>OX038870.1:22143796-22743796 GCA_943789525.1 Agriphila geniculea | reverse complement strand
TAATTTTGAAAAATCTTTAAAAGTTACTGACCGATTTTAGGAATTCAATTCATAAATCGGGGCACTATACTCGATTACGAAAACATAAGCATTTTGTTAAAAATTATGTTAAAAATTGGCTGCCAGGAAGTAAAAGAAGCTTCCATTATGTTTACATTGACCAGTAAGCGTTGTTCCAGGTACCCTTCTGGCGTACACGCTCGTGTCCACGTGTGTCTTGGTGCTGCGCTACCAGCCCCACTCCACCAATCTGATCGAGCTGCTGCCGCAGAGCCTGAGGACCCCCGTCGACCCTGAGGGAACTGCATCCAGCCAGAGGGAGACTAGCTTCACCGTGAGTTTGTCTTCATCATTATAATACAGCAAGGATGGCCAATAAATTTGCCAGGTGGGCAAATTCTTTAGAGTATGGTGGCGCCGGGCCACAACTTTTAAGTGGGGCTGGCCGACGCGCAGTGCTACCGTGTGCCAGCCGACCGGCAGATATCTGGCGGGCAAATTCAAATGCCTTGGCGGGCCACTTAATGGCCCGCGGGCCCGGGTTTGGCCGGCCTTGGTTACATGTTACAAAAAAACCTAAATTCGAATATGGTAAGATAGGGACCATCAAACTGAACAACTTTTAGTATGGGACCAACTCTGAAATCGCGAAAAACAGAGTTAAACCCAGACTAAAAGTTGTTCAGTATGATGGTCCCTAATCCCTATCTACATTCGGCTTTTTTTCACTTCTCCCCAGACTCTGGGTCCGGGCCTTTGTTCACCGATTTTCCTCATTCATACAAGTTCTCGCTTTTCATGCCTCTCGTTGTTGTTGTAGCACGTTGTATGTCAGCTGCTAACGGCTCCTGTTGGAGCCGTTAGCAGAGCCTAAGAGCCTAAGACACGTTTGTAAAAACAATACCACTATTTGCTTTCGAAAAATCGATGGTTAGAGAAACATTCCTTCTAATCAATCCTATTCATCTTTTATAGCGAAGTTAAAATATAGCTTTTAGGATTGTGACCTTAAGGAGGCAGAGCAAAGGTCCTGCGAATTTCTTTTTTTTCGACTTTTCATTATTTGTCAATCGCACTATCATTTTGATTTAGGAGTAAAGTGTTGATTAAACTGCAACTCTTAAATCCTTATCTCACAATCTAAGTTCTGAAAATTCCAATTCAACTAACAACAAGTTTTATTTTGTCATAAAATTTTCATAAAATCCTTTGATATCTGCAGCACTCCAAAGTCCCAAATTCTTCATGTCATAAGAATGAAATCAAATCGCTCTTATCTTTCGGGTTCTTCAGTGAAATAATTGTCACTAGGCCAGTCCTTAAATTAACCGTGGTGTGTTGCATTTAGTGCAACGGTTTTGAATATGCATATGGAAATTCTATTTGAGGTGCGGTGCGCGACGTCCCGCTAACAGCTCTGTGGCGAATCGTTGAGTTCCGCTCGTATGATATGCACAGACATGCTGAAACTTAGATGAGATAGCTAGCATATTCATTAGATTCGCTTTAAGGTGCCTATATGCGCCAACTAGCACCGGCCTACTGGTCAATCTATATTTACAGAGCTAGTGAAAAATACTGCAAGAGCTATCTCAAGGCCCATCATACAATATGATATAGTGTTTAAGGTGTACACGAGTCAACACCTACTCGCAAAGCTAGGAAGTGGAACACCTGGCGTCAGCACGCTTCCAAGTATATAGAATTTCGAAATGCTCTACAAGAGTTATCTCAAGGTTAAAATTTGGCTGTATACTAGAGAATAGTACAAAAAATAATTATAAGGTAGTCAGATCACAGTGTCATTCTTTGTCAAGTATTAAATAAAAGGAACTACTATACCTACTTAGGTACTTATTACCTACATACAATATTGGTTATAATAACTAGGCTTGAAATTCTTCTCTTGCTATTAAATCTGAACTCTTAAAAATCATAAAACGCTCTTTAAAAAGTCATCGGAACGATTACAGAAATCCCTGTTGGATGCAGGATTTTAAAACAAAGAATTTATAGAACCCTCTTATCTCGCGGAAATGGAAAAGTAGCTCTTTTCGAAGGGCTAGAAATAAAATAAGTAGTAATGGCAAACTTTTTTTTTAGCAAGTCTAAAAAAGACACTTTATGAATAAACAGAACGGAGACTGTTTTTGCGGCTGAAGGGGTGTATGGGAAGTGTCCTATGAACCATAGCGATGTGGAAAATCATGTTCTTGAACTTGACTGTTAAAAAAAACTCACATTGCAGTTGCTTTTTTGTATGAGAAACGTTTACCTATAACTGGTATTGTCCATCAGCTACTTTTGATGTCCCCACTGTTGGGGCACAGGCCTTCCTTATGGGTGGATAAAGAGGATAACTGGTATTAATGATGGGTAAATATTTAATGTATTTTTTACACGACTGCCCAACAAAAGGAGTGTATATGTGTTCAGGGTTCATGTATGTTTGTGGGTATGTGAGTTTCTTTATTCCACCATAACTTCTAAATGGCTCAACGGATTTGGACGTATAGGGTATCGTTAGAATCCTTACACCGTTCCGAGTGACACTGGCTATGTTTTTTTTATATAAGTCACTATAGCGTCTGTACGATGCCATTTTTTCAAAAGTGAAAAAAAAAATTATTTTCTTCCATTATTACAATATGGGCATCAAATGAAAATGAAAATGCCTTAATGAGCACATTTCAAAACTATATAATTTGTCACTAAAATTTGTGAAATAAAAATAATCTTTAATTAAAAATTGTTCAACAAAACAATCCCCCGACTGTAAAGACACTTGTTATTTAACTTTTTAGTTCGTTTTTGGCAGGGCAGTTGTGTTTTTAATATTTTTTAAATTTATTTATTTTTTCTGCTTTGTACTTAGACTTGTCTATCCACCTAAACGATTTTTAACGTATTTTGAAGTACTTAAATTAAAACATTTTTTAAGTCGTGCGATACCGTCAGTAAGGATTTATTTGATATCATTATTTTTGGGTTCGTGCGAACATAATTCGCGCGACGATGGTCGCGTTCAATTAGGAGAACTTTATACATTTTGTAGAAGTTCGCGATGTATGTAACAAAGTTTTGAGCTTCCAACAACCACATGTTGCTCATAGTTTGTCGGTGTTGCTTCGGTAATATACGCCGAGACGAGACGCGACGCGACGTTTGAACTATCTCAGGGATCACAGCTAATTTCCGAGGAACCTGAAGTGCATCCATAGCGGCTTTAATGGCATCTAATGACGTGACGTTCTGAAAACTTCGTTACAGCAGACGAAGTTTCGCGAGTAACCTTAGTTATTATATACACATCAACTTTGTCAAAGGATACAGGTGTTATTTTCATACAAACGAGGTAACTCTGTAGCCTTGGTTTTCTGCCAGGGATGTACCGTGCTTTGATCTGATGACGGTAATCCAGGGAGTGAATGGAGGAGATTCAGATCGCTATACACACCCAACTGGTCTGATCAACATTCTAAAAGATTAATGGGTCAAAGTTCTCAGTTTGAGGATTTCCATACATTTTCATGCTATTTTCGCGGTCTTTTTAAACATGTCCTTTACGTTTTGAGAATGCTGGTCAGATCAGTTAGGTGTGTATAGCAATCTGAATCTCCTCCATTCACTCCTTGGATTGCCGTCGTCAGATCACAGCACAGTTCATCCCTGGAAGGAAACCAAGGCTTCAAAGTTACCTCGTTAGTATGGAAATAGCACCTGGTATCCCTAGACTAAGTCGATGTGTGTAATTATCGGTAAGGTAAGCAATATCGTGATTGTTATAGTTGCAGTAGGTTTGCATTTTATTTGGACTTGCAATATAGTTGATGTGACAAAATTGTAATAAGTACTATAGTTGAAAGCCATTTGATTATACCACTAAAATTACCATTCGAATAATCCTTTCGGATTTATTTTTCACATTTAAGTACTTAATTCAAGAATAGAAATTGAAGTAACAACTCTTTTGTCTATTATTAGATAGTTTACAATTCTAGTTCAATAGTATTATTACGGGTTGTAAATAAAACATATAACGGTCTGAACAAATAGACTATAAGTATCTTAGTTCATAAAATTTCAATCTACGTCGTACACTCTTCGTAGCCACTGGGGACTAAACTTTGTAATTGAATCGCAAAGAAAACAGCAGAACCTCTATCGAGAATAAATAAATGCGAAGTAGGTACCTACTAGATAGAGTAATTTATATATGGGTTATCTCATTTCGCTTTTCAGCGGTAGATTTGTACAAACCCATACAAAATGACGCTATTGATTTTTTTTACGTTTTTTTTCTCGATAGATATTCGGGCACCTAAGGGTTCTTACTGCATTCCGTATTATATCACATCATTTCATAATTTCTGCTAAATCTAATTTATCTAGGTAGGTACTTAAACAAAGCTTTTAAAAGCATTGAGAGGTGTTACTGTCATGTAAACAAGCAGATGTCAAAATCAAAATTACATCCTCACTTTTTATGAAATTTAAACATTTTTGTATTGAAATGTATGATACTAGATACCTAAAGAGTCGCCGTAAAATCGGTGATCGTACTGCTACCGAGCGAGTGCTTATTTTCAAAGAATTTAGAACGTTATAGCCAAAAATTCTTATTCCCTAGGAAACTTAAACTAATTAAAACTAGCTAAAAACTAAGAATTTAGGAGCGACAGGCAGTACGCTACAACGTTTAAAAAATTCTCCGCTCTCAGATTATATATTAGATTTAAAAAAGCCAAGTGCAAAACTAGGATGAAGTGCTGTAAATAAGCACGAAATAAATTCTAAAACATTCTCAGGTCGAGAAAAGTCCTTTACTTAACTAAACTAAACTATAATTTCTCATCCAAAAATGTGTTTTTTTATTATCGTAGGTACTTAGGTGGGATTAAACTGTTTTCAAAAACTTTCTGATAATGAGAACTTCAGAACAGGGATTTCAGTTAAGTTATACTTAAACTAATATAAAAAGACTGTGACTTATAATGGTCAGTGTAAATTTAGTGTTTTTTGTCACAACGTTTGTCAGTTCACAGGATTTACATTATTATGGTAACAAAATAGTAAGTAAGTAACAATAATTTGTAGTATGTATTTAACAGCTACCTCTCTCTTTTTCTCGGTAGGTACTCGGTTTTCTCTGTAGGTATGTAGGTACCTAATATCAGAATTGGTTCGCCCACATCCCTAAACATTGTTCAATGAATCGTTAAAAGCTTTTAGGTACCTACTATTCAAAACAATTTTCTACACGTGGGTGAGTTACTTGGCCTTCCTGGGTTTTGCTATCCCTCGGGATTAGATAGAAGGGATGAATGTATCTATTTCCTTTACTCTGCTTCACCCTATTACTGCCCTCCTAGCATGACCATTGAAACGCGATAGGATGTAATAACGATTTACCAAGTTTAACTGTTAAAAGACAATGGATTTTGACAGTTGAGTGTCGATGAAACGCTATATCACGCGATATTATATCGTGTTTCGGTGGTCATGCTAGGCTAGGGGCATGAGCCTAAATTCATCAAAAGTTACAAGACTATTAAAATGGAAAACAGAATATTGTTTTTCAAACTCCAGCTAAGGCCTTTAGAATTTCTTGATTACCTATCCTTCAGTCTATTTACCAAGACCCTTTTTGAGTAACGCGTGAAGAAGGCATCAAGTTGATTTTTTTACCATACATCAAAATCAAAACTGAAAACAAAATCAACTACACGGTTTTTTGTAAATTTATTTGTTGTTTGTAAATTAATTACATTATTTTTTGTAACTCAAGAGTGTTACAAAAAAAACTGTATTAATTAACAACCATTTGAACCTATTCACTGAAGGTATTAACGTATATTAGTACTACCCCCAAAACCAGTTAAATTAAATTTATTAGGCAATAGCTCAACTTTTGTCAATAAGTTCCCGAAAAAGAATACCTTTGAAAAAGCAGACGACAAAAGAATTACTTGCATATTTCTAGATACCTACCATGTAATCATATATCTTTGACAGATGGATGTGACACGTTGCAGTAGCAACGTGTCACAATAAAAGAAGTATCTTTTTGGCACAAATAAAGACTGTATCACTATCACATCCATCTGGCAAAAGCCGATAACGAGTTCCGTAGCGCGAAAGCTGAACTGTATCTTGCATCGCGGTTTTAAGATTTTTCGTAAAATAAAGACCCGCTCAGCAACTTTTAACTTCGACAAGACCATACTCCATAGGATTGTAATTTCTGAGGAGAGGGGTTGGATTGGGTATAATCCATACCAGTTCCATTCCACTTTCTCCTATCTAAATACCTATCAATTATGTTCCCCGAAAATTCAGTAGTTACTGCGTAAATAATCAGAATAGGAGTGGGTAAGCAAGTAGATCACATACCATTCAATTGACATGTTTTCATTTATCACGAGGTTAATTCGCAAACCACTTTGAGGTTTTTTCAATTTCTGACACCGTACATATTTTTCGGATTTTTTTTTATCAATTATTTAACGAATATGTGGGAAAAACCCTGTATTATCGAGAAGAAGGAATAATAAATGATATTCCTTTGCTTAAAAAGTTCAAGTTAATTTTATGATGACTTCAAATAAAAATTTTGGATAAGAAAAAAATACGTGTGTGTTGTTTTCATAAGTTATTTATAAATAACAAATAAAAACACAGGATAAAATTTTTGAAATGAGGTCTAATCGAGATGCATTACATGCATGCATGCAGGTTATTACTAATACTTAGTTGAAATTATTACTTACTAGTAATTGAAACAATCTTCATACAAAACTACCTTGTAGGTACTATTTACTACTATATACAAAACTACCTTGTAGTACTATTTATTATGTGACTAGCTTCTGCCTACGACTTCATCCATGTCGAAAAATTCCTAGAAAACTTTTAACGAAGATTAAAATTATCCTATTGTTTTTTTTTTCTGAAAGTGTCGGCTAAAAAGTCCTAGGTAGGCAAGTCTTAGTTTTGTTTGGGACACACGACTGAAAGCTAGGGTTTTCTAAGAAAGCGGTGCCGTCACATAGCGACCGTAATTTTACGGACTTAAAAAGACTATTTGACTTTACGGTGTCCAGCACCGCTCTCCAGGAAACCGCGCCGTACTGTTTACATAGACAACGTTCTACGCCGCTAAATTACGGCCGTAATATGACGGCACCGTCATCCTAGAAAACCCTAGCTTTAGACGCGTGTCGATTTCGCCTCGAAGTTTTTCGGTAAGCGGAATCGCTTACAGTTTGAAAGCAGATCACGTTTGAACATAAAAACCAGCCGGCATCCGCACGAAAACAATAGAATATTTAAATAAGGTCATTAGGATAACACGCTACGACTAGAGTATGATCAATAATTTGGCGAATTCGTGCCCGTTTATCACTAAACAGTTAAAGAATTTCAGATATTTATACAGGGTTATATTGTAAAACACCAACAACGTCGAAGAAGTAGATTAAAAATTTGACTTTTCATACAAAACTCGATCAGCTGTTCGGGACATTTATATGGAAAGTCGATTTTTTTGTCTGTTTTCAGAAAAGTCGTGGAAAATGTCGTTATTTATGATGTTTGTAATCTCCTGCTGCGAGGTTGTTGGTGTTTTACAAATAACCCTGTATATGAAATCCTTTTAAGATGTTCTTACTTAAGAATTTAGATTAAGCCAACTTTGCCAACTGTTATTGTGGAGATGGTACCTATTACATCTAAGCTAAGTATAAGTACAAAAACAGTTAAATCTATCTCCTTCATATTTTTAAAACGTGGTTTAAAATTAAGTCTGTTTTTGGATACTTACTCCATAGTTTCGCATAGTGTAAAATCATTAAAATAGTTCCTACCTAACGTATAAAAATTTCAATTAATTATATACTAACGTAATACGATGGCGCATTATTTTTAAGTTATTAAGAACCTATTTAATTAGGTTCTTCTTTAATAGGAATCAAAATTTAATCGTTACTCTAAACACTTGTGAGTAAAAGAAATAAGTAAGTAATCTGATGTGACATTTTACTGTATTGTTCAAGTTTTGTCGTTTTTCTGTATGATCTTTTTAGCGAACATAAAACATTAAGCTAGCAAGTAGATTTATGATAAAAACAGCATAATTGACCAAGCGAGCGCGAAGCGCAAGCAAAGCGTCTCTGCTTCAGCTTGGCCAAAATTTATTTCGTATGTCCTTCCGGCTGTCCGTTTATTCTCCTCAACAAGTCGCATTTCTCAACCGATTCTCATGAAATTTTATGTTGGCGGAATCGGCGGATTTTTTATCGGAGATACTTATGTAAAAAAAAACGAAAGTTTCGAAATAGAGCAATAATGTTACAAAACCTTAAGGGACATCATCCATGTTTCATATATTTTTGGTCCAAATATAAAAGTGCCGGCCAAAAGACAAAAGTGCTTTATTATGATAGATTTTGACCATCTAAGCATTTTTTATTATGGCACCGAAGCTGTAGCACTGCTTCACATTTGTGTCAAAATGTATGAAAAGACAGACTTTTGAACTCAATTAAGAAATGCTTAGGTGGACAAAATCTATCATAAGGCACTTTTGCTTTGTGGCCGGCACTTTCAAAGAGAATGTAAAAAAACTTGCGTTAGGCACTTTCATATTTAGACCAAAATGGATGATGTCCGTTTATTTTTTATTTTTAGAAGATTCAAAAGTTCATCAATCCAAACATTTCTGGTCCAATATTCGAAATTTGAAAATAAAAAAAATTGTGAGTCTGTGACATAACCTAGGACTGCATGATTATATTATTTGCACAGTATATGTCATAGACATAGAAAAATTTTCGCTGGTATATACAGGGTGGAATTTTTTAATGCCACCTGGAGGGAAAGTACTCCAAACAATGGAGATAGCAAATTTCACTCAAAGGAAACATTCCTTTATTTTTGAAAAGAAACATAACTGCATTCAAAGATTTTTGAAATTAGCTTCCCACACCCAGGTATCGAACTGGCTAAAATTCGAAAAAACAACACTCTGTACTTTTATGATATCAATAGTTAGGGTCAAACATAAGGATCAAATCTCTTTTTCAAACATGGTAAATTAAATGAAAGGAAAACCATTAAATCTTAACTTATTTTAATTGAACGAGAAAAAAGATGTACCTACTATCTGACTTATTTTATTAGTTGTTCGAAATGGGCCCTATGTTGCTGGTATTTCCCTGTTCCATTTCCAAATGTAAAATTCCATAATTTAGCCACACGCAGCTATGTCTCATCTAATAAAAAGTCTGCATTACGATCATCCTAAAGAAATATGTAGTTCTATGTCAAATAATTTATTGTGAACTACTAATGGATCATTCAGTAAAAGTGTTTTATTTTGTCTTTTATGGTTTTCCTTTCATTTAATTTACCATGTTTATTAGAGAGATTTGATCCTTATATTTGACCCCATCGATTTATATCATAAAAAGTATAGGGTGTTGTTTTTTCGAATTTTAGCCGGTTCGATTCCTGGGTATGGGAAGCGTATTTTTAAAAATCTTTGAATGCAGTTATGTTTCTTTTCAAAAATAAAGGAATGTTTTCTTTGAGTGAAATTTGCTATCTCCATTGTTTAGAGTACTTTCCCTCCAGGTGGCATTAAAAAATTCCACCCTGTATATACTTATTTGCTTAAGTATTTGTTGTAAAAACCAATATATCAATTCTGTGTTATTTGTTTTTGAAAAACATACTATTTGAGCTACAGCTCACGGAGCCACTAGTTTAGTATGGAAAGATATGATTAAAACGATCTAGTTAGAGTGACTGTTGACCTGGTTTTTGTTCGCAGCTCCCCGCACATAACTAGTGGGACGCAAAGCAATTTTACCAGTTAATCGCTTGTAAACACTGTTCTCCGAATAGTCCACGTATAAAAAGACCGATTTCCGTGTGTAATAAACCAACCTTTAAAATAACCTCTCGTTTAAAGAAGCGAAAGGTTATTTTGAAAATAAAAATGTTTGTATAGATTTTAAGTTTGCGTATACACATAGCCATCTTAAGCTCATGAATAATTCAGTTGCAATCGTTCCACGTGAACATTTTGTTTGTGTGTAGTACGTAATAACTTTATTGATGTCCTCTCGAGAAAATCTTTATTGGTTTGGACCTTCGTACTATATGACTTTCGTCGTGAGCCATTTTTAATGTCCCCTCTGCTAGAGCATAGGTATTTCTTGTAGATGTATATGTCGTAGGGTACTTAATCGTATAATCCGGATCTTTGCAAAAATCCTAGATCGATTGTAAAGGATCGAACAATTGGAATCTAAGATAGATTTTCACAATTGATTGTAAAAATCCCAGCATGTTTTAGGGTGGGTACTCACTTAGGTTCGCGAACCTCCGCGCTCCGCGAACCTAGAACAGTGATCCATAGCAAAAACAAATATTTTTACTTTGGCTACAGTGTGTGCCTGTGCGAACCAGCTTCGCATACGAGTTCCCTCACGTACAAACCTCGGCGCCCTGTTTCAATAGAGGATAAACGATATTTTCGGTGCAGGTTCGCGGAGCGCGGAGGTTCGCGAACCTAAGTGGGTACCCACCCTTAGACAAATGGAAACTTCAATGCTGATTGGATAATCTAAAATTCGATTTAGTCTTATTGATCAGAATATGATTCTTTTTATAGGACTAGGTAGCAGTTAGCCAATCAGGGCATCCGTCAGTCTATAACGTTGACGTCAGCCAATTAGCGCCCGAAAATGATGGTTATTCGCGATTTACCTATGATAATATGCTGGATTTTTGTAAAAATCCTAAACATTACTCGGACGTTAGCGAAAATCTGTCTCAGATTCTAACTGTCCGGTTTTATGCAATCATATTAGGATTTTTGTAAAGATCCGATTAGTACGATTATCCTACGACATATATAAAGGAAATGTCACAATCCAGTGGGTGATAACGGAACGGTACTATTATATAATTCTTTGGTTCTACACCGAAGCACGGAAGATATTAAAAGACAAAATTTTTGATCACCCATCCAATGAAATTGTATATACAGTATTCACAGGTTGTATTGTTAGAAGTCTAACTTAAAATCTAATTCAGGCTAATCTTGATACGCAGCCTAAATGCCGAGTTAATTATTTAATAACTAGTTACAAAATTCCACTGAAATCGCGTATGCTAGTTACTGTGTATTGCAATTAGTAATACCTACCATCTTAACTACAATGCACACACTTTAAAACCAATTTTCTTTTGCTTTTCTCTTAGTCAATAAAGTTTTCATTAATTTCAATGTGTGGAACAGAATTTCCATTACATAGCTCTTTATTCTTTTACCTTCTGCATGAAATTCTTGCCTAGGAATTTTCCACATAGTTCTACTGTGTCATGTTATTACAGCCCATTTTACCAGACACTGAACCTACTTGTGATGGAATTTTCTTTAGATTTTCTGAGAGATGCTTTGTCTCCTTGAATATTGCTTTTATGAAATTTTGACATCATAGTGGTGCAACAATAAAAATTTACACTTGCTTAGTATTTTATTATTTTCTGAAGAAATACTCCTTTGAAGCAGTAGTAGTTAGCAGTTAAACAGTAATCTAACTGAATTATTTATACAATTTTAATTAGCTCCTACCTTTAACTTTTTAAATCGCCTTTGAGGTCTAATGGTTCACCCACCCGCATAAGACGCAGGGGTCCCAGGTTCGAATTCTTAGGGGGTTACAATTTGTACTCGGTTTGGTTGGTGGTAAGGCTTATTTCAAATCCGTCTGGCTAGCTACCATCATCTTACCTGTCTGACGCCATAACAACAATTTAAAAATGGTTGTGTTCCGGCAGTTAGAGGTAAGAGAGCCAGTTCCTCAGTGATGAGGATTCCGGGTGTAGTGCACTTCCATCTTCAACCCTATCGTCACTTAACATCAGGTAGGGGAAGGCCAATCGCTATCCCGTTGTATAAAAAAACTTCGTCCACGTTGAATCCCACTTCCCGTGGGAGTTTCGGTAAATTTCGTACGTAACTCAGGGTCAAATCTATGACCAGTGTGTGTTGCCAGTGATGACATACGGCAGTAAAACATAGTCGCTAACTATGGGTCTCATAAGAAGGCTCAAGGTCATCCAGCATGCGATGGAGAGAGCCATGCTCGGTGTTTCCTTACGTGATCTAATTAGAAATGAGGAAATTCATAGGAGAATTAAAGTAACCGACATCGCTCGGAGGATTGCTCAGCTGAAGTGGCAGTGGGCTGGGCACATAGCGAAAAGAACCGATGGCCGTTGGGGCGGAAAGGTTGTGGAAGGGCGACCGCGCACCGGACGAGGCCCCTGACAAGGTGGAACGACGATCTGGTGAAGGTTGCGGGAAGCCGCTCGATGCAGGCAGCGCAGGACCGATCGTTGTGAAAATCCTTAGGGATTTATCTTTTACCCAGCAGTGGGTGTGGGGGGCGGCTAATATGATGATGATAATGATCTCAGAAGTAGGGAAAATTAATGTTTGATATAAGAAGAATAATTTTTGAAGTTACCTTCTACGTTCGAAGTTACACTAGCTTCCATCCGCGACTTAGTCCGCGTGGACATACAAAAAAATCCTAGAGAACCTTCGATCAAAATAAAAAGTACCTACCCTGTGTTTCAGGTCTATCTACGTACCAAACTTCATCCAAATCCATTCAGCCGTTTTTGCGTAAACTTTCACATAATATTAGTAGGAAATGACAAGAATTTTTAAAACTCTTGTGCTGGTAGAATTGTGACAGCGGAAGTCGTAAGATAAAGTATCTTATTTCTACTGTTTCTAAAGTGGAAAAGGGTGTATTCTACAATTCTACGGAGAGGGTGTTTGTCGGTATTGAATTCCTCTACACACGCGGAGCTTTTGTTTGTCAATTTGTACCTCCTCCGTATCGGATTGCTTGTTGAGTGAGATACCTATTAACTTTGTATTAACCCGCATTCTGTTCCTGTAGGTAATTTACTTAATAAGATCTAGGGTTGGAATTAGTTTACGCTGTTATTAGATTTGTTAAAGGTTTTCGGCCATATTCATATTCAAAAAAAAAAATTAGTTAAAAAATATTAAAAAGACGACTGCCTTGTCCTGCCAAAAACGAACTAAAGTTAAATAACAAGTGTCATTGCAGTCGGGGGATCGTTTTATGGAACAATTTCATTAATGCTAAAACTCTAAATGTATGATTCCGATCTCGGCAGCAAGCAGCAGTGCTGCCGCAGCACTACTGGTTCCCATACATTCTCTATAGGTTTATATGAGATAACATTCCGAGCTCGGCAGCACTACTGCTTGCTGCCGACATCGGAATCCTATTTTAATAGTCACCATTTTTTTTTGTTTACAGAGCCACAACAACCCAACCCACATGCTTGGAACCAGCCAGCGCGTGATGGTCCGCAGAGTCACACGAAGGTAACCAAACTGCTTGCGTGCTATGCGACTTGGCGCATGCGAGAGGCCGGCCGACATTCTAACCTAATCTAACCGTGTGTTGTTTCCCGTGTTCACTCTAGTCTTTCTACAGCTCACCCGATTCAGACGACACACTACCTGGGGACGAGAGCGAAGACGGACGAGATGATACCTTCTTGATGAATTCTCATAACGAAAACAAGTTTTACGGTAAGTTTTTTTTTTGTTAGTAGGTACCTACTGCTATAAGCGAATAAACAGCTCGTGCTTATCTGTTATCGATACTTTGTTCGCGTGCGAATAATGTGTTTTATTAGACTTTTGGCTGCCAGTTTTATGTGGAAGTCGACTTGTTATTGAAGGCACTTTTTTTCGTTGTGTGTCGTAACACTGAGACCAATTTGATTTATTTTATGCCAGTTTATTACTCCGTAGCGTAGAAGAACCTACGTATTGAAAAAACATTTTAAGTTAGAGTAGGTACATATTTTTGAAATTTATTAGACCTATTTTTATACTCACATCATAACTGCAATGTTTTACTGCAGACGCAAACTATGACAAAAATATTGTTTTTTTTATAAACCATTGGAGTATTACACTATCAATATTATCACACAGTACAGTCAAATTCAGAGGTAGCTGAACACTTAGTAATTAAGTACACACATATTATTTGCACAAAAATCGGCATAATTAATGTGATATGATACTAAAATTTTCACCTACTTCTGTTGCCGATTGTACGCGGAGTCTTTGGTTCACCTAAGAATGTGTTTGAAAGATAGTGCAAAAAATGTGTGATTAAGGTTAATGAATTACAATGCTATGATTATTGAACTGATAGGTCAACAGAATGATTATTTTGACCGACGTTTGTGCGAAAGAACGTTGATGGTGCTATGAGTGTGTGAAGAGTGTGTGAGTAAGATGAGCGTTTGAGCGAAACGTCGTGAGTGCTATGAATTACATTTGTGTGACTTGGATGGGAAATGGGAAAGATCATTAGAGCTCCGATATCCGAGTATTTTGATAGTGTAACACACTCCAACTTTACCAAGGTAAAAATATATGTGCCATAAGCATAAAACACCAAGACAGACTTGCAAAAACTAGAGGTTCATTTATGGGGAAAGGCATAGCCTTTATTAATAAAGTTCCACAACAAGTGATTGATCTTCCTTTGCATGAATTTAAAAACCATGTTAAAAAGACGCCCATGGGTAAAGGTTATTCTAAAGTAGACGATTATCTTAAAGATCAAAATGCGTGGAAATGACACATGACTACTGTAAGTAGGTACTTTGTTGCCAATAATCCTGTGACTCTATTGTAATTATCTGGTAATGATATATTTAAGTTTGTAAACATCGTTACTTATGGCTGTTAAAGCTGATAAGTTTCTTGCGCCCGTTCTTCTTGTAAGTAAAAAAGTCTGGAACGCGGGTGGTAGGAAAATATGGACGATTCAAAAGTACTTAATAATTAATTTTATTTGAATAAAGCTATTTTTGACTTTGACTTTGATAAAGCTAAAACTGACAAGAAGAAATGTCTTGATTGTGTGGTAGGAAAAGTAATTTCTACTGATTTTCTTGCTCTGAAACGCCCGCCCTGCTTGAAAAAACTAAAAACGACACAACTTTCAAAGGCTTCAATTTCTTTTCTTTTTTTTTGCTTTCGTTTCAACAAATTACTTTCATAAAATATTTATTAAAATACAAATTTTCAAAAAGAAAACGTTGATATAAAAATGTTTGCCAGGATTTCAGGACGTCCAAAGAAATCTGAAGAAATAATCCTTTTACCATTAAATTGAAGACCACGCGGGAAAACTAGGAATTTTGTGGGAAAAATGATTTTTACGCTCAGAAATTCCATGTTATTAGCTAGTCTTTTTAAACTTATAATGCGGCTTGTCATTAACTCATGCTACAAATGAAAGGGAATTGATTGATTAGGTGACTAGAAATTATTAAAGGCAAAGGCTGTTAATGAGACACTTAAATACTAAACCTGGCAGCGGTTTATTTTTTGGGCGACAAATTAACTAAAAGTGGCGACCAACTGTAAATTACAAAAAATACGTAAAACGGGCGACAACATGAGGGAGTTAAATAATTTAAGTTAGCAGTGAAAATTCTAAATGAGTGACAAAAATACAGAGTGGTCAACTATTATACCAAGTAGGTAACTATATAACTGATATAAGCTGCCCAACATGGTATTTTTGTCATCTCGATTAGGATAATAGTCATCTCTTTTAAATGATAATAATATATGCCAAGTTTTAATTATTTTCAACTTTTGCAGTCGCACTTATTCCGTCGACCACTTTGCACTTTATTAAGTATTTTTGATACACAAAATAGGAATTTATTGTTAGCCGATTAAATACTACCCCAAATGAAATACTTGGAATAGGTTAAAAAATACCAGAAGATTGTATTATTGGTTCAATTTCGTAAAAATATGACATTCCTTGTTCTTCCCGCGTGGTCTTCATTTTATATCATCGTAAACAACCATGATGTGTCTAGGTGCCGTCCCTGGTGGGTCGTCAGGCAGTTCCAGCCGTTGCGCCCGCTTCTTCGACGCCCTCTGCCGCCAGCTCCACGTCATGTCCTACCTCTGCCCCGGCCTGTTCCCCTGGGTTGACTGCGGGCCCGCCACTGACTACTCTGGTAAGATCACACGTGCTTGATTCACAGTCTACGCTAGGGATTCCCAACTATTTTGGGCAAGACCCCTTTTCCAAAATGAACTGATACCTCAGACCCCATAGCCAAATTACTTTAAAAATCCTGTCAAATATCATGTGTAATTAATAATTTATTTACCACTTTGGATCCCTGGTCTACATGCATATATCATCTAGAAGCCGTATTTGCCGCTAGCTCGGTAGCAGTATGTTTTAGTTACTTAATTGAAACGTACACAACGAACCGTTGTGTACCCTACACAAGGGTACAAAAGTTTTTGGTGGGATCAAGTTGACTTTTATACCATACATCAAAGTCAAAACTCATAATAAAGATAATAAAGAAATCGCATTAAGGAACCTTAGACTTGGCACGACTTTGTCTAGATTTCATTACTTTTTAGAGATAAACAAGCAGCTCCATCGAGACTTGGCTAGTTTTTTACAGATTTTTTTTGGTGGGATCAAGTTGACTTTTTTTACCATACATCAAAGTCAAAACTCATAATAAAGATAATAAAGAAATCACAGTAAGGAACCTTAGACTTGGCACGACTTTGTCTAGATTTCATTACTTTTTAGAGATAAACAAGCAGCTCCATCGAGACTTGGCTAGTTTTTTACAGAATATTTTTGGTGGGATACACTTTACCGAAAGCTTTTTAATAGTATAAATTAGAAGCGCGCCCATTTCATACAAAATTGCAGTACCTACTCAACCCTAATGTATGGAACAGCAGATTTTTTTTTGCGAGTAAGGAGAGTTGGCCCCATAGTAAAAGTTGCTTGTAATCATGAGTGGACCCACCCCACAGGCGGTGGGAATAGGGCTTCCACTCTCGGACCTATTTCACAATCTCAGGATCGAGACGAGACTATATGGCTGACTCTCGGGACTCTCGAAATTTCGAGACTCTCGAAATGATTATATGACGCATTTTTTATGATAGATAGGCAAGCGCTTGCGCGATATCACGCCTGATGGTAAGCGATGACGTGATTCACGATGGAACGCGCTTGCCTAGAAGATACCTAATCACTCGCGACTTGAAGGTCCCCAGATTGTACCTGTCGGGAAACACAGACTTATGCAAAGAGTCCACTCTCTGGCGGTACGGATGATAAAATTTGAAGCAAAATGCTAATTCGTATCTCTAGTCGTCCGATGGAAGAAAGGAGATGCGGAATTAGGTTGTACACTACCACTTTAGACTTTACTCTCGCCAAAATGTACCCGATAAAAACTTTGCGACCTTGCGTCTACGCTCGAGACTTCAGAGCTTATACAGAAAAGATTATCGTTGCCGATGAACTTCCTGGGGCCGTATTATGACCTCATATTTCCTGGCAGTTTTTTAACTGGTTATCAATCTATCTCTTTTATTTGCAATACAGCGAGAAAGAGATGTAACTATAGCAATTCATAAACCTGGCAAGTTTTAAGTGGTTGTAATACCCCCCCTGGTCCTCCGCTCAAAGAATTCAGTGTCTGGAGCTCTTATTTGGCGGGGCCATCCCAAAGATGACAGCAATACTCCATACACGATCGAACTTGCGCTTGGTATAGAATGAGCAGCTGTTCCTGCGTAAAGTAAAGTATTTTCTCACCTTTGCGAAAATGCTAAGCTTTTTAGATGCCAATTGTACTTTATTCCAATTACTAGCGACCCGCCCTCACTTCGCTTCGGTGTAGTGTGGAATTTGACACCATGTATTAAACATATAAACCTTCCTCTCTATTAAAAAAAACCGCATCAAAATCCGTTGCGTAGAAAGATTTAAGAATACATAGGGATATAGGGACAGAGAAAGCGACTTTGTTTTATACTATGTAGTGATAGTGATACTTTATTCCCGATGAAAGGGCCAAAATTGAGTGTTAGAGTCAATGATATGCCTAGAAAGGTATAGTTGTTCAGTAATCGGCAATTCGGCACGGATACACCTCGGAAAGTGACTCAGGTCAAAACTACTCCCTTTAGCAGAGAACAGACACTCCTAGGTTTTTGATGGATTGAACCTGCCTGACTTGATTGGCATCTCCCCATTCGGAGACTGCCTGCAGTGACAGGTTCGTGTTCTGACCATCCCTAAGACATTGGGCTTGTTTTGCACTGACTCGAGCATCAGATATGTAGCTCTCTACAACGGTGTTGTCATCTGCGTACCCCAATATACCGGATATTAGCAGGTCATTATTATGCAGCAGGTGTTCCTGTTTAGTCCACCCCTGAGGGACCAATCCCTGACTCCGGCATTGATAGCCAACTGGTCGGATGAGTAGCCATCAATGACAACTCGAATCGACCGATCCCTCTGGAAGTTCGATATCCAGTCACAAAACCGATGGGAAGTCCGTATGAAAAAAGCTTGCAATAAGGCTATCATGCCTCACCCTGTCAAAAGCCTTCGAGTTATCAAGAGTAACAGCGAGCGCCTTTCCATACCTCTCAATGGCTTCTCTCCATTTGCAAGTGGTGTACTTATGCTAGAAGATCTCCAGTGGACCGGTTTCAGCGAAACCCGTATTAATGGTCACTGAGGAGGTCGTTTGCTTCTGGATACGACAGGAGCCTATGGTTTAGTACACGTTCCTTTATCTTACAGGAAAATATATCAGAATTGAATTAAATTGAAGGACGATGGAAACAAAAATTTAGATGTTAGATAGAATTGTATTTGTTTCTTTGTTCTGTTTATTTTAAAATTGTCACGTTTGTTTGTTCTGTTTATCTTAAAGAGGACACGTTATAATATAACTACTTATTAACACGCGCAACACGCAACTTTATATGAAAAATATGTAGTCTACCTAGCGTTTGAATAAATCTCGAAAATCTCGAAAATCCCGAGACTGGAAACTAAAACTCTCGGGACCAAATATCATTCGAGACTCTCGGGAAATCGAGACTCTCGAATCCCGGGATGGAAGCCCTAGGTGGGAACCAAATAATTAAAATTTCAGCGTGTATACTGTGGTATTAAGCACCATCCGTTAAGAATACGCAAGTCGCGCCACCGGTTGGCCCTTCACGAAGCCTGGCGCTTACATCAGAATGCGTTATTTCTAACTTCCAAATAAAACATGCTTTTGTGGGCTCTCTTTTCCAGGACTCTTCGTGATCAAGACCGTTGGAGTAATGTACGTGATGGTTATCCTATTCGACCTCCTGGCGGCGTACGGCAGCCCTGGCTCCTCCACCTTCTGCACCGTCGTCATGGTCTTCCTGTTCTTTGGCATCATCATGTCTCTACTCATGATCTCCAGGAAACCCCAAAATCGGTGCGTAGAGTTTGTTATGTGACCATCAGCCATTTTTAATGTCCCCACTGCTGAGGCACAAGCCTTCTTTGGGGATGATCCATCATAACCCATCACGCGTGCCCAATGCGGATTGGTGGGTGTTAATGACTGCAAATGCAGACGGGACCAACTGCTCTGAAGCACGGAGGAGCTCGAGATCATAAATGTAGCAACTGCGCATCTTTTATCTCGTTTTTATCTTGCCAAGTTACGTGCCGGGCGGTTTAACAAGGATGAACGTACCTGGATACGACAAACAACATATTGGATTAACCCTTTATTGGGTTTATTTAGAATTAAAAATTACATCTAAATTTTAGATGTAATTTTTATCTATATTTAATTTTGTCTTACGTATGAGGAAGAATGTTATTGGATATGAAATTTTGGATCTGGATACGGATACAGATATAGAATCGGATATGAAATTATTTCCGATTATCCGTTGGTTTCGGATAGTTGTAAAAGTGAAACTAGTGTATCAGCTCGGCCGGGTAGAAAACCCTGTCATAACCTGTCTCATTTAGACTCCGCCCATACCTGAAATTATCCGAAACTTTTACGGTTACGGTACGGGTACGGTTACTCGGTTACGGTTGCGGATATAAAGCGGTAATTTTCTACTTATACTGTATTCGTTTAAACGAGAGACCTATGTGAAAAGGTTGTTACAATATTGACACTTGTAATACAAACCAAAAAATGAATTTAAAAATGTGGAATATTATTTAAAAGTAAACAAACGTGCTATTTTGGTTTTACAGAGTTGCCTTGGTCTACACAACCCCTGGACTGCCTTTCGTGCCAGCTACAGCCATCCTGGTTAACATCTACTTGATCCTGAACCTGTCGATACTGACTCTCGTGCGCTTCACCGTCTGGATGATTCTCGGTAATTTAGAACCCTGTGTCTTAAAAGATGGCAATGTCGACCAAATGAAATAATTCCAATCCAGTTCAAAGGCTGTGTGTATCTATTTGTCAGATATTCAAATTCGCTGTTCTCTCAAGGTAAAATTGACCCTGCTGGTATCAGTAGAGCCTGTAGGGCCTGTTTTTAGGGGAACTTGAGGTTATTGAATTCGGACTTTGTGGGATTCAATTCTGACGAGTCCGGAGCTCTCCTCCGTATACATCTGACAAGTTCGAAGCTCATCGGATGTAAACGGAGGCATATCCGCTATAACCCTCCGGTGTGACTTCAGAGCCAGTGGTAGCACTGTTTCGTTCCTTGTGGGAGTTAGCTACACTGTTCCGGCGTGTTGTGGCTTGCCTTGGTTCAAGCTCTTTACGGGGGACAGACACACACACTTTGCCCATCCCCCCAGACGGAAGAGGCTGTGCAATGCAGGTTCTTCGCGTCCCGGTCAGTATCCCGCTGCCTCAACCATCTGCACCTTTCTGACGAGGACATAAGGTCCCCCTCCAAACTCCACTCAACACCACATCCCGAAGCTTCTCTCGGCAGATAGCGCGGGGAGTAGCGATCTCCAAGTGCAGGAGGATGCTCTTTCCTCCGACATCTCCGCGCTGCGCTCGCTGTTGCTCGAGAGATTTCTCCCGTTCACTTCCTTGTTTTTGATTCCTCCAACCACCGGAGGCTTGCCCCGGTATTTGAGGTATTTGGCCTAATCCAATGACGTGATTTGCATGCTTTTTATGTGCCACACAGACCCACATATGTCCCATGCCATTCCGTTGTGGTATGCTGCCATACCACAACGGAAGCAGGGTGCGCTTCTGTCCACTACTTTGGAGCACAACGGCTTCATGTGGCCCAACCCCATACATTGACCACACATTTGAAACAACGCATCGGAGAGAGGGGCGAGCCCTCTAATGAGAGCCAGAGCTTGTAGGGCATACCCAGGGTTTAAGCGTCTGATTGTGACGGTTAAGCGACTTCCGCAAGGGTTGGTCATAGGATGGGGCTGGTAGGGGACCAAATCTTGAACTCATCCGTGCTGCGGAAAGCACGTTAAGACTTTGGTCCCTGTTGCATTGTAGTCGTTAACACCTACCAATCCGCATTAAACCCGCGTAATAGTTTATGGCCTATCTTCCTTATCCATCCATCATCATGGCCTGTGCCAGTTTTAATGTCACCTCTGATATACACAATCTTACAGGCCTGGTGATGTACTTCAAGTATGGCATCAAGAACTCGACTCTGGAGACGGACCCGCCGCCGGTGCGCGTGCCTACCCCCCCTCCGCCCAACCCCCTGAGCCGCACCACCATTCCTCCTCCCTCGCCGCACTCCTCCAAGCCGACTGGTGACCGGAACATCTTCGAAGGCGACGGCAGCAATGGATTCTTCGGCGGACATGACCAGTAAGTAACCAGAAACAATACTCACTACAATGGCGGCGTAAAGCTAGGGTTTCCTAGGATGACGGTGCTGTCATATTACGGCCGTAATTTAGCGGCGTAGAACGTTGTCTATGTAAACAATACGGCGCGGTTTCCTGGAGAGCGGTGCTGGACACCGTAAAGTCAAATAGTCTTTTTACGTCCGTAAAATAACGCCCGCTATGTGACGGCACTGCTTTCTTAGGAAACCCTAGCTTAAGGGTGGGTACCCACTTAGGTTCGCGAACCTCCGCGCTCCGCGAACCTAGAACAGTGATCCATGGCAAAAACAAATATTTTTACTTTGGCTACAGTGTGTGCCTGTGCGAACCAGCTTCGCATACGAGTTCCCTTACGTACACACCTCGGCGCACTGTTCCAGCAGAGGATAAACGATATTTTCGGAGCAGGTTCGCGGAGCGCGGAGGTTCGCGAACCTAAGTGGGTACCCACCCTAACAGATTTAAAATCACAATAGTGCTGCCCAATCGGATACTTTTGGAGCTGCTTGAGCCTATGTAGCTATGTTTGACAGGTCTCCAAACACGGTAGTGCTGTCCAATCGGGTATTTTTGGAACTGGGGGGGTATTACAACCTCTTAAAACTTGCCAGGTTTATAAATTGCAATAGTTACGTCTCTTTCTCGCTGTATAGCAAATAAAAGAGATAGATTGATAGCCAGTCGGAAAACTGCCAGGAAATAAGAGGTCATAATACGGCCCCTGCTCATGTTATTGAATGGTTGCATGACAAAACATTATCCCACATGGTGGTGCTACTGTAGATGGAAACCTGCCGAACATTATAATATTAATTTTGCCATTGTAACAAGGGGTTTGGTAGCCACTCTACCTACATATTATAAAAAGGAAAGCCGTTGCACACGGCTTTTAGTATCATTTCCGTGGGCGAATGCGTTGTACATTACAGCACAGTGCGTTCCATTGCGTTGATATGTATATGGCAATATACAATGTCAAGAAAAACGTGTTTCGTTTGAACTCTGCCCCTATCCGAAATTTTCATATCGGCTTCGGTTACGGTTACTGATATTTTTTATTTCGTATATCCGATAGTTTTGGATACTTTGTTCAGGTACTCGGATCCTCTACTGACTTGGCACGAGGCAGACTTGCGGTCTGGGCAGTCGACGAGCCGCGGCAACCCTCCCTCTGGGACATTCAAACAAGTCGAATCTCGGTACGTATCGTGATTTATACATACTACCCGCGCAGGCAAAGAATGGGACTGGAAATGGCATCGTACATATTATCGCTCGCACACCATTTCACCAAATCTATATCGCTCTCTCACTTATACTTATTGTGGCAAGTGTGATTAAAGCATGTTTCAGACGGATGTAATCCAGCTTCCCATTAGAGTTGACCTTGCTTGATGCCATCCATTTAGACGGTAGATGTAATCCAAATTTTTATTTGACTTTCAACGTCCTTAAAGGAAGGGCTTCCATCCGCAGATAGACTGCGCGAATTACATCCACCCAAAGGCATTTATTTCCTTGTTTTTCGTCGTGAATTAGGGACAAAAGTGCCAAAAAGGAACGCCCACCTTTTGAAATTTGGATAAATTAGGAGCCATTTTTACAAGTACGACACGTGATTTTGCTACCCGAGCATAATTCAAGGGCGAGCATGTTGATGCTTGGATGGAAACTCGTGTAGCCGAAACACATAGCGCGGATGGAAACCAAGATTCTTCTTATTTCTTTAATATTTTTTACCAAATAGAATGCAAGCTTAGAGTTCCAAACGCCCGTGGATTCACACTGATACGAGAAAATAAAATAGTGTTTTATACATGTGCCTACCCAGATTCTCGGCCAGGGGGGGCAAATCTGGGGGGGGGGGGGCAAATTTATGTAAATCAATTATATTGTTTGGCAAATAAGAACTTTTATTGATAACAATTGATAGTTAGTTGGAGGTAAACAAAATCCAGGAGGCTGCCGCTCCCTGCCCCCTCTTCGTAAGCTCATGGTTTTATACTTTTCTTAACCCATTCTTTGTCGTCGATAAAGACCAAGACGCTATTAGAAACCTAAACTTTGTTAATGTTATTAGGTTGATACTCGTACATTCTTCATTTAGGTACATAAGCCAAATTAATTTCAGTTACGACGCAAAAACCAACAGCACGACGTCACACACATCCAGCCGGCCTCCGTGGGCCTACCCGGATTCCACCTACGACACCTGGGACGACTAAACGCAGCATACTACGTTTCACCTACTTGGCCCACTCCTTGACTTTCCATCTTCTGAACTTAATGTCAGCATTAAGCACCAGCTCATCAACGCTGGTCATCAGCCCTATAGCTATAAGGCTGGTTACAGTGCTCGACCGACCGTCCGTCGGTGCGTACGTCAGTCGCGTTTGTCATTTATATGAAAATTCAAAAATGGTACAGTGCTAGACCGACCGTACGCACGCGTATTTTGCTTCGCACTGCGTACGGGGACCATCGGTCGAGCGCATCCGCATGCGTACCGTCAGTCGACCATCGCGCTATGGAAACATATGAACGCGTTCAGTGCTGCACCGACCGGTGGACCGACCATGCGGATCTGTGTATAGAGATTTTGTACGCTGACCGGACGGTCAGTGTGTTGGTCAGGAGAGCACTGAATGATACAAACTGACGGTCGGTTAATGCGTATCGTCAGGACCGACCGTACGCACCGACGGTCGGTCGAGCACTGTAACCAGCCTGAGGCGCCACACCTGCCGAGTGTTCCGCAGTGAAATTTTTGATGGTAGTATCTACCTTTGCCATAGGGTTATTTTAAAAGCATTGCTTATTTAGCGAACGTTTGGCACTGTACTTTCGGCAGAATGTGCTGCTACAGGAGAGTCTTTTCCTGACGACATAGCTCGAGAGGCGGCAGAGGCGCATCTTCTACGGTATACAGAGTACTCCTATGATTCACTTTATGGTCTATGCACAAGCTGTATTATCTACGGGCAGGGAACGCGCGTTCCAGATTATCGTTTCGTAGCAGCCCTATTACATAAAAAAATCGTAATAATTGGACGATATTCGTACCACTCCGTGACAATGTATCCGTCCGAGTTTTTATGTAATAGGCCTGCACTTTTTAACCGTATGATTTGTGTGTATGATCAATGTATATAAATTGTTTGTTACGAATGATGTGCAGCACATTGTGCATGTGACTGTAATGAAATTACTTATTCAAAATAAGTGACGCGATTGTTTTGAAAGAATTCCAAGGTTCTATATTAAGCCATACACCATTATCTAAGTGATAAATACGAATCTATTGCGTTCTCTTCGTGGATAGTAGACCTAAGCTGTTATTTTGAAAAAGTTCATAAACCTACTTTTGAATAATTTAGTGTTTTTAAAGTTGAAATTACTTTAAAAAATAAAAATTAAGCAAACAACGACATTAATTTACTAGCCTACTGAGCTTTGTTTTGTTTTTCTCTGCAAACAGTCATTTTAAATATTTTGTTAAATTTATGAGAGTCAAAGTAAGTTTTATTTATACGTAATCTTAGTTATGACATTAATTTAACGAAAAATATCTTGGGTGGAATAAATTTCGTAAACAGCAATAAAAATGCATTTGTACTGATTCTAAATATTTTGCTTCTCAATGTAATTTATTTTTATGTATAAAACAATGACGACCTTACTTAGAAGCTGTGTCTAAACTATGTTTAGTTGAAGAGTTAAGAACGAAGGATTTCAAAACAATAGTTAAGTGTTTGTTTAAGAGACAGGTGGAAAATAATAATTTATTTTTGTTCTGTGATGTGTTTCGTAGTTTTAAATATACTAAATTTTACCAAGTCGACTGAAGGCAATATAAACCGAATATTTGCAGCACTGATGTACAGACCCCTACTCAAATGGCCAACATTCTATGCGTTTGAACGCTACGCCACATAATATATAAGCTACGCTTACGGTTAAAGTTTAAAATAAACAGTAAACTATAAAATTACGTGCCGCAAGCTTGTCGATTCCATACAATAAAATCAAAGTCTGTGATTTAGGTATATAAGTTTGCGACATGTTATTTCATCGTCTATTGCTCATATTTAAGCTTTACGTAACGTTTAATGGTTCAATTAAACTTTGAGAATGTTGATCATTTGTGTAAGGGGGCAGGTCTTGTTTCCAAGTTTAATAAGTTATCAATAGTATATTATGTAATCATGATCCAAATGTTTTTCAGAAGTTAGGTTTTAATTTAATTTAATTTTAATTGTTATTTTTTTATTTAATTTTATTAAAGTTTAGTACATCCATTATATTTATATTGTTATTGATAGATGCGTAGGTAGGTGTTTAATTATTATAGTGGTTTACGAATATGATTGAATAACCCTCGTTATGGGGTAGTGTAAATATTTTTAATCATGATCTCATTTTCTTATTCTTTAAGAAAATAGTGAGGTTAAAACATTTTTTATGATAAGGACCTAAAGTTTTTTTTTGTTAGTATATAAGGAGGTACCAAATGAAGTGATGATACTGAAACGGGTGACAACAACTTTCTCCATGGAACATAGGTAGAAAAACGAAAAAATATCATACTCCCATACAAAATGTATTGGTCAGCTGACCGACTTACTAAGGAAAGGCCAAAAAAATTAGTTTTTCGACCTATGTTCCTTGGAGAAGTTGTTCAGTTTAAGCATTTCCTGTTTCAGAATCATTTCATTATTTGGTACCACCTTTATTGGTTGAAACTCTTAATATAGATAGTTAACCCTCATTCTCCTTAATAAAGAGACTCGTGCTTTCTCAATCAATGGCGTGTTAATATAAAACAGAAAGTTAAAGAATTGAAATAACACGTGTTGCAATTTATTATTACATACATAAGTTGAGATACCATACCATCATCTGTAATAATATACACACATCAACTTTGTCTAGGGATACCAGGTGTTATTTTCATACAAACGAGGTAACTTTGAAGCCTTGGTTTTCTGCCAGGGATGTACTGTGCTGTGATCTGATGACGGTTATCCAGGGAGTGAATGGAGGAGATTCAGATCGCTATACATACCCAACTGATCTGACCAGCATTCTAAAAACGTAATAGACATGTTTAAATAAACCGCGGAAATAGCATGAAAATGTATGGAAATCCTCAAACTGAGAACTCTAACCCATTAATCTTTTAGAATGCTGATCAGATCAGTTGGGTGTGTATAGCGATCTGAATCTACTCCGTTCAGTCCTTGAATGACCATCATCAGATTACAGCACGGTACATCCCTGGCAGAAAACCAAGGCTTCAAAGTTACCTCGTTTGTATGAAAATAACACCTGTATCTCTAGACAAAGCTTAGCTACTTAAAAATATTCACGCGCGATTCAATTTCAACTCGCTAATATAATATAAGGGGTGATCCATAAAGGGGGTCGACGAAGTGTGACATTGTGTGACAAGGGGGTGGACGGGGTCCTAAATTTTGTGACGTCACATTTCAAAATCATTTAAATTGGAATAAATCAAATTTCTCAACTGCATCAATTTTTTTTGTATCAAAATCGAAAGTATAATGCGTGAGAAAATCAACTGTAATATTAAAACTTTTCTCTTGTGTTTTTTTCTCGTGATATAGTTACTTGAAGTTGGCACGCAGCAGCACCCGCCGAAAACGCTCTATACAAAAAGGTCAACATTTGTGACGTCACTCATGTCACGTTTCAGTGCATTAGTATGGAGTTAGCCAAGAATTTTCAAATATCTCCCTAAATATTGCGTTTAAGTACATATGTGTCATACAAAATATTATTTCTTATTTGATGTTCTATCCGACTGTTAAGTGCATTATATCCGAAAACGAAAAAAAAATCGTTATTTTCCCTTGTGTGATAAAACTAAAGTAATACATTTTATTTTTTATTTTTCTGTTGCATCATGTTTTTATACGTGAACGCAGCGATCAAGCTCAAATTTATCAAAATCGGTGACTTATGCATGTTCCCTATTCAATAATTACATTCTAGATGTAAAATTGTAAAATATGTGATGTCACACTGGGGAGAGGGGGTCTCACAAATGTGACCAGTTGTAACATGGACGGGGGAGGGGGTCAAAAATCATGAAATTCGTGTGACGTAATTTATGGATGGCCCCTAAGGGCCGACAACAAATTATCATTTAAGTAACATAAATCCAAAAATTATTATTATGATTATGATGACCTAATAATCAATACTACAAACTTTTTCTGTGTCCATTATAACGATCCTGTATTTTTAACAAAACTGGATTCAATATTCATTTTATTATGATTCAGTTTCAATAGAGAGTAGTAAGTACTTTTGGTCATGACTTGGGCAGCACATCTCAAACAACATGTCTCGTAAAAAATTGCGACCTACGACGAAATCTGCTCGAAAACAAGAGAGCTTTTTATAATAGATCCTGCTCTCTTCTTTTATTTAAATAGTAAACACTGTAGTAATACTATAGTATAAGTAAATAAATATTGTGCACCACCTTTTTATGGACAACCAACAATATACATAAGCGCCATTAACATCTTATTCAACTATATTTGATGAAGCACATTTTTTCCGTAATCTTACCTCAATTTTTTTTACCAAAAGCAGGCGTTACTCATAGAAAGTATAATCCACGCGCGATAATAATGGGATGGAACCTTGTCGAAGTTAAGTGAAAATTGACTGATTTGTTAATTTTATTTACATTAAACAACTTAAATTCTTGTAGTTGCTTCAGAAGGAGTTACCTCTTTTGATATCCCTGTGGCCGGCCGGCTTAATCTCTCTATTTTGTGGGTGTACCGTGCACGTTTCGGTTTGACAAGGTTCCATCCCATTGTCATCGCACGCGGATTATACTTTAATGTATTTTTTGTATGATATTGCAATGAACATTAGTTTTATATATGTATGTGTATACTCTTGGCCAACCTGTCATCGTAGTATATTGGACAATTAAAATGTATATTTAGGCCTGAAATAATAATGTACCTACAGGATGTCCTACAACATTGCCACACGAAGGGAAAGTAACTTAAATATTGAAGGTAGGAAATTTTACCGAAAGAAGGCTTCACTTTGCTTTTAAAAAATAATTGAAACTGCATTCAAATAGTTTTTTTAAAATCGCCTGCCTTAAATCATTCACGGACAGGATTCGAATTCGAACCCACCAGGTATGAAAAAAAAACGATCTTTTATTTTTACGATACAGATCGAAAGGGTTATTGTAATGAGTCCTAATTAACTTTTTTTATTATTCAATAAAAAAAGTTAATTAGGACTCATTACAAACACAGCAAACAAAAGGAAGATCATTAAATTTTACATTCAAATTTAATCATAACGTATTGTATTGTATAATTTTTTTTTTGTTCTGTGTACTGTACGGTGTCGCATGCTATTTTTTCGTAAAATGTTGATTGCAGTTCCAATTAAATACAAATCTTCTTGAAAGAAGACTTTTAAAAACCATTTGAATTTTCATTTTCATTTTACTGAAGTATAATTACTTACTTACATTTCTTCAATATTTAAGGTATAAACTTTCCTTCCGTGTGGCAAAGTTTTGGGACACCCTGTCTGAATATTATTCAAATGGTATTTCTACAGCATACTCAATAGAAAGATAGAGTATACTTACAAGTAGGTATCGTGAGAGTCATGAGAGAGATTATAATTAAGACTCTTTTGGAAAAATATAGCTTTTCTTCACTACTAGAACTTCAATCTGTTGCAGGAATATCATTTGGCATATTGCATTTTATACTCGGAAAATTCGATTTTCTAAAGACCCATAGCCTGGTCAAAATGACATATTACCTACCTAAATTAAGTACAATCGATAAGTAGGCACTCATCTTGAGACATTTTAAAACGGAGTGTATATTCTTTTTTATTCGCGACTGGCAATAGGTACCAAAAGCTCTCGTCTGCACAAAATTTTAAACGCAGTAAGCTCTAAATTGCTTGAAACCTACTAAAACATATCAGATGAATTTTCAAACACAATTTTAAAGTATGTTTTAATTGTAACTGTTATATCTGAACCAAAGTTGATCTATTTCTATGTGGTACACTTTCAACGTTTTAAGTTTTAAAGAGTTTAACAAAATGGTTTAAGTATACTTACTTAAATTTATTTTTATATATTTTTAAGACCTGTTCATTGTTGAAGTAATTTTTATTTTTATAAACATTTTTCTGCTTATTTAATGATATTGTAAGATATAGTTAGTCTAATTGATTTATATGTATTTTATATGTACCTATATAAGTACCTAAGTAAGTGAAATTTTAGAGCAAAAAAACAAGTCCGTTAGAAGCAAAATTATGAGATGATTAAGTATCTAATTTATAACTATCTATCCATATATCTATAAAATTCAAAGTTCTGCCTGACTGGCTGATATTATCGAGGCACAGCCCAAACCAACCAAGCGCGCTGCCTCGCGAGGCAGGACGTTTACCACGTGAGGCGGACCTCGCACTAATCACGTAAAAACGATTAGCCACACTTCGGAACATGTTAGAGTTATTAAAATAGCATAAGTACCAAATACCAAAATAAAACTTGAAACTGTTTTTTGATTAAAATGAGTCGATAAAAACTTTACACTGGCGATTTCTGTTGTTTATTTTATATTTTAGGTAACACAATATACTATTATTTTAGAATACAAAACAACAGTGTCACTATTATAAGGTCTTCCTTTTACTTACATCGCATATATAATATTTTATAAATTGATTACCTACAGTTTTTTACATTCACAGTCTTATCAGTCAAACTGACTTTTAAAAATGTATCTACCTACTTATTATAAATTGCGACAACTTTATATAAAACAAAGTTTTCATGGACTGCATAAGATAAGTACCTAATAATCTGTCAACTCGCATGAAAAATATAGATTTTCCAACTAATCCTTCTTTTTCATATTTCACGTTGTCAAATATTTATTTAACATCGTTAGTATCACAGTAAAATGTAATATTAATAAGTATTAAAAAACTCTGGTTTTTAAACAATTAAGTAGGTAGTTGATTTGAAATGTTTTTGAAGATGTTTTGTGGATTATAATATGTAAGTGAAATGTATTGTAGTACTTACTTATATATCGGTTTGCCAATGGAAAGTGAACTTACACATTTTCAAATTTTCCTGTAAGATATTCTCACGAATGTGATATTTTATGTAATACTTAACTATTTTAAAATGTAATATATTAGAATTCTTTAGTGCCGCAGCGCTCTTTTGTAAATCCGTAATTGATATTCCTTCAGCTAATGTTTTAGTGTATATAGAAACTCAAGCGCACTCAAAATTTTAATTTCAAGTAAAATATAGCTTCACTGACATTTTCGGAATTTACAACTATAACAACAATTAATGACGTTTCTACATAAATATCATTGACCTGCGCTATATTTCATTGTTATTAGCCTACCAAAATTACGTCAAACACGTTAGTGCTAAGATAATCAATATAAAAATACTTATTAAATTAGACTTAAGTATCATCGATGGTTTATAAGCCAAAGCTATAGAGACCTCGACGAAAAGAGGATGGCTATACCCCAGATCCAAAATCAATCCACAGATAATAGGGATACGCCTAATTCCAAATTAGTTGCTAGTCTGCAACTGTCGTTAATTTTTTATTAATATCAACAATTACATAGCAACTAATCTGGACTAGGCCTACCCCTATCGGATTGATTATTGGGCCTGGCCAAAGACCTATATCGGTCTGTGGGCCTGGCCATAAGAAAGAAAGAAAACGCTTTTGAGAGGGTGATATATAGCCTAATTTAGACAAAACTATTTGGACATATTGTATGATAGACACTAACATTTGAGTCATTATAATATCAAAGGCGTGTATTATAGGACTCATTTATATGACATCGCACATAACGGCTTCGTAAGCTCAACGTTTGACTTAAGCATAAGTTTTTAATTTAAGTAGTTAAATACATTGTAATACTGACATATCTGGCAGCCTTTATGTTATTGTTTTGGACGCTAAATAGTACTCAATAAAAAAGATCGCAATGGCGTACTATTGTAAAGTAAGCGGACATTATGTCGAGATTAGCTCACGGCAGAATGCTTTGGGAAATAAATTTATAATAATTGGATAGGCCTTATTCGTAAAAGTTGTTGATGTTTGATAAATAACTAGTAATTGTTGGCTTTCTTTAAAGGGCGCGGAGAGTCCCATTAGGCAATTGATAAGTATATTGTTAATGGCTTGGTTTGTCCGCATTGTATCGTACATGATTTGATGAGACTTCGTGTAACTGTAAGCAACATATGAATGAAGACGATCACTTAACCCACTGGTATATGACACTGAGATCCCGACACCAGGATGAACTCGCTATTACTGAATTGTGGCACATCCATTATTAAAATATAATATCATTGGACACATCTGCCAGATCATTATTGCAACTTTGCCAAAGTTTACAGCTGGCTTGCATTGAGACGTGTGAAGACAAAAGCAATCCACTTAGCGCTATCGCACACAGGCAACTTAGTCTCCCAGCAACTGTTTTGTCTCTCACATCAAGTCCACGGGTTTATATGGAAGCGCGCACACGAAGCGACACGGTCGTCTGCAACTTTTCATACAAATCACGTGAGAGACAAAAAAGTTGCGGAGACAAAAGTTGCCCGTGTGCGATTGCGCTTATTGTCTCAAATAATATTAATTTTGTTTTACGACAAGTCGTAGTCATGTCAAGACGTAAACCTGCTTATAAAATCGTGTATACTGTGGCGTCCGTGGCAGACAGCACAGCTCTATGTTGATTTCACTGTCAGAAATAGATGCCCGTTGTGCTTTTCCTATCCACACAAAAGTGCATTGAAGACAAAAAAATAAATTGCTGATTTTTTTCCGCAGCGCATGTTTATTGGCCCTCTCCGCTTTTGAGGGTGGATTTGATGTCTGATGGTTTAAGTGAATTAAAATAATATTAATAATAATCAACGAATCGTGAGAAGCGATGTGTGGTAAACTGGCCTAATGCCAAAAATTCAACTTAATAGAAATCAGCAAAGTTATTTTCTCATCTGTCAAACAAAACAACTTGTGTTTGTGGATACGACACACATAAACTCAGATTATGTATCTTCGATCATTACGAAATTAAGAAACAGTTAATAATTTTAACCCAGATTACAAAGTTTGTTACAAAGAAACAATGTACAAAATAATTCAAGCCGCCAATTCAGGCCGCGGTAGCGGCCGGCGAAGCGCCAGAAATGACGTTTTTGTAATATCAGTCTGTATTACAATAGTGAGAGTAAGCTGTATTGCAGCCAGATTCGTTAAAACAATGCCTCACAAAGCCGATCACACTGCAGACAATTTTCAAATGTCTGTGGTGCAGCCGGGATTGTAATACTTTATTCATACGGACGCGGCTGCGTTATAGAGCTGCTACTGTCTGTGTTGCATCTGCCTTTGTATATACGCCGCCTGGCTACTTTTTTTTTTATTTGAACTATTGGCAGTGAATCATTTACTGTCAATAGTGTCAATATAGCCAAGCACAATAGATAAATATCATGCCACTGGGGCAAAAGGGTAGAACTAGGGTTTCCTAGGATGACGATGCCGTCATATTACGGCCGTAATTTAGCGGCGTAGAACGTAGAACGTTGTCTATGTAAACAGTACGGCGCGCCATATTGTTTACATAGACAACGTTCTACGACGCTAAATAACGGCCGTAATATGACGCCATCGTCATCGTAGGAAACCCTAGCTTAACATCCTCTCATAAATTCGTATTCAAACGCACTGCGTTGAAATAGAGGACTGTGGTTGGTTCGTTTGTTTTGCGTATCGTGTGATTGGATTGGTAGTTGGGACGCTGAGCGTCCGCGGGTGGGCACTGTGAGAACTCATAGTAATGTTTGTAAATACACCCATTAGTCTACTGCAGGACGTGGGCTTCTACCGTAAGAAATTAACCCACGCTTGACAGGCGGGTTGGAGCAGTTGGAGGTGGAGATCGGAAGTATTCCCTTAACAGTCTCGAGTGACTAGAGAAGCTGATCGAATAGTAACTGAAAAATATAAAATCTGAAGCAGATATTTCACAGATAAGTATTTTCAAAATTAATAATTTTAATACGTAAGTAATCGAAAGTGTGAACACTTCAGTTTCTATTCGCCCAGTTACTATTCGATAAGTTTGAAAACGCAGAATTAAAGGTCCACACAGGTTTTAGATATACCTATAGCTACTATAATTTAGGAAACTCTTAAGTCATAAGTCGCCTACTTCGACACGCCAACTTGGTCGCCTATTTATGCCATCGACCGCTTACAACGTAAGTAACAATGCTTACTAAAGAAATGTACTGTTGTGGTCTCTTTCAAAGTTGACTTCGGCGTATGAAATGTATAATGAAATATAGGAATGATTACGCTAACGTCAGACGTCGCGTATAGCGTAAAAGAGGAGACCAAGGCCTGACTGTGAGGTATTATGGTGCTATCCTGCTCTGCTGGACGCCACACGTCATGCTATTATGTGTTCCACAAATCAATGTCGTTGCTGCTCACATGGTTTGACACAAACACAAACCACGAAGCATTACCTATACTGTACCATGGGCAACAGCGCAAAATTCGTGTGCGCGCGTATCGCCCCTGCACTAACTAAACTGTACTTAAATGTTGTGTCGGCGCGGCGTGCACGCTGTTAGCCGTACAGCATCAAACCCAGAAACATACAAACGCATTTCAATGTTTAATATAGGATACACTAATAGATAGTAATAAAATAATTGTTGTAAACCATGTATTGATGTTTCAAATAACCAATGTTGTTATAAGCATGTATTGATCGAAGTTAAAAATGCAGCAGCTCATATTAATTCGTATTTAAAACATACAGATTTCACAGACGATTTCACATAGTTCAAATTCTAGATGCAAAAATAAAACCAAGAACACATTACAATACTGTAACAAAAGAATCAATCTAGTCATTATTAATAAGAAAAAAGTCATTACCTACCTAAGTATTTATTTAATGCATATCGTTGGGATTTTAATAATTATTTTTTAAATTACTATTGTAGCTACCTACTGTTGTTAACTTTTAGTATAAGATAAATTCAAATAAATTGTGTAGGAAAGAACTCATTTTTCGCAAACGGCGTGTCCTGAACTGCTTTTCTGTACTTAGTTGTAAGTTTTGCAACGGTAATTGAGGAATGAATTTGAGTATATTAAAAAAGGGAATGTTTAGATGACATCGTGAGTATTTTGCGACTAGACTAAGCACCGGTATTGAGGGCGGAAGATAGCCCCCTAGTAATAGTTGTTCATGCTATACCTGTATAGTCTATTTGCTATACCTATTTTAGAACTATCTTGTTATTGGCTGTCGCTGTTGAAAAGTTCCGAATCGCAGTATCAACTTGCAATTGACGAGTTAATGTTGTATGGAAGTATAGTTAGGAATGACACCGCGAGTTTAGATATACCGGAATGTATCGTGTATTACTTACACATTTTCACTCAAGTCCAACGCAATAAGTAGGTCCTGCCTACCTTTTAAAAATCCCCTGAGTGTAATTTGGGGTGTACTTATTTGGATTTTTCCTTGGAAAATATGCGGGTGTATGAAAGAAGCAATTAACGGTGTTAAATGGGCGTACTGCTGAATGAGCTTGGTGTATAATTGAACATTTTACATCAGCCTTAAAAGTTGAAGATTGAATCTGTAATTTTCAATTTCCTAATTTAGAAACCCGGCCGTAAAGCTGGTTTTAGGATGACGGTGCCGTCATATTACGGCCGTAATTTAGCGGCAAAGAACGTTGTCTATGTAAACAATACGGCACGGTTTCCTAGAGAGCAGTGCTGGACACCGTAAAGTCAAATAGTCTTTTTACGTCCGTAAAATTACGGCCGCTTTGTGACGACACCGCTTTCTTAGGTAGCCCTAGCTTAAGAGGTCTTGGTTTAGAGGTAAAAAAACTTTTGGAAGTATGATTCCGGTCTGCGTTGTAGATTCACGATCTGTTCCATCTATCCCAATCGTTGGGTTGGGATACAAGGATTTTTTCCACTCTTCCCAACATGTGAAAGTTTTGATTTTATGCAGAAAATGTGATTAAAATTTAACTTTTTTTTTTGTTTAGGATTAGTGAGTTGAGATGGATTAGCGCAAAGGTTTAAGTACTTTGGTGACTTGTGTATCCCTACATATGTACTTTGGTGACGTGTGTTTTGTATTAATGTAAAATACAGAAGTTAACCATCCTTATGTTTATGAGATCTTGGTACTTTGGTGAAATACAGATAGGTATTTATTTACATGTCGTCACGAAAAAAAATGTAGTGACGTGGGGAATGCATATGTATGGAATTTTTCATTTACCTACGACACTACTAGGCCGGTAGTGCCCTTACCCACTAGTGCGCCTTGGTAGTGACGTACGGAAGAAGGGAAAAAATTATATGTAATGAAAATTATTGTTCTGCAAAACTGTACTCTAGCTCTGGCTATATAATAATATATCTGTATAGATGTTGGGAAGAGAAAAAAAAACAGGTATCACAACTGATAGGGATAGCCAGTTGGGATTTAAGGAACAGATCGGTTTCAAAAGCTGATTCTCAGAATACTGACAACACGTAATTAGATCAAGGTTTTAAACCACTTTGCTCAATAGCGATCGAGTATTTCGAATCACAAGACGTTGAGTTTGTTTGTAGTTTTGACATTGAAAATGTCTATCAAATCCTTTTCGGCCCATACGCTATTTTCGCCATATATCCGAGGATAATTGAGATTTCGCCATGGAACAAGTGTCCCCAGGTTTAGAATTTAATTGTGGATCCGACAGTAAAGGAATTTAGAAAATTGGCTGGACAGTTTTTGAGCAATTTTGAAAATTGTAAAAACATTGAGAAAAATCTATCTTTTTTTAGTAGGTAATTAATTAAAAAAGTACTATTACATATATCGAAAGAATGAGGAAAACGAATCTCCAAAGATAGATTGTGCGTCGATTGAGACTTCTCCGAGTGAAATTGGTTATTGTGTCCTGTAGGTGTGCGTTTTAACACCGAGTAAAATCAACACGTCTATATGACTCAAACTAAATGTACCAGGCTAGCATGAATGTATAAGAGCTAATCAAAGTACATTGTTCATCAGATCCGGTCAGTACTTTCCTCACAGCTCTCAACGCAGGAGTCCTAAATGCTAGAGACCAGTTCTAACAGGGCAATCAATCTATTGAAAAGTACCAGGCTAGCATGAATATAAAGGAGGTCGCAATAACTTTTGCGACACTCGGCAAAGCCGTGTCACAATCGTAAAAATAAATAGGTACTAAGTACCTAGGTAACTTTAAAAATAAAATAGGATTTTGTATTTGATTTGATTTTGGTTTTTCGTAAATTTTTGAATTCATTTGCCAATTCCTCCGAAGATTGCGGGAACTGCAGGGTCTGTGGATTTTTCATTAAGAATGTACAAAATAACAATTCTGATTATAAAATAAAAACAAATTATTAAAACACGTACGATTCCAACAACAATTCATATTTACGGAATCTTTTGTAGTTCTTTCACTCTATATCTTTATATTCGAATGACTCCAATAAAATATTTTGGATAAAAATTATTGTAGAAATGGAATGAGCCCTCGAGATGTAATTATTTTCTTTGATTATTATTGTATTATAATATTAGTGATTATATTGTAATCAAATGATTTGGACCAAGGGATCTCGCTAAAGCTTGTTCCGCTACTGCGATTGGGAATTCTTTTTGTGATAATATGTAAACAATTCTTGTATAAGTTAACCAACTATAAATAGAATGTTTACTAAACAATAAAGTGTGGTTTCATTTTATTATTTTTCTTTTCAGATTAATAAAAATTAAGGTCAAGCGCTACCGTTCGATTGACCTAAAAAAAATAAAAAGAAAGATTTTATACGAAATTGGAAACTAAGATACCTAATATGTTCTTGAAAATAAGAAAACAGCTAAAAATTTACTGAACCTAATTCACAGAAGGTTAAGTGATTATGATCTGAGGCCGTACCGGTTAACGCATCGGCAACGCAAGTTGAAGCTCGGCAGACCCGCCGAAGTTCGAAAAGTTAGCCGCACCCTGATTATCTAAAAAGAAACTATTTAGCGACCGGTTTCATTCTACATACATTGCTACTTTTCATTGGTATGTTTTTTTTTAATCCAAAAAGAAGTACCAATGGATCACTATCATCAATGAACTGCAACCAGTCGCTAGTTGATTTTTAATTAGATAATCAGCCTGCCGGTTCCCTCGCAGTCATTCGTAGAAGTAGATAGCGAATGTGTCAAAACGACCACATTTAGCAGTTTTACTATCTACTTCTAGCAGTCACTACGAGGGAATGTAACGATACCGTCTAAATAAAAATACTAGACTATGGGCCATAAAAATTCCACGAGAAGTTTTATTAAAATTGTGTATCGTATCGTTTCATTCCCTCGTAGTCACTGCTAGAAGTAGATAGTAAAACTGCTAAATGTGGTCGTTTTGACACATTCGCTATCTACTTCTACGAATGACTACGAGGCAATGTAGTGATCCTTTAGACCAGTGGTTCTTAACCTTTTTGGCTGGCGACCCAAACCCTTTTTCCATTCCGATCAACTAAACCGATCAACTAGTTGTGCCGTTGAGACCCTGTATGCGATTTTATACTTATCGGATCAACTATTTGACTTTTCTATTAAATGATGATATTGACATTTCATATGAAGTTTCTAACGGAACAACTAAATGATAACACATTGTGTCATAGACGCATCGAATGGTCTCTAGTAAAAATATCATTACAGTGGGATCTAATTTATAGGAAATAACCACCGCAGATAAAGAAAAAATACCAGGATCACATAAATCTAGAGAAAGTTACCTAACTTTTATACTACCCTGAAGTAAAAAGTACTAATTTACAATTTTAAGTATCAGGGTCACATAAATCTAGAGAAGGTTAACTTCTATAAATATTTTCAATATAATAAGGGTATCAAAAAACTTTGCCACACGAAGGGATATAACCTTAAATATTGAAGGTAGGGATACTACTGAAAGAAGACTTCATTTTGATTTTAAAAATGATTGGCCCTGCATTCAAAGATTTTTGAAATATCTCGTGCCTTATCCAGGAATCGAACCCACCAAATATGAAAAAAAAAACCTTTTTTTATGATACCTTTTACGATACGAACCTAAGTAGTTGAGCTGTTGAGAACTAAAATAGTTGATTCGTTTCCTTCCCAACCGATCAACCAAATAGTTGTCCTGTTGGGAAGTAAAATAGTTGTTCAGTTTCCAGTTGATCGGTTCAGTTGATCCAAATGGAAATAGCGGACCCAAAGTAGAAATATATTTGAAGTCCGCAACCCTAATCCTAATATTTTATTTTATTTTCCATTGACAGGTACTAAAATGACATGTTATTTATTTATGACAAGTGGCTGCCGCGTGCTCCTGCCGAACTAACACTGTCGTGATTGTGAACTGATGGCAGTACCTACACAGCCTTTAAGTCTTTAGACCCGAATTTGGGTCGCGACCCGAGGTTAAGAATCGCTGCTTTAGACGCATGATACCTTCTAAAAATACTAGACTATGAGACCTATAAATCGGCCAAGTGCGTGTCGGGCCACGCGCCGTAGGGCGTGTTACCTTATACCATACCATATTTAATACCACCCATCAATTTTCGTCTGCAAAAATAACTTTGTTTTTCACAGTGTTGGTATGAATGACAAAGTTATATTTGCGGTTTTGGAAAATGTATCTCAAAAACTAATTATTATATCTCGCTCAAACTAATTTTCGTTGAAAGTTTTTATTAAAATCTACAGCACACATTTTTTTTTGATTTTTCACTCTTTAAAAGTTAAAGGGGGGGGGGGGGGGACACACATTTTATCACTTTGGTGGTGTATATCTTTCAAACGGTTGAAGAACCTCAATGTCATTTTTAAAGACCTATCTACAGACACCCCACACGTATTGGTTTGAAGACAAAACCTTTTTTTAGTTCCATGTATGGGGAGCCCCAGCTTATTTTTTTTTTTATTTTTGTGTTAAATTCGTTAAGCGGTTAACAGAATACATCTAACTACCAAGTTTCAACTATGTAATCTTAATACTTTCGGAATAAAGTGGCTGTGACATACGGACAGACAGACAGACAGACATGACGAATCTATAAGGGTTCCGTTTTTTGCCATTAAGGCTACGGAACCCTAAAAATTCCAAGATAAGTTTTATTTAAATCCTTTTCTATTAACAACTTATTAAATAAAAACCTCTGAGGGCGCCACTTTCGGTCAGGGAAATTGCTGTATTTTAGCCTTAGATTAGAGCCCCTATTCCACCTATCCCACCTGGCCATCAGAGCATCGTCTCGAACAGAAGCGCGTCTTACTCTAATGTACGATTCAAACAGACCGGCCAGAGTCGGAACGCATTTTGCCTTTGCCAGAGGAAAATAAAACGTCTCTACAGGTAGTTAATTTCATATTTGCATGTAACCGCGGCAGCCGGTCGACTCCGTCCGCATGCCGCAGCAGCCGGTCGACTCCGTCCGCATGCCGCAGCAGCCGGTCGACTCCGTCCGCATGCCGCAGCAGCCGGTCGGGGCGCCGCGCCGCCCGCAATATGAAGTTTAACTACTGTATACACGCTTTATTTTCCTCTGGCAAAGGTAAAATGCGTTGCGATGCGGGCCGGTTTGAATCGTACATAAGATTTTAGCTATGTTAGGAATAGTGGAAAAAATCCATGTATCCCGACTGATTGAGATAGATAGCCAGATAGGATAGATAGATGTAAAAGATTGTAATTATTAAAAAAATTCAATAATAAAGATAGATAAAGGTAGTGCGAGAAATAAAAAGAAATATAGCGATGGAACCAAAATATTTATTCAAGACTGTAGTGTCGTACGTGTGCGTTTTTACATCTGAATAACATTGAACACATTAAACTTAAGGACCTGCAAAACGGAGCGTCAATGAAAACATATAAAGTTTTGTCGCATAGTTAGAAGAATCCACTCATTTTGAAAGGTAGAAAAAAATATTGTTGTATTTGACATATCCTGAATTAAAGACTTAGCTATAAATAATTTCAAGTAAAAGCTTAGTTAGTGAAGAAAACATGTTTTTCTAAAAAGTTTTTTCGTCGCGTAATACTCGAAATTTTCAGCGGCAACTAGCATATTTTTTTCAAAATACAATTCGAACATAAGATGAATTAAAGACTTATCAAAAAAAAAAGAATGCAAATGTTATGGATCACTATTAAAATCAAAATAAACAGGTTTTTTAGCGCCTGAAAAATGTAAAGAGCAATACACTTAGAAAAATATTTGCTAGTATTCGGCATTCACAGAGATATGGAGCGGGCGGGCGCGCGGGCGCGCGGGGTGAACGCCCGGGGCTTGCATCGGGTGGTATCGAGAATGGATGGGGCCGTACTTTTCATTTCATATTTCATATCGAAACTTGTTGGTCAAGTCGGTCTCGTCTTTTTCTTTTGGATTTTGGAAAGTTTTGTAAACTTTGTTTGTTTTAAGTAAATAAAAGAAAATCGGGTTGCACTCCGGGAGTGCTGGCAGAAGTGAAAACTTGAATATTAACGTTGTGCATTTTTGATATTTTGGAATGGTTAGAGAATAATTTTGCACGAATTGCCGTCTTACGAATTTACTCTGCATTTGAATTTACAAATACAGAACAGTATTGTACGAAAGGCTTATCCATAGCTTGACAGAATATCTAGAGTTTTGACCAAAGAGAATGTAACAAACCGGCCAAGTGCGAGTCGGACTCACGCACGAAGGGTTCTGTACCAAAAAACGGCAAAAAAAAATTACGTTTGTTGTATGGGAGCTCCCCTTAAATGTTGATTTAATTCTGTGTTTAGTATTTGTTGTTATAGCGGCAACAGAAATACATCATCTGTGAAAATTTCAACTTTCTAGCTATCACGGTTCATGAGATACAGCCTGGTGACAGACAGACAGACAGACAGACGGACAGCGGAGTCTCAGTAATAGGGTCCCGGTTTTACCCTTTGGGTACGGAACCCTTAAAACTAGCGTTTTAGTTTGGCATTGAATTAAAAAAAACCGGCCAAGTGCGAGTCGGATTCACGCACGAAGGGTTCTGTACCAAAAAACGGCAAAAAAATTACGTTTGTTGTATGGGAGCTCCCCTTAAATGTTAATTTTATTCTGTGTTTAGTATTTGTTGTTATAGCGGCAACAAAAATACATCATCTGTGCAAAATTTCAACTGTCTACCTATTGTCGTTATTAATATCGAACAAAAAACGGCAAAAAAATCACGTTTGTTTTATGGGAGCCCCCCTTAAATATTAATTTAATTCTGTTTTTAGTATTTTTTGTTATAGCGGCAACAGATATACATCATCTGTGAAAATTTCAACTTTCTAGCTATCACGGTTCATGAGATACAGCCTGGTGACAGACAAACAGACAGACAGACAGACGGACAGCGGAGTCTTAGTAATAGGGTCCCGTTTTCACCCTTTGGGTACGGAACCCTAAAAAGCGCGTTGCTATGGTGACACAAGTGTTTACGTCTTGAAATGACGCGCCGCTATTTTCGCCGCGCCCCGTAGAAAGAGAGGGGGATACTTCCGATGCCGGCTGTCTACTCTCCATCCGTCACATCCGTCTTACGAATTTTCGATCAGGGTCACGTGATCCTGACTGACTGACGCGAGTTCAACAAAAAAGCGTACAACGCCGATAAAGAAGGTTTCACTTCAATAATTTTATTTAGTGTTAATTAAGTAATAGTTTTAGCTGTTTGTTTTGTAGTTTTAGGTTTTAGTAATAAATAAAATAGTGTTAGTATTAGAAGCGATGTAGTAGGTAAACGCCCGCCTCGTCGCGCTGCGTCTAGCAAGACTTGATGTCGATGACGCGTCGTCGTCGACATCATAGTCTTAGAGGTCACGGAATTTTTGGTAACGGTCGAGGAAAAGGTTAGATTCGTTTTTATAGGTTGTAAAGTTGTCCCCTAATGTGAATGATGTCGGTCTGCCTGATCTCAGTGGTTGCCACTTCCAGTAATAGCGCTTATAAGAGGCTTCATTGTTACGAGAAAGTAACGATCAGAGAAATTGTCAGTATTAATACCTATTTAAAGTATGGCTTCTCCGTAGCTAAAACGATGAGGTCTGCCGGCTCTCAGTGGTTTCGTTTTAGAGCTATGACGCGCGCAAGTTACGACAATTTTTTTTGAATAGTATTTTTTTAAATATTAATCGATAGAACTCTTTATTATATAAGAAATTTCTTAAGATATTTGTGTCTAAAACGAAAAGTTTGGCTGGATAAAAATATTTTATGGTTTTTTTGTATGGAGTGAGACATTCAATGTGCTCTTACGGCTAATTCCTAATATTTTCCGCCTCAAAACTACTTCTGCGTCAATATTTCACATGTTTACAATAATCCTACACTATTAACGCGCGCCTAAAATTGTCCAATCCAATCAATACATATTGGATTTTGAAACAGTTTAAAATCGTAATTTTTAAGTAAGAACTAATTGTTTTGTGATTCTTTTTTACTTTCTCATCAATTTTAACACAAGGAAAGCCAACAAAACTTTCAGTCACTATATTACTATGGATAAGTTTTTTTACCTAATGAATATAATGCAACCAAAATAACAAAATGTAGCGGGACAAGGCCTATGGCTAAAGGCTAATGCTCCTGTGTATCGATTTTATACTAGTTTTTTAAGCAGAAAAAATTTTTTTTTAGGTAAAGTTATGTTTCTTTCTGCTTCACGAATGCTGTGACCGTTCTGCTTTGTCAGGGTCTCTTACAAAGTTCACTCTTGGTATTATGCTAAATATAGAGATGCAGTAGCGTCGAAACATGAGTTAAATCTTGCTTGGGTTGATGCTCGATCCTGTAAAGCTAGAAATACACGTGAAAAGAGGAAAGCCCTTAACAAAGCCGCCAAGTCCTGCATAGGGAAAACTTGCTTCTTGAAAAATTCTGGTATAATCTGTGGAAGTCAACTTCTGCCGTCCCTCAATGCCTCCTCTGCGGGAACCAGGAGGATCTTTGGCACATACCGTTTTGCCAATTTATTTTCCGAGTGTTCTCGTTTAGATTCTTTAGATCCTGGTAATGTTGTACCATCGGTCTTACCAAGTTGTGGGATTTTAATGTCGGAAATCCACATCAGAGAGACCGAATTTAAAAAAAGCATTGCTTGATCTGGGGCTGTATTATGACCTCTTATTTCCAGTCAGTTTTCTGACTGGCTATCAATCTATCTCTTTTATTTGCTATACACCGAGAAAGAGATGTCACTACAGCAATTTATAAACCTGGCAGGATTTAAGAGCTTGTAATACGGCCTCTGGACGTGAATAAAGCCAGTAGTCTGGATAGTATACCAGCCATAGTTCTCAGGACTTGCGCCTCTGAGTTAGCCCTAGTATTAACACGCCTGTACCGATTGTCTCAAGCAGTGTTTCCCAATCAGTGGTACGCGTACCCTAAAGGGTACGCGAGGTTGCATCAAAGGGCTACGCGGAGCAATCTCTTACTGCTCACTAGTTCCAGTGGATATTGTTCCATGGAACTACTGATACTGATTATTCTCACTAGTTCCATTGGCAATGGAACTAGTGAGAATGAATATATGGAACTACAGAACAAAAAGTATCAGTAGTACCATGGAACTGTATCCAATGGAACTAGTGAGAATGATTGGAACTAGAATATTATATCAGTAACCTTTTTTATTTTTATTTTTTTAAATAATAATTTAATTAAAAAGTTGTTTTTTCATTGTTCTTTTGCTTTAAATATATTTTATATCATGTTACTTAACAAAAGTAACATGATATAAAATATATATTTTCTTTCATTTAGAGTCGATATACTACAAGTCTACAACGACTTTACAGTGGAGGAGTGAGTTAAAACAATATTTATTACGAATTTTTTCCTATTTTACAAACTGATGATGACAAGATTAGTATACATACATACATATACTCACGCCTGTTTCCCATGGGGGTATGCAGAGACTATGGATCACCACCTGCTACGATAATTGCACACTTCTTTCGCTTCATTCACATCCATCAGTCTTTTCATACATGCCCTGCGGTTTTTGTCACTGCGTACACCAAGCTTTTTTATAATAACCTCTAATTAGTCCACGTAGGTTTTTCTGGGACGCCCTTGCGCAATCGTTTCTTCTAAATTCGCACAATATATCTCTTTCGTGATTCGCCTTTCATTCATCCTCTCTAAGTGACCAAACCACCGAAGTATTCCTTTCTCAATTCTTGTCACTATATCATCTTTCAGACCACACCTTTTACGTATCACATCATTGCTCACTCTATCACTCAATTTTACTCTACATATTTTCCTCAACGATCGCATCTCTACCGCATCTCTACCGCATTTATTCTGCTTTCATTCTTCTTCTGCCATAACCAAGATTCACTTCCATACATCAGTGTCGGTACCAGCACTCCGTTATGAATAGCCATTCGCGCCTTTGCCGAAACGATCTGATCTCATAACCGAGTGTATAGCACCATTCACCGAATTTCCTTTTTTCACTCGCCTTTCTATATATTTCTCTCTCTTTCCGTCCCTTGTGAACAAACTCCCCAAGTATACAAACTCACGGACTTGTTCCACTTTTTCGCCACCTAACATTACCGTACAGTCAGTTATTTCTTCATCTCTCTCAAACACCATCACTTTCGTCTTAGTTACATTCACTTTCATCCCTTTTCTCACAAAATCATCATTCATAACAGACATCATTTTCTGCAACTCTTGCGCAGAAGACGCAAGTATAACTTGGTCGTCAGCGTACAGGAGGCACTTGATTTGAGTCCCATTCATCATAACTCTACAGTCACGTTCTTTCAGGCCTTTCATACAACTGTCCGAAAACAGATTAAAGAGCCATGGTGACGCAACACATCCCTGTCTGACACCCCTAGAGATGCCAAACCAGTCAGTGTATCTCTATGAGAATCCTCATAGAGAGATTTCAGTGCAAATATATAGCTATTTCTTAATAAATTATCATAGAATATTATCGAATCTGCCACTTTCGATACAATTCCAGATTTCAAAAGCATTGAATACTATTGAATCAGCCATATTCGATAAAATTCCTGATTTTAAAAGCATGGAATATTATCGAATGTGAAATATCTTGGAAAATATTTTTATAACTATATAATAAAATTGTTATTAGGCACAAAAAAGAGACAAAAATAAGCTATTATTTAGTAAAGAAACTTTAATGATACAATTCAAAATTACGATTTTATGTTTTTTGTGTAAAAAAAACTTTAAACTGCTCTACTGTAAAGTACGTGATTTGCAGTTTCACACTATTAGTTGTGGCAGTCGATATTTTTGTTTTTTCGTTGGGAATATTAAAGCTTTATATATTAAAACAATTATTAATAGACTTTGACTGTGTGACTGGATGTTTTTTTGGCTTTTCTAGTGTTAAAATTGATGAGAAAGTGAAAAAAAAATGACAAAACAAACAGGTAAGACCTGTTAAATAAATGTCATTTCCGCAATCACCATCCCATACCTATACCATACACATACCATAACCTCAAGAACGACATCCATATCGATTTTTGTTTTTTTCCCCATTTACCCCCTAAGGGGTTGATTTTCAAAATCACAAAATATAATATGTATGCCTATTTATTTTTAGACGTGCTCCTACGAAGCTTAAAGTTGTAATGTCTTTTTTATTCTTTTTCCATATAAAATTTGAACCCCATTTTCACCCTTTTTGGGGTTAAATTATGTCCACCGTGTTGGACTCCAAAATAAATGTCATTTTCCCAATCGTCAGAAAACCACAATAACGACATCCATATCTATTTTTAGGTTTATTTACCCCATTTCATCCCCATTATCATTCCCATAGGGATCGAAATACTAACAATAATAATGTACGTTACGTTAAATTTGCATCCATAAGCTTAAATAATAAATTTAGCGATTTTCACTTCGAAAATGAAGGATATTTATTATTTCTATACACAACTTCATTCCCCTTTTCACCCTTTAGAGAGTGGAATTTAAAAAAAAATACAATCATCAGTCTAAATACAAAATTTGAAGATCCTCGCTTTCAAACTGAGGGAATTTCATACAAACTTTGGACACCCGTTTCAGTTTTGAAAAAATCTTTTCTTATTGCACCCTTAGACCTTATAAGGAACCTATGTACCAAATTTGGAGTCTCTAGACCTAGCGGTTTGGGCTGTGCGTTGATATGTCAGTCACCAATCAGTTTCTTCTTTTATACACGGTTAATTTTTAAGTATATCTAAAAATGAAATGGGGATTTCAGACCACGTAAATGACCAGCTTTTACTATGGGACCAACCACCAAATCGCGAAAAAAAATCAACTGTTCCATACATTATAGTGGAGTCGATGTTGTACTTTTCTATGGAACGGCTGATTTTTTTTTCGCGATTTCGTGGTTGGTCCCATAGTAAAAGTTGTTCATTTACGTGGTCTGAAATCCCTATTTCATTGTTAGATATACTTAAAAATTAACCGTGTATATTTAGATCACTCGAAGTTGCAACCACTGAGATCAGGCGTACCGACATCATTCACATTAGGGGACCACTCTACAACCCATAAAAACGAGTCTAACCTTTTCCTCGATCGTTACCAAAAATCCCGTGACCTCTCAGTCTATCAAGTCTCGCCTAGGAGTCGCGCAACTCATATTTTTAGAGTTTCGTCAACGAAACAGCCTAAGATACACCAAAAATGCAAAATACCAAAATTATTATGTGCCAATAATGAGCTTAGCAAAAAGGCAACACAGTGCACAAATTGGAAATAATAATCATGTAAATAATTTCTTACAAGAACCAAGGGATAGTAAAAGGATAGTAGGTACCCCAAAGACAATTTTTCTTATAAAAATAGACCATCACTGTGGGAAAAATTTTCAAAGAAACTTTCTTGGAAATCGAGTTTTTTTTTTTTTATAACACTTTAAGCTCGTTTACGTGATTAAAAGTATGCTTTTTCTGTAATATCTCAAAATGTAATTCAAAGTTTTGTTCACCCTGATCAGAGAACATGACATTTATTCACAACAGCAAATAATTTAAAATTAAACAAAAATTTTCTAAATGCGGCCCAGTCTACACCGCTACACTCGCAGCGCAGGTGAGGTGCGGCGCGGGAGGGGCGCCGCTGCACGTGCACACCGCGCTTCGTCTGCCGCACCCCCTCAAAAACCTAAAAATTCGATTAAGCAGCGCCTTAACGAATCTGTCAAAGATTTATCCATCGAGTTATACCATCTTCGAAATAAACCACTGAAAATCAAGATTTATATTTTAATTACCAAAGAATTAGTACGACTAGACGGATAAACCGTAACACCGAACGAATCCTTATCTTATATACAATAATGACATGACAATGTGATGTCAAGGATTTTATATAAATTTCGCCCAAACTACACAGCGCTTTTAGATCCCGCTGTTAACATTTTTTTATCAATATAACGTATATAACAGATAAAGTAGTTAATCGTTATTCTACTCATAAATTAATAACACATTATAATACTTGCGGGACACGTGAGCGTCGAACCGTTGCTTTCCCATCACCGAAACCGGTCTACCAAATGGACATAGAAGTCAATTTTGACAGCTTGCAAGAGAAAATATCTCTTATGTCGCAGTCGTAAAGACTAAATTAGCTATTACATCGCTCAATCGCCACAATAAAATTGTTGCTTATCCAATAACAATAGTTAATTACAGAAGAAAGCGTATATATAGATTAACCAGTTAATTTAGTGTAAGGTTAAAGTACGGTCGAAGTCAGAAGCACTTGAACATTTTTAGTACAATATAATAATAAAATCATTTATAGTGAAACATAGGTACAAACAGATGTCACACATTATACAACATAATTGTTCAGCTATGTCCTGCCATGATAGCATACAATGAAGGGTTGAATTAATTATACTACAATTGAAATAACAATGATAGTACAAATTGATCATGCATGTTAAGATATTATTATTACCGTTAGCGTTAGTAAATCTGTGTGGATGCAACTTACAGACTGCTTTATAGTTGGTTTGATAAAGATCCATAACGTTTAGAAACTTCTGAGGCCGACTGTACGTAACACAGAAGTCAAACGGATACATTTTTACGTTGACGTCAACAAACATACAGAAATTGTTAAAGCAATACCATCGCTTTAATCTTAGTGAGCATATAGCAAATGTTGACATTGAATCATATTCACTAACAACCATTTGGTTAGAATACCAGATGTATTACTGTAATTTGTTGGTATAACCCGTTACGGTTCGGATACTAAATCCGTTATCAAATCAATCAAAACAAACTTATTTAAACGTATGAGAGCGTGTACAGTCAGCGTCAAATTGATGTGATAGAATCATCATATTGTTGTAAGCACACAAGGTGTTCAAGATATCTTACTACTCATTATTTCATATTTATTTACAACGATGATTCTAACTGCGTAGATCAATTAGATTTTTTTGTTTTTCAGATCATTTTGACTACTCTAGACGCTCATATCAATTTGACCCTGACTGTACACTACAACCGAGATCGTTTGTTTTTATCGGCCAAACAGAACGGATTCGGCCGATAACGAATTTAGTGTTTCTGAACCGTTACACTATAATGCTTAAAAAGTCGTAGTCAGTATATATATATAAAGCCCGGAGTTTACTAAATTAATTAATGATAGTCCTCTTACTATGAAACGAAACATAAACAAAAGAGGAAACAATATTATTACAATATTTTGTTGGTAAGGTCCTAAATGGCTTCACGCATACCACTACCATTGCAATAGCAGGTAATGACGGCCTAGTTTGACCCTAGGGGATAATTTAGGCCCAGTATGGGAATATTTTACAATACAATTAGAAGTACAATTTATTCAAGCGGTGTAGATACAGCGGGAAGTCCAAACTCTACTAGATTCAGCCAAAGGTAGCCCCTAGAGTATGTACAAGTGAGTAAGTGACCCATAATGGGACCAATCTATTAGTTATCTCAATAGACAAAACGTATCGCTCATCACAATGATAATAAGAGTGGAGGCCGAATTCAGAGAAATAACCTATTCTAAACCTTATATCAATGTTACAAAGACATGTACCTAAAATGTGAGTAGCGCACGTTGCGTTCATATAGGAATACATTAGTATTATTAAACGCAACTATTACTATTCGACAACTAATATATAAGTACGTTCGGCCTCCACTAATAAAAACGGTAAACACGAGGGAAAAATCAATACAGCAAAACACAGCTGATTCACAATAATTATAAAAAAAACTATACGGAATACGCGTGTAAATATATCAAAAGTGGAATTGAAAAACTGTTATCAAAACTATTTTATTGTACAAGTTACGTGAGCGATTCGCGATTATAGCTTACGCACTCACAGATATCTTGCGAAAATATTTTATGAAAAACATGCTGTTGTCCTTTATTAACTTCTCAATAAATTACAGTTGTAATAAAAAACGAGCTTGTTCTTTTTCGAAATTGACTAATGCTTTACAAATGGCGGTCAAAAAACTCACACTACATACACCATACATATTTGAAAGTACTTTAATTCTCTATATCCATTCAAAACCGATGCAGCCCAATGTTTCAAATACATTGTGTTGGAATCACATTCCAAAATGGGGTGAGTTTGATTGAATACAGCGATTCGTTACTTCTATGTGTGCTATACCAACTTCAAGGTAAAGTGTAATACCAATAAAAGTACTATAAAGTAGAAATTGACCATTCATTGAGTGTAAGAGCCATAGACAAGACACTGTTCGAAACATATCACAACCGTCTTTTATTGAAAACCTCCAAGTGCGCTCACGCGAAGCACGCCATCTAGCACTACAACCTTAGTTCACAAAACTGTTAGACAGAATACAACTATCAACTGTTTTGGCTAATTATTATCAACCCAGAAACAGGATGGCTGTTTTAGGGTGGATAAAAGGAAGCCACTATCTTCTTAAACATGTTACAGTCAGCCGTAGATTAAACCCGTTTTCTCATCATTTTACCTCATTTACCTTTGCCAGAGGAAAATAAAGCGTCTATACAGTGGTTTAATTTCATATTGCGGGCGGCCCCGACCGGCTGCCGCGGTTTCATGCAAATATGGAATAGGGAATATGCATAAGTCACCGATTTTGATAAATTTGAGCTTGATCGCTGCGGACACTTGTAAAACATGATGGAACAGAAAAAAAATATGTATTATTTTAGTTTTATCACACGATGAAATTAGGGGAAAATAACGATTTTTTTTCGGATATAATGCACTTAACAGTCAGAATATCGAATAAGAAATAATATTTTGTATGACACATATGTACTTAAACGCAAAATTTAAGGAGACAATTGAAGATTCTTGGCTAACTCCATATTAAACGCGCCTGAAACACACCTGAAATGTGACGTCACATATTTGTATAGAGCGTTTTCGGCGGAAGCTGATGCGTGCTAACTTCAAGTAACTATATCACGAGAAAAAACGCAAGAGAAAAGTTCAGTTTCAATTATAATGCGTGAGAAAATCATTGCAGTTGATTTTCTCACGCATTATAATTTTGATTAAAAATAATTAATGCATATTCCCTATTAGCTACCTGTATAGAGACGCTTTATTTTCCTCTGACAGAGGTGAAATGCACTCCAACGCGGGACGGTTGGTTTGAATTGTACATATTTTATTTATAAAGAGTAAAATTCGGGGTTTGAATTAAATTGACAGTAACCTTTTACTTTAATGATATTTAGGATTCTGTTCATTTCAACTAAACTAAAACTAATTACTATTTCGTATAAAACTATTGACAAAATGTTACAAACACAATCACAATCTGTCTAACTGCTTAGTTTCCACCAAAGATATAAACTACTTACATGCAGAGGAATAACATTACATAATAGTAAATTATTTATCGTCCTGACATACGTCATCACTGACATCAACTTTGTCATCACTGACATCATCGTCTCTGACTTCGTCTTTATCGCGCGCGACTTCAACTCTCTCATCGTCGTCTTCCGCGGGACATTCATCCTTTTCCTCAATGGAGGAGTGCTCGTTGCGTAAACTTGCCCCGCCACATTCTCCGGTCGGCCTCAGAACGAGGTACATGAGCAAGTCAGATAAAGATATAATGCCAATTACTTTGTCTTCTTCGTCGACTACCACCAAACGATGGACCTGTGGAAAAAAATGCTTTGTATATTTTAATTTGAGATTTTAGCATTAATAATACTATTTTAATACAATACTAAATAATATACTAAAAACGTCTCGTCCCGAGATCATATTCTTAGGCAGCAATCAAACCCGCGACCTATAGAAGTCCGGTCCAGTGACTTGGTAGCTCAGTTGGAAGAGCATTGGACCGGATTTCCAAAGGTCGCAGGTTCGATTACCGCGAATATGATTTGGTAACGAGTCGAATTTTCCATAGCCTTTTCGGACCTGAGATTTTTTTATCTCAGATCCATTCTATTTCTATAATTTATTGCGAATTAGGTGATATGTTTTACAAAAAAACCACCTTAAAGAAACAGCTCTATAAAAAGCAAGAAATAATGTTTAAATCGATAAATTAAAACACGTCTATTTAAGTCGGGTAGAGCTTGAAGTAATTTTTTTACTTATTGTATTGTTTATATTCTAAAAGCCCCACCCGACTTCAATGGACGTGTTTTAATTAATCGATTTGAACATTATTTCTTGCTTTTTATAGAGCTGTTTTTTTAAGGTTATTTTATAAAATAAAACGTTGTAATGTTTCACATTTTTCAATGGTATACCCCGAACAACTCAATTTCCACAGGAGTTCCGTTGGGCCTTCGCAGTTCAACTGTAGTCCAGAATGTCCTTGACAATAGATAAGGTACTTGTTTTTGATTGTCATAAACCTACTAATATTTCAATCACTGTACAGTTCCTATTTGATTTTGAGGAGTTCCCTCGGATTGTCCTCCCGCGGATGGGCTTCAGTACGTTAGTACTACTATACAGAGTGTCCCAAAATTTTGCCACACGGAGGGATAGTACCTAAAATATTGAAGATAGAAAATATTACTGAAAGAAGACTTCATTTTGGTTTTTAAAATAATTGGAACTGCATTCAAAGATTTTCAAAAAATCGCATGCCTTAACCAGTAATCGAACCCTCCAAATAAGAAGAAACAATCTTTTATTTTTACGATACCAATCGAGGATTCTTTTTTGTTATGTAACAGAGCATCTTAAACAATAAGAAGACCATGAAATATAACATTTAAATATAAATTATTACGTATTGTATCAATTTGTATAGGAATTAATGCGGTTTTTAAAAAAATCTTTGAATGCAGTTCGCATTATTTTTTAAAACAAAACTAAGTCTTCTTTCAGTAAAATTTCCTATCTTCAATAGTTAAGGTACTTGCCCACAATGTGGCAAAATTTTGGGACACCCTGTATATTCTAGAATAGTCCGTTCGCTTACACTTGCACTTGCACACCCGCAAGCACTTGTATTCAGAGACAGGAATACCAGTAACAAACACAACCTTTCACTACGGCACTTCTATGTAAACAGCCAAAATCCAAATTCACTTGTGGCTGTTCGCCGTACGCGGTATCCTTTGTTTATGCGTCGGCATCCTTTGACAAGAAGCGGCACGTGCAAAAGCGGCGCAATAAAAGGGCGACACTATCTAAACGAATGGACTTTAATAGGATTTTCACACCACATGCTCGACAATGCCGAATTATATGTCATGTAAACCTTACCGAAAGCAAGACATTATATCTCTTGGCTTTAGCCGGGTTATAATGTAATATTATAACCCGCTGGTCAATAATGTGGCTGGCGCGGCCAACTCGATTTTCGAAGACCGAGGCCGTGGCCCACTAGATTCGCACTGAGACGAACTTCATTTGTTTGTCAAATCGAGTAGGCCACGCCAGCTGAAAGAAGTTGCTATAGCCGTAGCTAGTAGTACTACTAGGGTTGCCAACCCTACTATATAATATAGTATCCTACTATATTGAGGGCTCGCCTACTATATTTTTTGAAAGAATATATAGTAGGCAAAACTACTATATTTTTTCAAGTAAAAAATTAAACAAAAGTAACAAAAACATTATTAATTATATGCACATAAGTAATTGAATAATATTTTTGTAATTAAACTATGAAAATGTAAGTACTTACTTAAGTTCGAAAAATACAACTTCTTTAAAATTCTCCATACAAAACGGCTACCTACTATATTTTTTTGGATTTTTTCGCCATCTACTATATTTTACACTAAAAATCTTGAAAATACTATATTTGATGGAAAAAAAGTTGGCAACCCTAAGTACTACTAGCTTTAGAAGATTCTAACAATCTACTAAGCCTGGTTTTTTTTGTCTCGCATAAAGTGAGAAAAGTAGAGTATACACCACCGGGATAAAACTGTTTTTTTCTTGGGCGCTTGAATCCCTCACTGCACTCAGGACTCAATCTGAATTCCCTCGCTTTGCTCGGGAATTAACTTATAACACCCTCGCTGCGCTCGGGAGTTAAATTTGGAGTCCTTCGTTACGTTCAGGATTCAATGTAGCGCCCGTGACATAAAACAGTGCTTTATCCCCTTGGTGTATAATCTACTATTTGCACCATACCTCCGCCCTGACAATCCTCTCCATGACGTCGAACAGCGTCTCGTCCATGGTGCACTTCTGCACGCCCTCGAACCAGTCGTTGCGGTGCTCGTTCGCCTTCTTCAACGACACGTCCAAATTGTTGTATGTCTTTTCTGCTGCCAAGTTCTGAGAACAACAAATGGGATGACGGCTATGAATAAAATAACGAAATACTAATAAAAATCGTAAACATATTAAATTTTTAGAGTAGCTTGTATACCTCTTAGTTTTATATATTGCGTATTATTTGTTTTATGACCCTTCAAAGTTGGGTGGACAAGTCCATTTAAAAAGTATATTATTTATTAAAATAATTAATACCTTTAATTAGTCCGTAAAATGAATAGCAAAGGACATGTCCCAGCGTTACCCCAGTTTCATTTTATTTACTTTCATAATTAAAAAATGCTAATTACATTTTATTTAGGTATAGTATCAGTCAAGAATTGTTTTATATTTAGAAAAACTATTACAAAAACATTAAGTTGTTTTCTGAAGTATTTTGTGAAAAAAATGTAAGTAAATAGAACTATCATGATAAAAAATTGTGATTTAAAAGCGTTTTAACTTAAAAATCCCACTTTTTAATGCAGAAAATAATTATTAATTTGATTCTAGAGTAAAATACCTACTCTGACATACTACTTTGATTAAGACGCGATAGATTTTTATTTTTTGAGAATGGTGAGGCAAATGACTTAGGCGCGATGGGAAATGTCCTTTGTCTAAGACACCATTTTGATATAAACAATATTTAATATAGCTGCCGAGCAAATTTCCTACGCGTTGCATACAAACTACCTAGGCGTGACGTCATAACTAGGTAGCCGTTAGTATGGAACGTTTTTGGATGAGTCGAATTTGTATGCATTTCAAACTGTGATATCTCGGGCAGTTTTCGTGCTAGCGAAATATTTTTTTTATCAATGTTTCTTTTTTTGAGAGGTAATTTATGTAACATTTAGTTTAGTCATGCCTATTATTATTATTATTATTGTTATAGCCTCAGAGTGACTAATTTATTGAAATATAGCACTTTTAATGAAGAACCTACGCGAAGCAATTGATGGTAAAATCCTGAAGATGGTATATATGGCTCTTTGTCAGTCTCTTATTAATTACTGCATCTTGGCTTGGGGTGGTTCTTCCACTTCATCCATTCTACCTCTCGAAAGAGCTCAGAGGGGAGTTTTAAAGACAGCGCTGAGAAAACCCCGTCGGTACTCCACAGATGCTCTATACGAGGAAGCCGGTGTTTTGAGTGTCCGCAAATTGTATATCGTCAGAGTAGTGTCCGCAGTTCATAAAAAGGTCTTAAACTGTGACTCATACGACGAGCTGTGCAAACAACGTATATTTAAGATACCTAGCACTCGTACGGCTACAACTTTTGCACACCGTTTTGGATACTTTCTTTCTCCCCATCTATATAATAAGTTTGCAAATTTATGTAATCTTAAAGATCGCTCGGCAAGGGAAACCAAAGCACTCATTACAACTTCCCTATTGAAGTGGAGTTTTCTGGAAACAGAAAGCGCACTTAAGGTCATTGAATGAGGCTGCAGTTAACTGTATACACACATACACCCACATACACCAAACACACACACATAAACACACTAACACACACTAATACATACACCCACATACACCAAACACACACACATAAACACACTAACACTAATACATACACAAATAATACTTTTATTGTTATTTATCCACAACATTATGGTCTTTGTTTTTCCGAATTTTAATTTTTCTTGTTATGTTACTGTTTATCCTGTTTTGCCGTAATTGTTTTGTAAAACGTATACTTTCCCCACAGGACAGGCTATGCCTAGTGTGGGGGCTAGAAATGTGTACTACTGTAAAACTTTTTACGGAAATTATTATTATTATTATTATTATTATTATTATTATATGTAGCGCAGCGTCCACTCTGATTAGCGCGATAATAGATGGCTCAACGGATTTGAATGTATGGGTTAGAATCCTTACATCATTCCGAGTGACACTAGCTATATTTTTTTGAAAAAAGTCAATATGACGACTGTACGACGCCATTTTCAATTGTGAAAAAAAAAAAATTTTTTTTTCTTTAATTATTACAATATGGGCAACAAATGAAAGGCCTTAATGAGCACATTTAAAAACTATATAATTTGTCACTAAAATGTGTGAAATAAAAATAAATAAATTAAAAAATATATTAAAAACACGACTACCTTGACAAAAACGAACTAAAAAGTTAACCTCTAAAGGACCTCTTTGATTGAACAATTGTACCACAGAACGGTCCCCCGACTGCAATGACACTTGTTATTTAACTTTTTAGTTCGTTTTTGTCAAGGGAGTCGTGTTTTTAATATTTTTTAATTAACTTATTTCTTTCGAAGATGAAGTTATATTTTTTTGAATTTTATCACGCTACCAAATATTCTGAAACTTTTTCCTATTAATAAGGAAGCTTATTCCTACCTATAAAAAATACTCATCCTTTCAGACATTCCCCATTGATGATTTTAAAGCCTTTTTGGCCTATCACCCAGAGCTAAATTATTTTTTAATGAGTACAAGATGTGACAGGGTTATAGTGAACAATAGACCACAGTGTCGCCTAGTGGCTTAATGTGGCGCTATTACAAACGCATTAAATATTATACAACGTGTAATACACTCGAAGTCAGAAAAATCGCACCTTTTCGAAAGTAAGTTTAGACATGGCCACCTGCTATTGCTAGCTAACGTTTTATTGTGTACATGTTTATATCTATTGAAAGTACATTTAATGAGCTTTCAATTAATAATTGTTTGATTTAATAAACATAACAGATACCATAATTAAACGCTCAAAGCATTATTGCTTGCGCCGCCATAAAAGGGAAATAAAAGGGATCGGTTCAGGAAATGCGGGTAAATTCGCTATCAAGATGATGGAGAAAACGCACTTCAACAGTTCAATAAAAATAGGAATACCCAAGATGGATACTATTGCCCATGAAGTTGCTCAAATATTGCAAAAAATTGAGGAAATGTAATGTTGTACGGAAACTGAATCTCAGTAATTGATTCCGTTCGACGAGTATTCCAACGGTTTCTAGAGAATATTGGCTATGTCCGTAGAGGAAGAAGTATATAAACAAAACTTACCATTAAAATAGGTAGGATTAAATTAACATTTAAGATTTTTTTAAAGGTGCGGTTTTTCTGACACCGAGTGTAGAATAAGAGGCACAAGCAAAATATGGTAGATAGGGTACTATGCATTCAACATACAAAATTATTATAAGCACTGAAAACCAGAATATTTTAGACCTGTACTTATCAAATAAAAATTATAAAATAAAAAAATTGTGGGGCTCCCATACAACAAACGTGATTTTTTTAACGGCACCATTCTTACGCGAGTCCGACTTTTGGTTCTTTCATTTATACAGGGGGCAAATAATAATTGTCTAATTTTAAAAGCTATCGCAAATATCGCAAAGAAATGCAGCAATGTGTCACATCCATCTGACATGATGTAAGCGATTGTGATACATTTTGAAAATTAGACAATAAGTAGTCTGATCCGTAAAGAAGTATACTCACAATGACATCAAACTTGGCGTATATGTCCTTGAGCCTGCCGTCGGCGTCCACCAGCGGCAGCGCCGAGACGCGGCGCGTGACGAACTTGCGCAGCGCGTCGATGATGGACGTGTCCTCCGTCGCCGTCTCGATGTCGCTCAGCGTGCCGATGCGCAGCTCGCGCAGTTTGTACTGCAGGTACGCAGGCTTCGGGAGCTCGTTTATCTGAAATATTTACAGATTTCACGCTCCACGTTACTATCAGAGTAAAAGTACTATTAGCCATGTGCTAAAAATATTTTTTTAAGATTTGTATTTGAAAAAAATCTAAAATGCAAACTATAATTTGTAATTAATTAATAAAAAAAATTAAGTTTAAATACCAACAAATTTGTACGGAACCCTCGGTTGTCGAGTCCGACTAGCACTTGTCCGGTTTTTCTTTCACTCGCATTGACTATAAGCTATATAACCAATAGTTTTCGATAGCAAAACAGTTTGCATTAACTCATGCTATAGCTGAATTCATACTTTATGACTTCTGTGAACATCGCGCGAAACGTCGCGCAAGACACAAATTCGATAAAAGTGTGTGGGAGACACTTGTGGTGGGGCACGGCCACGCGCTAGTGGCTAACTTAACAGTGGCCAATAAGATTGAACCGTATTATAGAGCTACAGGTAAGGCTAAGACCACACTACAGGTGCCAAACTTAGAAATAAGCTAGGAGCTACGCTTATGTACAAAATACACAATGGCCACATACAAGGCGCCTAGCTTGGTGACACACAATTCACTTTCGCGCCGTCTTTGATGGATACAGAACAAATATGTCACTCTCTTAATTAAAGAAGAAATTACTGTTGATAGAAAACTCAGTTCTTAAATTGAATACACATATATGCACGCTATATTCACTTATGTTCTTTTACCATCCTTGTTTACCTCTTGTGCAACTTCTTCCCACAGCTATTTAGAATAAGTACATTCTTATTGTGTTTATTTGAAGGGTTCCAAAATGGTTCCCTTTTGAAAATGGCGGAAATTAATATTTCTTCCATTGTTAAATTACAAAGTCACTAGGAGACTATCAAAAATTTACCAACACGTTCTTTCGCTACGCGAATCGCTTAGTGGTTAACCAGGCACCTAGCTAACCGTGTCGCTCGCAGTGTGGCCAGCTGCGATATTATGCGTCTGTTCGCTAGGATCAGTCGGGTGAATCTACGCTGTTTCTTACTTCCTGCGTCATTGTCCTCACTCGATTTTTTTTTAGAAATCCAATGCTTCACAAGGAATAAATCAAAAATATGCCATTATTTACATTAGACTGCAAAAATAAATTTGCATATTTATGATTTATTCCTTGTGATGCAATGGATTTTTTTAAGCGAGTCGCTTGGTTCTTAGCAATAAGCGGGGCTCCTTGTAGTGTGTCCTTAGCATAAAACGTACATATAGGAACAGGAAGCGCAGTATCCTCTTGTGCGTGAGGATGTAGAGCACGTTGCCGGTGTCGGGGTCGATGACGGGCAGCCTGTGGACGCGGTTGGTGATGAGGATCCGGATCGCGTCGTACAGCGAAGAGTCCGGCCCGATCGACACCAGCGGCATCACGGAGCCCTTCAGCACCTCTGGCGACACAAATACATTATGATTAAAATCCACTGACCCGAAAAATTTTTTTTTTTTAACTGGACTGGCTGTCTGTATGATTTGACAGCAAAGTTCTTGTGCCTATTTGAAACGCCACTAGCGTGCCGTACAAAGAACTAATTTTGACGTACAATGAAAATGGTTGCCGTGGTACAGGGAAGTGATGGTGTAAGGGGCAGCTTCCCGAAGCCAAAAACCATGGACTCGGACATAATAGTTTTATAAATTAAATAATAATAATATTTTTTGTAAGTTTGAATGGAAGTTTTAAGTTGTATAAAGAGCTATCTTCGATCAAGAATACCCTAGATGTCCGGTCAGTCTCAAAAATGGCACCACAAATAGCGTCCCACTAACAAACTGGGCGCTTATTTTGCACAAAAAATTGATAAATAAAAGATGTGTTTTTGTACAAAAGAAGTGATATAAAATGTGAGTTTTTACAAAATAAGAAGATGATTATGTACAAAATAAGCGCCAAGTTTGTAAGTGGGACGCTATTTGAGGTGCCATTTTTGCGTACTGTTTTAGTTCGTGAAGCGTTATCTAGGATATTTTTGATCGAAGAGAACTATCAATATTTGCGTGTCGACATACGCACATCACTAGATTTAGTGTACGCACGCTACGTCCTTACAGCGCCAAAATGGTGATAATAGCCAGTCCAGTGAAATATATAGAGGTCAGTGTTAAAATCTAATTATTTATAAACTGGAATAAACTAATATATTCTAATGTCAAATTGTAAAATAATGTTGCCTTTTTTATTGTACTAGTGCTGCGTTTCGTTCATTGTGATTCAGTTCACTTACACAAAGTCAGTAGCGTTCATGATTACAAATGGGTCATTTTTAAACAAGCCTTAAACATAAACGTCAGATTAATCCAGCAAATTAATAATTAGACTTTAGACCCTAATGTCTATGCCCTAAGCATGCTGTACACGGGTAGGGTATACGGTGGAGTATCATGGTATAGTACTATCTTACTAACTATACTTATGTAGACAGCATTGGTCTCTACCAATGAAATATGGAAGAGTAGAGTAGCTAGCACCGGTGGTCAAGCTACTCTACCACTTCCCATTCTCCCTTACCCCGGCGTCTACTCTACCGTACACTTTACCGCACCTCGACCCATGTATACGCTTAGTAGAGTATATTTATTTACAAATCTTGACGTTCATATGCTACTTGCTCTTCATGCGTTAACGTTACGTAATGTCCAACTACGCCTAAGCTAAGGCAATTAATATATTTAGTACTGTCGCTTGTAAATTAACACGTTAAAGTATTGCGTAACGCCCAGATTAAAGTGTTAGGTTACGCGTTAAGGCGCAGGTGGAGCCGTAGCATTAAAATTACACAACTAAACACTCGACTAACAAAATGAAAATACACGTAGTAAACAGTTACTCTCCTAAAACTGGTAGAGTATTCGAAACTGGTAGAGTAGTATAGTTAGTTGACTCTACTATTTACTCTACTCGCTTTTAGTACGAACTATGGACAGGCCAGGCGCAATCCGCACTTTAAGCATGAAGGCATAAATTATATCTGATTGAGGAAACTTACTATCTTATTGGTTTTTTTGTAAGCTTGTCTGTTTATTACGTTTAAGCCGTTATTGATTGATTTGATTAATTATGCTATAAAGGCAAATCGGATTTCATATTGAAAACTGGCTGACATATGGCCGAATACTCAAATGCGTCTGAGTTAAATATTTGGCGGGGAAGTAGCTATCTTCATCTTAATTGTCACGTCTGTGAAATACCCTGAAATCGTATTTTTTCTCCTACCACCCCCGGTAGGGGAAAAAATACGATTTAAGGGTACTTCAGAGTATTCTATATAAGTAAATAAATAAAAACATTTTCATTTTCAATATTCCTAAAATTGCAGCAGTAATAGAAATTCCATGTGTTAATTATACAAAGTGTTATGGCAGATAATTTTTTTTTTTATTCTAAATTAACTAAGTATTTAGATAAGGAAATTTCATTGACTGTCTTAGAATAATAAGTAATAAGGAGCGGAGTCTCCTGGCACAGGCATTTTTTTTGCCTAAAAGGGGGCTTCAACAATTATTGTTATTTATGTCATGAAAGTGAATAAACATTTTTTTTATAGGGACTATTAAAATGAACAACTTTTACTATGGGATCAACTCTAAAATCGCAAAACAAAAATCAGCTGTTTCATACCAAAATTAATAACGAAAATATGAAAATGTAAGTAAGAAACGGCTGATTATTTTTTTTCGTGATTTCAGAGCTGTTGGTCCCTTAGTAAAAGTTAAACATAAACATAAAACATAATTTGATGGTCTCTTCTACCATTAGCTATTATTTCTTTTAAGTACATAGAGTTTGTTTAAGTAAATTACAAAAAAAATCATTTGCAACATTCCTAAAATTGCAGCAGGTATCGAAATTCTATGTGCCAATTATTATATACTAGCTTTCGCCCGCGACTTCGTCTGCGTGGAAAGTTTTTTTGCTATCCCTCGGGAACATAACTTTTTTTCGGGATGAATGGTACCTTATGTCCTTCTCTGTACCCCTGACAACGTGTATGCAAAATGTCATGATGATCGGTTCAGTAGTTAAGACGTGAAGGCGTAACAAACAAACAAACGGACTTTTGCATTTATAATATTAGTAAGGATACTCACGTCGCCAAGTCTCAAGGCGGTGCTCTTCCAACTCCTCCATGGCCACGTTGGGGCTCGTGTAGTACATCTGCAGGATCTTGATGAAGTCGGTGATGGTGAGCATGCCCACGAACCGTTGCCGCTGCGAGTCCCACAGCGGGGCGGCGCGGACTCCTACACGGAAACACATACGCTCAAAAATAACACTTGGATGATTCTTGAGACTATCAAATGTTTCAGGTTTAAGGTGGTTGTATGACCAACAGTGGCGCCCTCAAAGGTTTTTAATAAAATAAGTTATTTATAGAAAAAGATTTGAATAATGTTTTACGTGGAGTTTTTGGGGCCCATGGCACACCCCGGGCACTCCATACAAGCGTCGCGTTTCAACTACCTATTACACAGACGCTACACAGTGACGTTTTTGCACACGTGCAACTGTGTGCGTGAAGTCTAGAGCTATTGAATAAGCACACGGATCGGCACACGAACTCGCGCGGTGGGCGCCGGTGGGGTGAGGTAATTGTTTGTGGGGCGGGACGGAAAGTTTCCTTTCTGTACGGTAGTACTTATATATTTTCGGTGCCCATGGTCTAATTTTCTTAGAAGGTCATCTACATGCCCTCGTAGTCATCCGTAGAAGTAGATAGCAAATGTTTCAAAACGGCCACTTTTAGCAGTTTTGCTATCTAATAGGCTTGTTTCCACTAAGAATAAATCTGCTAGCATAAGATTGAACACCAATCAGAGACGCGTGACGTCACGCCACGCGAAACATTTGTTGTTGCTGTCATTTTCGATAACGACGACGAGGACGTTTTCGAATAAAAACAATTGATGGTCATAAACAAACACGAATGTTTCGCGAGGCGTGACGTCATTCAAGACGCCATGACAGTTAGCCTTTTTCGATGTCATTTTGAGTTCATTTCTTAAAACGCTAAATTCGTAAAATGACTTATTTTTCTTAAAATAATATATTTTTGGAGTAAAATAGATACCAAACTTTATTTTTAAACTATTTTCCAAATTTTGTCAACTAGCCTATTCTACCAGTGACTACGAGGGAATAAAACGATACCGTCTGAAAATACTAGACTGTGGGCCTTAAGAATTCTACGTAAAACATAATTAAAATTGTGTATTAGAATTATAATATTAAATAAAATTAACCGCGGCGCCACTTTCGCTCAGGGTGCCACCTTAAAGGCTGTCCCTTCCGGCCTATTCCCCCACTGTTTCCACTACTGGTGAAAGTCGGGAAATAAAGTATTCCCGTTGTGTACCACTGGGGGATATCGGGAAGAAATGTGTAAAAAAATCTTAATATCCCCCAGTGGTGGACAAAGGTAGGAGATAACGGGAACAAGCCGTCCTTTACAATAATTTCTGTAAAAATAATGCGATTTAAAAAAAAGGACAGAAATATTAATACTTGGTAGGTATAAACAGCATTTAGACCAAAAAACATAGCACACGGATCTGACATTACTGAAGAATTATAACGTTTTTTATTATTCACTTTTAAATAAAAAACTAGCGGTGATCTAATCACCTCGATTTTTATTTGTTCTGGATGTTTTTAGTTATTTTAGAATTTCAATACACTCCAAAATTTTATTATACATTCCAGTTGCGTTGTTTCAATGTTTATGGAAACATTTTGAACCGGAATAAATGTTTTCATAGCATATGTTCCCATTGAAATATTACGATTGAATATTTATCAGAAGGTCAAACCAACGTTTGTGTAGGTGTAACAATAAACGAATGTAAAGAATAAAATGCTCTATTTTAACACGTTTCTATTTACTGTTTAGATTTTACACCATATGTTTTAGCTTAAGAAACTCCTGAGCTGTATCATTGGCAACATTATCCCCTAAAAGGAAACTGCGACCAGCACTTAGTTTAAAATCTGTTGAATGTCTGCGATTTCAATCCACATTCTATCCTTTATAAAAATTCATATTTTATCCTTATTACTTACTAGGTGACTACAATTTATTTATTTAGGTAAAGATACAGAACGACCGCTTCTTTGGTTGCTTAAGCCCGCCGGTAACGATCAATTGCGATTGTCAATTTTTCCGTCAATGCCATTGTTGGAGCAATTGACAATCGCTTCAATTGGACGCGTAAACGATCAATTTTTCCGTCAATGGGCGTCAATTGCGGAAAAATTGACAATCGCATTGATCGTTACCGGTGGGCTTAAGAAACTATATTTTAAATTGCTATTTTTAAGCTATTTTTATAACGGTATAGATGGGCAATATATAAATTTATTTTGTTACATTTCGCTGTTTTATTACACAGCTAAAGTAACATTATTTCTACTTACAAAACAAAAATACTGTTACGTCTTCAATGTTGTTTATTAAACAACAAAACAGCGTCTGTATAGCATCGTTGTTATGGAAAACAATTCCTTCGGTAGACCAATCATTATGGAATTTGGCAACGATCCAATGAGACCGTAAGAAGTAACGACAATTTCAACTAGTCCAATCAATGAGCATATTTGTTGTATGGAGACTTCCGAATAATTCTCCCGTCAGTGAAATTTGGCATGTGATGAAGTTAGGTAATACAGATTACAGGTGAACAATAATCCAATAATATTCGTTACGAGAAGTTAGGTATTTTTACCTAAACATGAAAATCGCTTATATCTCTCTGCGAATATTTCCTCGGGCTAAAATACTTTCTATATACGTACTTATGTACTAGTTAGAATAAGTATGTAAAGGAATCCAATATTTTTTCGATGTCAGAGATACCCCAAATTTAACTTCTAACATTTTTCAATATATCTTCTATTGAAAAAAATATTTGCTGATTATTATTTTTAATATGTTTTTATATCCTAAAATATATAGCTTTGTTTAGTAAGTTAAAATTTTCTTCTTTAATCATATTTTTTTATTTTTGGGTCTTAAGAGGTAATGTGAAAAAAAAGTTGGTCCATTATTATACGTTTATGTATAAATGTGATTAAAGAAGAAAATTTATTGGCTTGCTGAAAAAGCTATATATTAAGTGTATAAAAACACATAAAAAAATAATAATCAGCATATAAATTTTTAAACACAAGATATATTGAAAAATATTAAAATTTAAATTTGGGGTATCTTTGAAATCGAAAAAATATTGGATTCCTTTACATACTTATTCCAACTAATACATAAGTACGTATACAGAGAGTATTTTAGCCCGAGAAAATATTCACAGAGAGATATAAGCGATTTTCATGTTTAGGTAAAATACCTAACTTCTCGTAACAAAATTTATTGGATTATTGTTCATCTGTAATCTGTATTACCTAACTTCATCACATGCCAAATTTCACTGACGGGAAAATTATTCGGGTTGCATAAGCCCCGTTGATTGGACTAAACGTGATCTTACAAATTCATGTTTCGACTCACGAGTAGGTACACAACGTTTTTTTTGGTCCTTGCATATTTAATCTTGTTTTTAGGGTTCCGTACCAAAATGGTAAAAAAGGAACCCTTGGTGTGACTCAGTCTGTCTGTCACAGCTGGATATCTCGAGAACTACTAATGATATCAACTTCAAATTTGGAACAGTTTAAGATGACATTTGCTCAACTATTTTGCAAATAAGAGAGAAATAAAAAACTAAATATCTTTTTTACAACCAGGGACTGAAAAGGGGTCTTAAAAATTTTAAGTGGGGCTACTAGGGCATGTGGGGTATCATATGAAAGCGCGCCGTTTGCACGTTTTCAATCATTTTCTTTTTATTTAAGGCCGCATAGTTTTTGACTTTGATAGTGGACCGAGCTGAACTAAACCACCCTGACATCTCTATGATTGGCAATTGTGAGGTTGTCCAATCTTATGTGTACCTCGGTTCCACTATTACAAACTCTGGAGGATGTGAAGACGAAATTCGAAGGAGATGTGCTATCACACGATCTGCCGTCGACAAACTGAAAAGAGTCTGGTGCAACCGTAACATCACCAAAGCCACGAAAGTCCGCCTAATGATAAGCTTAGTCTTCCCGATCTTTCTTTATGGCGCAGAAACTTGGACGGTTCGCCTCAAAGATCGACACAAAATCGATGCACTTGAAATGTGGTGCTGGCGGCGCCTGCTGCGGATCCCCTGGACAGCGTTTAGGACCAACATTTCGATACTGGAAGAGCTAAAAACCAAGCAGAGATTATCGTCGACTGTGCAAATACGAATTCTCAAATATTTGGGACACGTTGTTCGAAACGAAAGATCTATGGAACGACTCGTTGTCCAGGGGCAGGTAGAGGGCAAGCGACCACGCGGTCGATCACCTACGCGTTGGACAGATCTCATTAAAGCTGCGACACAAACCTCTATAGTCCAGAGTTCCCGAGACGCTGAAAACCGCAACAAGTGGAGGCGCATTGCAGGGGCTGCTTTAACCAATGAAAATGCAGCGTCGTCAACCACGACCACTCTGTCAAGAGTGAACGACTAAGGAGGAGGAGTTTTTGACTTATGATGAAAAATGAAAAAAAAAAATACCCCCCATTTATCTCCGAAGTATGCAAAGAGAAAAATCTGAAATAATTCTATGTGAAAGCAGTTTATATAAAGATTATAGGAAAAATAAAATGATGTCTCAATATAGCACACTTTTTTAGAAATTATCAAATTTCTAAAAACGTTAACATTAGTTCCACTATCGGTCAAAAGATGGCGCTGACCTAAAACTACACTAATAATTTAATTATTCTACTCTGCACTGTATTTATTATGATGGTACGGAACCCTCGGAGCGCGAGTCCGACTCGCTCTTAACCGGTTTTACAGACACACAGTTAAAGACAGTTTTTAGAGATTTTATTACAATACAGGGATTATGGGACCGAAAAGTGACACTATCACAGTTACATAATGCTCAATGAAAAATGGGTTTGTTGTGAACTTAATTCCAATACAGTTAAATTATTTCAATGTCTGTTTAATATGGGATCGATTAGTGTCACAGTCACAGATCTATCTTCTTTTTACCGTGAACTAAAACATTCTACTACTTCTAAGAGCACTTTATGATCCTAAAAATTATCCAAAAGGAACACCGCTAGTAAATTGAAATAAACCGCAGGAGTAAAAAAACACAGCCTCCGAAATAATAATAAAATATTTATGTAAAAAAAATTGGATTCCAGTATGATGCTTTTACAAAGGGTATCATTTATTTTTTTCTTTACAAACAGGGTTTTTTACATGTTAGTTTTAAGTGTTTATTTTAGGAAAAGGTTTGTTTCGAATTCTAAGAAAATAAATAAAGCCTCTCCTTTTATGAAATATGTGTTGTTTTTTGAATAATAAAAAAATATAATTGGTTTCCATCTTGAGTACATAATTCCCAATTAAAGGCCTGGGCACACCGGCTGCGTGGAAACGCGCGTGACCCCCTGACACACCGGGTTACTCATTAATAAATAATAATAAAATAAAATACTTTTATTACAGACCATGGCCCACATTAAGAAAATTACAAATTCTAATTCAGTAACACATTTCATTCAAATACATTTAATAAATAAATAAAATATCTCAGTAACGCATACGTCTACGCTTACGCTTACGCATCCGGTGTGTTTCGCACTTAAATCCGATTAACAAGTCAAGAAAAATATTCGAAATAATTGCTCAATATTTATATTTTTAATGGCTAATGAATAAAGAGAAATTACGTAAATATTTTGAAGAGCCATTATTTATAATATTAAGTACCTATCTATACACTACTAGAAAAACGTTCGCATCTGCAAGTATTTTAGTCAAAGGAGATTTTTTTTGTATGGGAAGTGGTCTATGAACCAAAAGCAATAGGTACTGATGTGTCTCGCGATGGAGACCAACTACAAACATCACATTCTGACCCCGCAGTTTTGAGAAAAACAGTATTTTAGAACACACATTTGGTTACACTTTTCGTATAAGAGACGTTGAACTGGTATTTTTGACTGGTTAGTAGCTTCTTATTGCGTTTTTCTGCTGGCCTAAGCTTTTTGCCACCTCGACAGTTTATTTTTACTTTTTGTAGGTGTATGAGCGCGCTCCTAGAATATAACAATTATACATATTACTTTAAGGTAACGTTGCAATTACGTAAGAAAATAAAGACGATGTTTGTACAAACTTGCGATGAGTCTAATGGATTATTAAATAGTCACGCAGATTCGATTTCTAACTATAAATGATCCTACTAATATTATAAATGTGAAAGTTTGTGGGTTTGGATGTTTAGATGTTTGTTCCTCAATCACGTAAAAACTATTGAACGGATTTGGTTGAAATTTGGCACACAGTAGATAGCCTAGATTAAAACATAGGTTACTTTTTATCCCGATGTGCCCACGGGAACGGGAACCACCGCGGGTGAAACCGCGGGCGGCCGCTAGTAAACAATAAATCAATCGATCTATAAAATCGAGAATATCTGTAGGCTTAGATAGTATTGACTAGTTTGTATGTATATCTACGTATGTATTAAGTCATTATCATATCAGTCGCACGACGCCCACTGCTGGGTATAGGCCTCTCCACGACGCGACGTAGTGCTATACTAGGCGGACACATAAACGGCACCTATTGTATTATACAGGGTTATTTGCAAAACACCAACAACTTCGTAGGAGTAGCTTACTAACATCATAAACAATAACGTTTATCTTACGACTATTCCGAAAACAGACAAAAAACAAATTGTTCATACAAATCTCGATCAGCTGTTCGGATATTTGTATGGAAAGCGGGTTTTTTGTCTGTTTTCGGAGAAGTCGTAGCACAAACAGTTGTTGTTTATGTTAGTAATCTGCTCCTGCGAAGTTGTTGGTGTTTAACAAATAACCCTGTATAAATGGTAAATATAGCTGATTTGTGATGAAAATTAATAAACATAATATTATATTATTAAGTTAAAAAGAATATCAAATGAATTGAGCTTCAATTAGCCACTTACGAAATCTACCCAAGTTGACAAATCGTTTGTTGATGTTGGTAGTACATTACATACTTGTTTTTGCATTTCCTACCTTCCTGTCTACGGCACGATGAAACACGCCCTTTATCGTACAGTGAGAGTGCCTTATTAGGACCTAAAAATAATTTCTTGCGGAGATTCTAAATGTAGTTATCTCCTGTGGAACTGAATTACCACCGACGACCGACCTATATCGCAGAATAACGACGTTAGAAACGTCCTTATCAACTTCAAAAAGAACAAAATTGAAGCATAGCATGTAATACAAAGTCAATTTCAAGGTATGTATCAAAAATGCGTACTAATAAGAAAAACAAATATCAGAAGATTAAGATGAGTGGCTATAGAAAAATCCATAGTAGTTAACCTTCACAAATAAGATTACAAGGCTCAATAATTCATGAACATAGACATACACATTTCTCTGCACGCTCGGTTAACGCAATAATCAATGATTACGGAGGAATAAAGTCTCGCAAAGAATAAACAAGTTTGTGTGTATTATGGCTTGATAAAAGAGAGTGTGAAAATACGATTCTTTTTAAGCTGCGAGTGTAGGAAAAATGGCTTTGGTCAAATAATTTTCTAGAGCGCGTAGTTGTATTCGTTTTATTTTACTTCCTTTTTAAACTCGCAATTTTTATCAAGAATATGTCAGAGTAGCCGGCTAAACGTTAGTTTGTAATTTTTGTGACTCTCTTATTTATTTTAAAATATAACAAATACAACTTTTTGCTGTTTTCTCATTTTCTGAGTACTTAATATAACTTCATCATAAAAAGTCAAGTATGATTGCAACACAGCTTAGCGTTATACCCACGCAGTAATCATTCTCACGAAAACATTCTGGTGCACCAAATAATCATTGTAAGAACGTTATTCACACGTAATTGAAATAAATTCTTTCTTAGTAACAACATTATTCTTTAAGGGTCCAAGATAGGAAAACATGGTTTGCTTGGGCCATATTTTTATATAGAAAACGTAAAATTGTTACCACAAAAAAAACATACGACAAGCTTAAGAGATTATCTAGTAGCTACAAGTATTAAATTGCGTATGAATTTCACAGATGATTGTAAAAATATCAGAATATCATCAAATATCGCTTGTCGCGGGTCATATTTTTGGCGTAAATGATAGCGGAAACGTATTGATTTCTACATCAAAATACACTTAAGCGTACAGTGAAGTTACTATAAGGTGTGCACTTTTTAATTTTTTCAAATAAGATCACTTAATTTTGGAGCAAGTTGTAATATTGTTATTTTTGCATTTTAAAGTATAAAAGTTTCAGTTATTAAAATTTTAAAGTAAAAAGTTATAAAAGTTTCGATTAAGAATAGGATAAAAATATTCTGCATAGCGCCCCCACGGCTCCGATAACAAAAATTTTCGATAACTTTTTAGGGTTCCATACCCAAAGGGTAAAAACGAGACCCTTTTATTAAGACTCCACTGTCCGTCTGTCTGTCTGTCACCAGGCTGTAACTCATGAACCGTGATAGCTAGACAGTTGTTCACAGATGATGTATTGCTGTTGCCGCTATAATAACAAATACTAAAAACAGAATAAAATAAATATTTAAGTGGGGCTCCCATACAACAAACGGGTTTTTTTACGTATTTTTGTACGGAACCCTTCGTGGGCTAGTCCAATCGCACTTGGCCGGGTTTCTTTCCACAAAGATGTGGCTGTATCTCACCGATGACGCGTTAGATCTTGACCTTAAGCACAAGAATTGTTTCTGGTTTATTCGCCTATGGTAAAAAATCACTATCTTCAACTAAGATCTCTGATTTCTTTAAGATTATAATATGTACCTAAGTTGGAATCATTTACAATCTCCACTGTGTTATTTTATTACAAAATAAGAAACAAAAATTTTTTTTATTCAATCAAAAGTAAAAAAGAGTATCGGAATGAGTGTGTTCATAAATTGACATCAGTGATCAAATGTTACCCAACTTCAATAATAATGTTAATGGTTGTATTAATTAATACTATTTTTTCTATTATAATGAGATTACGCAAGTACCTCCAGAAGAAACAATACGACTCCTTTACAGTGGAGACTGCAAATACGAGCCAATAATGTTCAGATATTTTATATTGTTTATACTGGCTGTTGGCATTTCATCATTGCAATGGCTCGATTCTCTTGATCCTAAATAATTTAACAATAACACTGCGCATTCACATCCTTAAATAGGTACGTAAATTAACAAAACAAGGTAAAAATAAAAACGCTTAAAAGCATTTCAATTACTGTCACTGTGACTCAAGTTGAAGTTACAATCCTAAACAAGCTATGCTTTACTCTCCACCGACCAATATAAATATTCCGATTAACTTAATACTTGTTTATAATAAAGCTAGGGAAGACGATATCTGGAACGATAAACACCTTGGTTTCCATGGGAATGAAGTCGTATTGTTTCTTTCGGAGGGCCCCGGGAGCGACCATTTCAGAGCTGTATCAAAATAAATATTAAACTTTACTATTGTCAAAGATGAACGTTCGCCGTGCGCTGCTCAGCTTGAATGGTGTTACAATCTATCCTATATCTAATCACGAGTGATAGATAAAACAGATACGAATTCGCAAAGCATCGATATAATAGCTAAGCACAAAACAAAAAATGTAGGTACACAATGATAACGATACCACTAGAACGTATGACCTTCTAATACAACCAAAAATAAAATAACAATTATTGATATATATTTTATAGAAATGTAAAAAGAGCGTTACGCAATGTGATATTAATTCATTAGTTATAGCAATTGAGGATAAAATTTAAGAGAAAACCCCAGAGAGAAATCGCTATGCGTAGCTCGAAACATTAGTACGCGAATGGTCATGAATGACTCACGTGTTTTTGTGCAAATTGTATCCGACTACTGTACATATTGGTTAAACCGCCAGCACAGTTGATAACTTACCATTGTATACTAGTGCGAAGAATGCCTTCTTCACGAGGAGTTGCGTATCGAAGACCACCAGTTTCGCCGAGGTCGGAATCAGATCGTAGCACTTGTGGAACTTGAAGAATTTCACGAAGATCTGGGACTCATCTTCCTCTGTAATCAACATTATGATAAATTAGTGGAGGCAGAAGTATAGAGGCATGTCAAACGTCAGTTCGCCTCTTAGTTGCAGTATCAACTGAAGGTTGATACCGCAATTTCGCTGAATGCAAAAAAATAGAGGAAATTGAACTCTGTTTTACCGGAATTGAGGTGTTCTGACTGAACGCAAAACCGGTTGGATCTGCTGTATTTGTTAGAAGTGAAAATAAATTGTACGGCTAGTCAGCGTGGTTCTATGATGCGTCATTTATACCCATTATACATAATCTCAACTATCGCGTAATTATCATTATTAATACATTCATAATTATCATATACATTCATGAGTAAAGAGAAAAACGAAAGAAGAAGTAATAATAAATGACGGACGGATCTATTTAGTATAAGGATATGTTATATAGGTATAGAAGTGGAACTTTAATTTTCGAAAAAAAAAATGCTATAGTTTTCCACATTGTTTATCAATGATATCTTGTAATTTTATTATAGGTATCTGTGAGGTATTAAAGCAAGCTAAATTAACATAGTAGCTAATGTTCAATGCTCTCTTTGACAACAAAGAAAATACATAATGTTCATTAAATCTGATACAGTTGGCGAGAGCCAGGTAGACTAATTGGCAGGACAGTTTACTTTCACTACTTTACAACTCAATAAAATAAATCAACAAATACACTACAACTACATAACTATTTAATTTAAGTTTGTTGCTGATTGTTGTAACTAAGTATATAGGGAATTCAATGTCATTATCAATCAAAGTCGTATCGCAGCCCCTGCCAGACAGCGTAACTGCGTAACCGTATCGGCAACATATAATTTATCGCTAACCCGCACCTCTGCTCCGCGGGCTGATTATGTAAATTTGTTGCAATCAACTCTGACAGATATCGCAGTTACATTGCTGCTTTAGTTAAGAACCAATGTGACAACTATCTTACTTAAAGCAGCAATGTAACTGCGCTTTCAATCGAGTTAGCAACAGACTTACGTAATCAACGGGCCGGTCTCATCTCCTCACCCCTTCTTATATCCCCTTTTTGCTCATTGGGGCAATGGCCCACATACATAATATCAATACAACCAAATATGCCGTTACCTTTTCAGTACCTAGCGTTTCGTGTCTGAAATGGCAAATTGAATTTAGATGGTAAGTCGAATGACCTAAGATATTGTAAATCTGCTACTAATATTATGATCCTAATAAAACAAATCCATGTTTCGTTTGATTGGATTGGAACGTTTTGAATTTTATTATTATTATTTATTTCATTTATTATATGTATTACTCTTAATATTTTTGTTAAATAATACTAAAGTCTAAAATGATTACCAAATTGATAACATTGTAAATTCTACATGAATGATAGATCCTATCTCAAGAGGGCAGGTTTTTGCAATACAATTTTTTAACTAATGCAGCTAAATCAAAGCCACAAATCTGTGTTGATTAAATTAAAATGGTTAACTACCTACTTAAGTATTTTACATAAATAGGTATTCGTAAAACCTTTTGGTTTTTTGTGTCTCACTCTTTGTCCTTAGTTGCTGTGGAATATCTCGGTTGCTTTGCTTTATATATAAGTATAGTATATTATGTATGCTTAGAAGTATTTGTAACAAACAATGTTTACATCATCAATGGATACATATTTTTGTAACTTTCAAATGTATACATATCTTTGTACTCGACTGTACATTTAATATATTTATTTGCTAAGAACAGCAATTTTCACCAGTTTAATACAAGAAATAAAGATAAACTTGTCGTTCCAAGATTTAGGCTTGCAAAAACTAGGCATTTATGGGGAAAGGCATAGCCTTTATTAATAAAGTTTCACAACAAGTGATTGATCTTCCTTTGCATGAATTTAAAAACCATGTTAAAAAGACGCTCATGGGTAAAGGTTATTATAAAGTAGACGATTATCTCAAAGATCAAAATGCGTGGAAATGATGTAACACATTACTTGCTACTATAAGTTAGTTGTAGCCAATAATCCTGTCACCCTGTTGTAATTATCTGGTAACGATATATTTAAGTTTGTAAATATCGTTACTTATTGCTGTTAAAGCTGATAGGTAAGTTTCTTGCGCCCGTTCTTCTTGTCAGTTAATGAAGTCTCGAACGGGTGTTAGGGAAATGTAGACGATTCAAAAGTGCTTAATAATGAAGTTTATTTGAATAAAGCTATTTTTGACTTTGAGATCACATCGCCAAATATTCGTTTTCCGAAAGAACCTGGGAATTCTGCAGTGCGAAACTACGATGGGAATAATAGAATTCGTGTTGAGTAGGTAGTGCAGAGGATTAAGCTCTGTCGAGATGAGCTAACTAATCTGTGTGATGTAGCTTGTATTATTGCTTCGGAAGGGACCAAATTGCATAGTTCATTCTGTAATGAATTATGAAATGTCCCTTCCGAAACAATAATACAAGTTACATCGTTTAAATCAAATAATTGTTTATTCGAGCCTTGATTACGTGAACTGCTGCACTTTGCAATGGTTCATATCACATTGTTTTACCAAATCTTGCACCACTAAAACCATACCAGTGTTTTAATGGCATTGTGACAGATACCATAACGTAGTGTGAAGCACAACCACTATAACAAGTTTAACAAGAATATAAGGTAAAGTTTAAAATAATGAAATGTTAGGTGCTATTCGGTTTCCGAGTTCAAAGTTCAGTGTTAGTTTACCTACTTACATAAAAAAAATTGTCGCCTCGTGTTGAAATCATTTCGTTGGTTGAGACAAAGACCCCCAATTTGGCAGATACCTACGGTATTGGAAATTGGATGTTTGCCAATGAGATCTGCTTCAGGACACGTATATCATCATAATCGAACCATCCTTCATTAAATTAATTAAGTTGCTTAGGTGATCAACGATGGTGGACATAGAAATAAAGATGTAATCTATCTATTTATCTATCTGGAAATAATTGTTGCTTGGTGTTATATCACACCTACATATACTTAATGTGACACCATAGAATATGAACTTGACACCATATTATACCATTAGCAGATGTACAGTCAGCAAAGTTATGTTATGACCTTCATCATCATCATCATATCAGCCGCACGACACCCACTGTTGGGTATAGGCCTCCCCAAGGATCTCCACAACGATCGGTCCTGCGCTGCCCGCATCCAGTGGCTTCCCGCGACCTTCACCAGATCGTCGGTCTACCTCGTAGGGGCCTACTCACGGAGTGTCGTCCGGTGCGCGGTCGCCATTCAAGAACCTTTCCGCCCCAACGTCCATCGGTTCTTCTCGCTGACACTTCAGCTGAGCAATCCTTCGAGCGATGTCGGTTACTTTAGTTCGCCTGCGGATCTACTCATTTCTGATTCAATCACCCAGGGAAACGCCGAGCATGGCTCTCTCTCCTAATGAGACCCATAGTTAGCGACCACGTTTCACTGCCGTAAGTCATCACTGGTAACACAAACTGGTCATAAACTTTCGTCTTCAGACACTGAGGTAAATCGGACACGAATATTTTTCTAAGCTCCCCGAATGCTGTTCATCCGAGTGATGTCATGACCTTCACATTTTGAAAATAAATTGCTTGCAAGGATGGAACCAAAAGTTCGTCTTTACCTGCCTCCATTGTTTTTATACAAGAGATGCTTTCGTGACTATTGGGTAAATGCAAGACAATACAGACTACTCAATCTAGAAATGAACCTTAAGGTGTTCAGCTCATAGCTTTGCTGACAGTACCTATTATCTTGTTAATAGCACTAAAACGTAGTATTTGTTATATGTATAATGGTCTGTGATAGCACTACTGCACCGATTAACATAGCTTAGATAGGATAAAATTTTATGTCCGAAGCAGAATAATACGGAAAACTTCTACTTACTACTAATTTTCAGACTAATATTTGAATATATATTTGAATATGTTTTTTTCTATCGTTATAAAATTCTAAGAGTGCAATGAAAATGATTATATGTTCTTATTGTTACCCTTTTTTTACACTACGCAATTATAAACTCTGTACTAAATACGAAATAAAAAAGGTGACTAAACACCCAAAGTGGTTATGGGTTATGGGCTTCTAGTGTCATTATATGCTTTACTGATTCTCTATTATAAGTTTACCGACTCTACAGACGTTACCAGCGATCTAAAATCTATGGAAGAAGCATTGCGCTCAAAAAATGGCACCACACCAAAAGTACAACTAAGTGGATGGAGCTAAAAATTCTTGCATTTAATTATGCAGCACAAAGCGTTTGAACACTGGTTGCTTATTAGCGACCATAATTTGTATACTAATAGATATTTTTTACACTTAAACGAAAAAATATGATACGTTATTTCTGCATATTTTTACTGCCTTCTTTGCGTCTTTTACACCATTTCACTATACAGGACATCATTTATAATAAACTCTTTTTTTTCTCTACAATACAAACTGCAATTATTGTAAAGAAAACGCTATGGTCAGTCACCGGGTTCGTGGCTGGCCCGACTAAAGCTGTGCGGGTTGTACTTTTTCGGTCCCGTGGTGCCATTTTTAAGCAATATTTGTTTGCAATTACACTTCCATAGATTTCAGTTCGCTGGCCGTTACCGAGCTCGTCAAATATTTGTCTGGATATTGGTTGTTTAAGATTATCCGCTAGAGGCGCTGTACAAGTTTTCATACTAATATTTACACAGTCGCTAGTCGCTGGCAAGTTCCGTACCTCTATCAAACTCGTACATAATTATAGAACCTCTGTCTCTGTTTGCGATATTTCCGATGCAACTACACTTGCGTGCAACCAAATCGACTCAAGCGCTATTATACAAAAGTGGCTTAAAGTTGGTACTATTATACAACCTCAGATCAAATAAAAAAGGAAGATGGAGCGTTGCGCAGTGGTTGCGAACAACTAAGTGAAGCCGGTTTTTGATGGTAGATGTGTGCGTACTAGAGGGCGGGTGGGGGCCGGGCGGCAGGGTTCGCCCAATGACCAACGAAAGCCAAGGCGTAGTTTCGTTACATATGTGTGCGTAAACTGTGTATGTACACAGCCAAGGCGTAGTTTTACTGGCTTCACCGCTTTGTCGGAAGACTCCGTCTTTACTTTTTTATTTGGTCTGAGTATACAACGTGTTACAAAACAACCGTGCTAAATATGGTATGTAGATAGGGACCATGAAACTGAACAACTTTTACTATGGGACCAACTCTTATCGCGAAAAAAAACTGCTGTTTCATATTGATACAGATCAATAAACAAGCTAATCCGGAAGCAAAAAATTATCATGGGAAAAAATCGAGTTGCGCGCTGTCATTACATGCCATACCAATCGCGAAAAACTCCTCCATCCTTACTAATATTATAAATGCGAAAGTCCGTTTGTTTGTTTGTTTGTTTGTTACGCCTTCACGTCTTAACAACTGAACCGATCATCATGAAATTTTACATACATATTGCCTAGGGTACAGAGAAGGACATAGGATACTTTTCATCCCGAAAAAACTATTCTTCCCAAAGGGTTAGCAAAAAACTTTCCATGCAAACGAAGCCGCGGGCGGCCGCTAGTAAAAAAATAAATTAAACAGAAGAAATTTTCCAGTGATGAAGAGGTGAAGAGGGCAACCTCTGCCTAGGGAAGAAAGTTCGGGGAACGAAGGGTAAAAGGGGATAAAGGGACACTTTTTTTAACGTAAACTAATTTGTGACACTCATTAGGAGTAAAATAACAAAGTTGAATAAAAATCAGATCATTGTTTACTGAGATAATAAAAATCAATAAACAAACCAATCCGGAGGGGAGTTTGCAATTTGAGTTTCGCGTTGTCATTAATGCCTTACCGACCGAGAAAAACTTCTCAGACTTTATTGGAAAATATATCTTTCGTTTATGGGGACTCTTGATTTGGTAAAAAAAAAAAAAAAAGAGCTTCGAGAGAAGTAATTTTCCAGTGGTGAGGGGTGAAGACTGCAATTCTTAATAATTCGACCAGAGAAGCAAAACATTTTTTTTCGACGGTATCAATAAATGAATTGATAGATCTTATAAATGTATTAGAGTTAAGGAAGAATACACTGCAAAGGAAAATATTTATTTTTTATTCTTACTTCATACCGTCCATTCTGCAAACTTTTCGACCTCCCCTAGTATATAGGTATAATATGCTTGTTTGCGATTTTATAGTTGGTCCCGAGTAGTTGCATCTGTACGTTAAAAAATACAGCGTTTCGTGAACTCAAAGATTTCCTTTGGTCGGATTGGTCCTTAGGCGCCAAGGATGGATTTAAGAGGTGGAGCAACCAAGATATTTGTTTTGTACGTTTTTTTGCATGATTCTGTTAAACTATTAAAAAAAAATGCTTGATTAAAGAAAAAATCCATGAAATACACAAATTAGAATATTAAAAAAAAGAAAAATACCTCGAAGGAGCTCTATAATCCTTTTATTTTTGAAATAATAATAAAATAAAATGTCTTGTCTAGTTTCGCTATTTAAAAAAATACTTCGTTACCAGTGTAAGGAAGTTTTTAATAAAACACCAATTTATTTCAACCACAGACCATACAACAAGTACTTAACGCTCTTATCAAAGTTTGCTTGCAACATGATGCTACAGAAATACTTCCACGGTAGTTATTTTTTCATCAAGTGAGGAAAGTTATTTTCTGCCGTGAGTGCTGATTTTAAATCACGAACTAACGAAGTTGGTAGTCTACAATTTATTGAATCACGAGCGCACTTTATAATAATTTTCGTATTTTTAATTTTATTATTACTTTATTACTATCGAAAAATAATGCGTTAAACTGTAAGGTTACGGATTACAATTTTTCGACAATCTAACGGTATTTTCAACTTTACGGTGACATTTTTTAAAAAAAGAAACATAAACATAGTACTAAATAGACGTATCGAGGTGAAACCAGGCCTGGGGTCGAGTTACAAGCATGGTGAATGCCTTAGTGTTATACAATGCCATACCGTGCCGTGCCGATCCAATTGACACTTTTATGAAGACACATCCTGAAGAAAGGTATCCTTAGTATTATGGAATCTAAGTTATAATGATTTTTTGTAAGTGTTACATATCATGTCCAAGTATTTTTAACCGACTTCAAAAATTTGAAAAGAAGGAGGTTATCTATTCGTCGCGTATATTTTTTTTATATGTATGTACACCGATTACTCAAAGACGGCTGAACCGATTGAAATGATTCAAACGCTATAACATCAGGTTTATTCCCAAGTTGGTCCCATTTTTTGAAATTTAGAAATCGGTTCAGTAGTTTTCAAGTAATCTTGAAAATACTGTCGTTTTCGTTACCATTTTATACGAATTCAGACGGATTATTCAACCATAACTTTTTTGTTAATGAACCGATTTAGATGATTCTTTTTTTGTTTAAAAGAAGACACCTTAAGAATGATACCATATTAATTTTATTGGTATTAGACTTTGAATCATAAAGATATACAAGGGAACTCCTCAAAATCAAATAGGAACTGTACAGTGATGGAAATATTGGTAGGTTTATGACAATCAAAAACAAGTTAAGTACATATCTATTGTCAAGGGCGTTCTGGACTAGAGTTGAACTGTGAAGGCCCAACGGAACTCCTGTGGAAATTGAAAATGTTTTAGTTTAATTTGAAACATGTGGCTGAAATGTGTTATATTTTTAAAACCGGCTTAGAGAGCCCTTTCATTCAATACTACGATAAGTTTTAGATAAAAAAAAACCCATACAAAAAAAAATATAACACCCCTCCTCTCTCAGGGGTACCGCAGAAATTCAAGAGTACTCTTGACTATCTTAACTAAATATCTTTTTGTTATTTATAACTAAATAAATATTTTTATCTAAAAAGTATTTTTTTCAAATTTTACTTACAAAATTCGAACACCAAGCCAAAAATCCTCAGTATGATGTGATTTCACGTAAAAAAATCAATGTTACAGTTAGTTTACTTCGTACTTGAGCTAGGGTTCCGCCCAGAAACGGTGAACCAAAAAGGGTTCCGTAGCCAAAACAATTCGGGAACCGCTGAATTTTAGCCTTAATTTACAACAAGATCCCAACTAACGTTTGTGTTATTGATACCCAAATACTAGTTTCATAGGTTCGGAACTTCCGGATAGCAATCCTATCTTTTAAATTAATTTGAACATTACATAACTTGGTCTTGATCCATTTGTAATACGCAGATCGTTCGGTGCGTAACTGCGTACCCGACCTAGGCGAACAGGGCCCGCTGTGGGGCGACGCTAAAATATCGAACAGTCGCAAGTCGCATCGCACCCCCGGGGGGCCTACGTGACCGAAAACACGCGGTGTGGCGTCTAGGGGGTTCGGATTTAATGCGACTGAAATCAGTCAGTAGACTTTATTCTTTTGAGAGAAGTAAACGTGATGTGAACAGAGGAGCTCGGTGGCGCAGTGGTTTAGCGCCTGGCCCAGCGATTGCGGAGGTTAAGCAACGTTCGCAAGGGTCAGTCAAGGGATGGGTGACCAAAAATTTATTATCTCTAGCTCTTCCGTGCTTCGGAAGCCACGTTAAGCTGTTGGGCGCGGCTGCATTTGCAGTCGTTAACACCCACCAACCCGCATTGGGCCCGCGTAGTGGGTTATGGCCCGTCCTCCTTATCCACTCAAAAGGAAGGCCTGTGCTCCAGCAGTGGGGACATTAAAAATGGCTGATAGACAAACGTGATTTGTATAACTTTTTTTGCTCTTTTTCATTATATACTCTTTTATATATTAAAGCACAACCTTTTCTTTTCATAACAAAGGAAATGCAGTCTTGTCTGCGTTCACAATAGTAAACTACGCGTCTTTTCCATTTCATTTTTATTGGTTTGTTAAACAAAGTTAATGTTCCTAAAGAAATAATTATAAGTTTCGGTCTATAATTATTTAATTTTGTTGTATTTAAATTTTGCGTGTGAAATCATAGTATAATTTAAAATTGCAAGAAATGTTTCAAAGCATTGACTTATTACATGGTTATTTGTAATTACCAACAACCTCACAGAAGTAGATTACTAAAATAAAAAAAAAACAACTTTTCCAAACACAAATAAAATAAAACCGGTCGAGAGCGAGTCGGACTCGCGCACCGAGGGTTCCGTAGCATCATAATTGCACCATTAAACCACACTGCAGAGTAGAATAATAAAATTAGTATTGCAGTTTTAGGTCAGCGCCATCTCTTGACCGATAGTGGAACTAATGTTACCTTTTTTAGAAATTTGATAATTTCTAAAAAAGTGTGCCATATTGAGACATCATTTTATTTTTCCTGTAATCTTTATATAAACTGCTATCGCATAGAATTATTTCAGATTTTTCTCTTTGTAAACTTCGGAGATAAGGGGGGGAACGGTCATTTTTTTTACATTTTTCATCATAAGTCGAAAACTATGCGGTCTAGAAAAAAAAGAAAAAATGATTGAAAACGTGCAAACGGCGCTCTTTCATATGATACCCCATATGCCCTAGTAGCCCCACTTCAAATTTTTAAGACCCCTTTTTCGGCCCTGCTGTAAAAAAAATATTTATTTTTTTATTTATTTCTTATTTGCAAAATAGTTGGGCAAATGTCATCTTAAACTATTTCAAATTTCAAGTTGATACCATTAGTAGTTCTCGAGATATCCAGCTGTGACAGACAGACAGACAGACTGAGTCACACCATAAGGGTTCCTTTTTTACCATTTTGGTACGGAACCCTAAAAACGACTCTCCATACAAATGTCTGAACAGCTGATCGAGTTTCGTATGAAAAGTATTTTTTTTCTATTTTCGGTAAAGTTATAAAATAAATGTCGTCGTTATGATGTTAATAATCTACTCCTGTAAGGTTGTTGATTCTTTACAAATTACCCTGTTTTATGTATTTGTTTCAAAGAAAATGATTAGGCAGGTATCATGACAAACCTGATAAAAAAAATTCCACATCGAAATTTAATTTTCCTCAGGTAAACTAAAGGTTTCTCGCATCGAGATGTGTTGTTTTACATTGACTTCAAGTGAATTAAGTAGATCATAAAAGATCACAAGTTCTTTACTCCGAAACGTGACGAATGAATTTGAATTGATTGTTTACAAATTCACACTTTCTTAAATAAATGGCCAATACCTAAAGTATCGCAACGCTACAGTTTTTTATTTATTCCGAAGAAAGAAATCACAGAACAAAATTAAAAAAATGCTCCTTGACATTGCCATGTCATTTCCCCTATAGGGGGCGTCAGATATGCGGGTCAAATCACATTGACAGTGAGCTCAACGTGATGAGCGTTGCGTTGGGGCCCAATAATTCTTATCGTATATCGTCGTCATCGTTGTGAATACGACTGGGCTCCCTAAGGAGCGATTACGTAAGTCAATTTGGATACGCCCGCCATGTCCATAACTGTCTGCCTTTTTTGTATTTGAGCAATAGCTCAAATACAAAAAATGTCAGACAGTATAATAATACTATACGCAATAGTAATAATTCATAGTTTTCAGCATCTCATAAAGTACACTGTCTGTACATTCCTAAATAATAAACAATACTTACTTACATCGTCAAATTAGATTTCAAACTGGGAACGATTTCGTGGAATATCTTTCTTTCTTGTATAATATATATGTAGGTATATTTTTGTGATCTCGGAAACGGCTCTAACGATTTCGCTGAAATTTGGTATATGGGGGTTTTCGGGGGTAAACAATCGATCTAGATTAGTCTTATGTTTGGGAAAACGCGTGTTTTCGAGCTTTCATGCATTTTTCTTTCGACGCAGAATATGGTCGCTAATTTCGTTTTGCCGGCCACTGTCCGTTTGGTCCAGCGGGTTAAAACGCGGACAGCAAGAAACGAGTGTTACGGGTTCAGATACCGCTCGGTGACTTACTTTTGTTTTTTTTTTTGATATGTTCAGTTTATACATAATTTTTCAGTTTTTATTGTTTTTAGACAAGTTTAAAAAAATGTAGTTAATGTTTGAGATAACAATGTAGATTATCACCTAAACACCACATTATAATAATAGTAATATAATAACCCGTCGCCCAGATATTACATATAATATATGGTAAAGAATGAGACCAAAACAAAATATTTGTTGCGTAACTAATAAAAAAAAAATTGAAGTCGGTTAATAAATAAGTACCAACCTAATAAAAACTTAGCGAAGCAAAAAAGCAAATTGCTGTAAGGCCTTATTAGATTTTCATTACGTAAACCAAATGTAATTGGATTATTCTTGTTACTAAGTAGCTTCTGGCCAAGCAGAAAGGTGTTGTTACAGACGGCTCTATTTCAAATAAACATTTGTTAGCAGAAATAAATGTATTCTTTATTTCTGCTAATTTCTGCTAACATTTGTTAGCAGAAATAAATTTATTTTTTATTTTCTTTACTATACATGTGAAAGTCCGTTTGTTTGTTTGTTTGTTACGCCTTCACGTCCTAACTACTGAACCGATCATCATGAAATTTTGCATACACGTTGTCAGGGTTACAGAGAAGGACATAGGGTACCCCGAAAAAATGTATAGTTCCCGAGGGATAGCAAAAAACCTTTCCACGCAGACAAAGTCGCGGGCGGCCGCTAGTAAAGAATATTTCTAGTTTTGTACGCATGACAACGTAAACTATGAAAACAGCTCTTATTACGTACGGTATAGAGAATGTCTCAAGGTCAAGATGTATAGTCTGACGTGCCGTTGACTGTACTTTGGATTTTTGATCATTTTTCGTGACTTTCGTTGGTTGCTATACTTCTGTTGGAATCCAAGCTCGTGGTGTAGTTATGTTGTGTGTGGCAGGTGCTAACAACGTCTTACTAGGTGCCTAATCTAATACACTCGGCGTCAGAAAAATCGCACCTTTTCAAAAATTTCTTCATAGTTAATTTCATCCTATCTAATTTAAGGGTAGGTGTTGTTATATACTTCTTCCCCTTTGGACATAGCCAACAGTCTCTAGAAACCGTTGGAATATTCGTCGAATGGAATTGATTCCATTGAATCAATTACTGAGATTCAGTTTCCGAGCAACATGACATTACCTCATTTTTTGCTATATTTGGGCAACTTCATGGGCAATAGTATCCATCATATTTCTTTTTTTAATTGAACTGTTGAAGATCATCTTGATAGCGAAATTTACCCGCATTTCCTGAATCTACCCCTTTTATTTCCCTTTTATGACGGCGCAAGCAATAACGCTTTAAGCGTTTAATTATGGCAACTGTTATGTTAAACAAATCAAACAATTATTAAATGAAAGCTCATTAAATGTATTTTCGATAGATATCAACATTTACACAATAAAATGTTATCTAGCAATAGCAGGTGGCCAAGTCTAAACTTTTCTTTGAAGAGGTGCGATTTTTCTGACGTCGAGTGTATTATAAATATGAAAGTTTGTGAGTTTGGATTACTTTGGATGTTTGTTACTCGTCACCCAAAAACAGCTGAACGGATTTGGATGTTTGGCAGAGAGCTTATATCCTGGATTAAAACATAGAATACTTTATATCCCGGTTAAAGGTATACTTGGAATTTTGCGAATGTCCATGCGGACGATGTCCCTGTCGGCTGGTAGGATTAAAAGAGTAGAAAGAAATGTACAACAAAGTTATGACCTTAACAGTTTGAAAACAAATCGCTTGCAAGGATGGAACTAAAGGTTCGTCTTTTACCTGCCTCCATTATGTTTATACAAAAGATGCTTTTAGAGTTTTGGGTAAATGCAAGACAATACAGACTACTCAATCTAGTCTGTATTGTGTAATCTATAGAAGAGTAAGCAGTGCAGTTTTGATCTTGGACGAATTAACCACGTTTTGATGCATTTAAATTCAAATTCAAATTCAAAAATAATTTATTCAGTCTAGGCTGTTACAAGCACTTGTGAATGTCATAGAAGCTACGCCATCGGTTCGCAAACCCTAAGCGGGAGACCTTGTAACGAGAAGAACTGGCAAGAAACTCGTCAAGGGCTGCTTTTTTCTCCCTGTATATTTCATACAGTCATCAATATTAAAAATGAGCTCCACGTTTAAAGTGAGGTCATTTTCCATCACAATAATTAACAAAAGTTTGCACACAATGGGTAGGTAGGTTAAAATTAAATATCTACTACATTCAGATAGGTAAATGAGAGAGTAAATAACTTTACGATTTATTTAAATAACTTTAAGATTAATTTATACTGCAAATTGCATGTGAATATAATATTAGACGCATTGAAAATTGCAGGTTTTACTCAAGTTTTACTTACTCGTCTGTAGACACGAGGGGGTCCTCGCTTGCTCACTCTTACAAGTGGCCGTTAATAGCTATCCCACTTTTTGTTTTCAATACTACTACGTTGACTAAGGCCCGGCCTCCACTAAAGCGAGGACAGGAACAAATGTGCGTAGCGGAGAAGAGAAGATATGTTTTTCAGTTATGGTGTTTTTACCAAGGCTGTGCGTAGTGAAGCGGAGATGAGACAGCTCTCATATCTCTCATCTAGCCAGCGCTAGAGCGGAGGAATATTAAATGTCAAAGCAATCAAAGTAAGTATTATTTTTGCTACAACCGCAATCTAGGCGGAAAATGTATTTTAGTAAAAAGCTAACTTTATTGAATTTAAAAGATGCTTCTGTACCTATTTTTAAAAGCACGCTTTTTTTAAGTAATATTCGTCACACGTCTTTTCTCTTCCCGTCTCAACCCCACTTCACGCCCCGTGCCGCTTAGCTCGCAACTAGGCGAGACATTCGCGGCATATAAATTATCTTCTCCTCTCCGCGCAACCGCGTAAATAATTATTAAATCCTATTGGTTATTTAAAACACATCTCTTCTGTTCTGGTCTCGTCGTGAAGTCTTGGGCCTAAATTCCCAGCACACAACACATAGTCCACAACAGTGTTGCTAGTAACAAAATTTTAGCAAACATTGGTAGAAAATTATGTTCCCACTTTTACATCTACCTAATTTTCTAACCAATTCTGCCCATTTGTGTCAAGAGTCCATTGGTGGCGAAGGCCCCTAAGTTATATGGCCTAAGTATGTTGAAATGTTAGTAAAAAGAAGAATTTTACGTATCTCAATTAATCAAAATATAAACATATAACGGGTGTAAAAAGACCCTCAACAAAGCAGAAGTTCACGCATTCCGCCCATCAGACTATACCAGGGAAAATCAATAGCTACAAAGGTTATTGAAGAACAAAGTCAAAAATATGTTTTCCAAATTTTTATGAAATCTTATTTTATATGTTATTTCCTAATTTTTGTCCAAAGATTACAACATTTTAAGTATTTCGTAACAAACAATGGATTTAAAACGTTACTCAATGTATCTCTTAAGCACGGATATAAACGCTGCCTTACAACTCGGCCGCACGCAGCAGTGTAGCATACACTCGCAGGCGCGGTATGTTGTACGCGTTACATTGCGTGGTAATGTATGTAATGCTTTTTTAACCCCAAAAATTAAAATCGTTTCCCAGCAATAATTTTGAACAGAAATGGTACTGATGATGGGCAGAATACGTAGATCTCAGCTTCGTTGGAGGTCTTGTTACACCCGATATACGTGTGAAGTTAAAATATTTTTGTCGAATAGGTACTTATAGAAAAAGTAATATATTTAACGTATAGTTGCCGAGATCTAATGGCACGTTTTGAGAGCTGTCACAGCTGGTTGTGACAATAGAATGCAACTCTTTTCAGGTTACCATTAAATAAAATGTAGTTTTGTATTGCTACGAAAGGTCTCAAAAACATTTACGTTCTTATTCCTTTAGTTTTTAAACAATAGCGCCGTAACTTTATTCTATTCCATGTAAAAGGCACAAATTATTCTATTAAAATGATATAGGAATATTTTCATAGACTCGAAAACATAATTTAATTGATAAATCAAATAATAATTAATACAGGCCAAAACGAATTGCTAAATTGGTAGGTAATTTTGTTTTTTTTCTGTTAAAAGTGAAGTGAGTGTGATAATAAGTTTTTTCTTGTTCTTCTTCGTTTTTTTTACACGACTGCCCAAAGCAAAAAGAGTGTATATGTGTTCAGGGTTCATGTATGTGGGTATGTGAGTTTCTTTATTCCACCATAACTTCTAAATGCCTGAACTGATTTGGATAAATGGGGTATCGTTAGAATCCTTACAGCATCCCGAGTGACACTGGCTATACAGGGTCATTTTGAACTTACCATCCAAATGTGTTCAGTTCATGAAACTGAACAACTTTTTCTAAGGAACACATGGTCAAATATGTAAAATAAAAATCGACTTTCCATACAAATCAAAGAGATCACGTGATCAATTTAGTATGGGATGACTAAAATTTTCTGGCGAAATTTGACACATGTTTCTTAGAGAAAGTTGTTTAGTTTCATGGACTGGACACATCCTTAAAATTTGGATGGTAAATTCCAAATGACCCGATATTTTTTTTAGAAAAAATCAATATGTCCGACTGTACGACGCCATTTTCAAATGTGAAAAAAATTTTTTTTCTTCTATTATTACAACATGGGCATCAAATGAAAGGCCTTGATGAGCACATTCCAAAACTATATAATATGTCACTAAAATGTGTGAAATAAAAATAAATAAATTTAAAAAATATTAACAACACAACTGCCCTTCCAAAAACGAACTAAAAAGTTAAACAACAAGTGTCATTGCAGTCGGGGGACCTCTTTCATTACAAATTGTTCCATAATAAGGTCCCCCGACTGCAATGACACTTATTGTTTAACTTTTTAGTTCGTTTTTGGCAGGGCAGTCGTGTTGTTAATATTTTTTAAATTTATTTTTATTTTTTCTTAATTATTTTATATCACTTTCTAAAACTGCAAATAAAAAGAAAAACAATTCGATTAAAGGTAGGTTTGGAATCGATATCGATTTCTTTGGTCGACATAATTATAAATTTACATTGAAGTGACAGCTGTCAAAACAGGCATATTTCGACTCCGCGACTATGGGAAAGTGATAAGATATACTGTATATTAGTTTTCTGATAATCTGCGATGTTGCAAGTTCCCACGAAAAAAAGATTGGTCCAATAAAAAAGATTAAAAAACTTTTAATTATATGCAATATAACTTTAAATTATATCAATTTAAATGCAATCTAACTTTAAATTAAATGCGTTATCCCAAGTGCTGTGAAGTGCTGTATCGTTGAATTCAACTTAGATTTAAAGTTAAGTCTCAGTATTCAGATATTATCTCAATAAAGATAAAGACGCAGTCCGATCAGTTCAGTACACATCAATATTGATGACGTTTAGCTACATTTTGTTTATTTATGTTCGTTCCGTACAGTCGCTAAGGTCGCTGAATGACGTCACGAGGAACCTCGAATAGCAAACACAAGAGCCGGGTATAGATTCATTCGATGCAGAAGATGAAACAGTGACTAATAACATGTTTGCCGTTGGCACCCGACATAGACCGGAAGAGACCGCAAATAAGAATATTTACATATACGAGGAAGTTTTACAAACTGTTCTTCGAATAGACGACGAGGCTTCTCCAGAAACAATGCAATGTATACAATTTTAGCACACTCAATCACTTTTCAGAGTCAAAACTTCCCGGAAACGAAAACGGAATCAGCAAGGTCCACATAGGGCCACCAGGAAAACAAAAACAAACTGTGACGTCGGCGTCGCGGGCGCAGCGTGGCGTGGGTGATATAAACAAACACCTTTGAGGAGCCACTCAGCGAGGAACGCGTTCCATGCGCGTCCGACAGCCTCGAACTCCTTGATGAGGTCGATAGAGTAGACGGACTCTTCGTCGTCGGCGGCGACGAGCGCGGGGTTGTCCGAGTAATAGTGTAGGCGCAGCATGCACAGGGCTGGGGCGGCGCATCGCCCGACGCCTCTCGGTGCGGCCCGCCGCGCCTCCCACGGCTCACTGCTAATTATACACACACGCCTCGTGAGCGCCGCCCGCGCCGCGCCGCCGGTCGCGCCGACCGCCGCGCCACGAACTTGACACCGCTCGCCGCACGACCGCCCCGCCGCCGCTCTGCCATCCGACGATCTTCTGTCCAGAGCCAGCCCACGCCTTCTGGTGCAAGGGGAAACCGGCCAACTGGGAACAGCTGTCTCGCATTTGTACCAAAACTTAACTGATGTAGATCCATCTTCTGTGCGAGAAAGAATAAATTGGTATTTTATACCCAAACTGCGGATTTGTACCTAATAATTAGAAACAAGGGCCAGCCCACTACTGCAAGGGGAAACCGGCCAACTAGGAACACCTGCTTCGCATTTGTACCAAAACAACTGAAGGAGATCCATCTTCTGAGCGAAAAGAATAAATTGGTATTCTATACCCAAACTGCAGATTTGTACCTAATAATTAGAAACAAGGGCCAACCCACTCCCATTGCTGCAAGGGGTAACCGGCCATCTAGGAACACCTGCCTCGCATTTGTACCAAAACATAACTGATGGAGAACCATCTTCTGTGCGAGAAATAATAAATTGGTATTTTATAACCAAACTGCGTACCTATTAAATTAGAAACAAGGCAAAACTAAACTGTAATCATCAAAAACAAACAAAATACAAAAGCCTATTGTTTGTAGTCCAATGTGTCTATCAACTTTTATTTCATCTCTTTCGCTTTCATAAAATACCAATACAAAAACCATCGAATCTGAATTCTGAATGAAATCGAAAGTCAACTGAAAGGCTTTACGTATCTGTCATCACTGTGAATTGATCATCTGTCAAAAACAGAGCGAACTAAAATAATGTATTTTGTAAAGTTTTGGGCGAATTGGCCAACAAACCCAATTTGTATTACTTATTCATTTGATCGATCAGACTTCAGACATTTTGGTGAAGTGATAATTTCAAGCGAATGTATTTTATGTTAAGGTTTACACGTTAAATTTACATGTAAGTATTATTTATTGCACATAATTATTTCTAGTATAAAGCTTATGAACACCAAAACGTTATGATTTTTAATTTTTACGAAATGGTTTAGCACCACAGAACCTCTCAGGGTCACGTGGTTATCTTCCTAAAGTTATCTTCCCGAAGACGTCACCTTCTTTAGTGATCACCTTTCTAAGAGGTTAATTTCCTAAGCGGTATCTTTCCTAAGTGGCCACTTTCTTAAGTTATCACTTTCCATTTAACAGCGATTTTGTTGCAAATAAAAAAATAAGTAAATGGTTAAATGTAGAGTTTAAGATTTGCAAAATTAATTACAATAATCGCAGTACGAGCCACCATGGATCGATGTACACGACTATCCCCAGATGCTATCTTTAGAAAACTATATGCGGCTTGCCACACAATGACTGGCGTGGCATAGTCTCGTGCGTTGATCTCAATTTTTCAACTAATAATAATTTTAAAGCTGTCTAAAGCCTTGTAAATCACTTCCGAATTTCCGTAAAGAAGTTGGCACTGGACTTGAAGCTGAACAAACAAACAAAACAAACAATGCTATTATAACCTTGGTTACATTCATGTGGTTAATTGATAGAAACAACTAAAAAAAACTTTTGTAACAAAAAAGATCTTGTCGTTTCTCTTTACTCTTGCGCTGTTATCATAGGCATGCCTTAGTAAGTAGCATGCAATAGCACATGCCCTATTCTTACCGAAAACTTCTCAAATAAACGTAAAACATTGAATGGCATGCATTTGTCGCAAGACGAATTGAAAGTTCAAGACCAAAGGGAAAGGAAAAGCGACTGGGTGAAGATGCACATTTTGAGTATTGTACATTTCGCGTATATTCATTTTGCGTATTGTACATTTTGCATCAGGTGCACACATTTTGCTTATTGTATGCTACATATGATACGAAGGGGACACACCCTAAGGTCAAGTAGTTTCAGGCCCGGTCTGGCCAGGGCGGCTGGTCGGCGATCGCCAAGGGCCCCCGGCTCAAGGGGCCCCTAAAAGACTGACTTGGATAAAGATGAGATAATTAATGTCGTGCAGGAGTTGTGACGAACTTATCAAAAAACTGTGAGCATAGTTAAATCAATAATAATCTATAATTAGCATACTATAATTATATTTTAGTATCAATTATGCCAGGATGTTACTTACATTAAAGTTTTGCTTATTTTTAATGCAGTGGTTTTTTTTTGCATTATGTTTTTCATTGTCATGTTCGTCGTTGGCCTCTCATTGAACCATCGTTCTATTTTAGTTATAACCTCTTAAGTAGTACTACATAATTAATATTGTTCTTTCAAGTAGATAACTAGAGATACAGTAATTAATAAATCTAAATTTGCTGCTGATATAAAGATAAAATCTTTGGCAATTCATTTAAACAACATTAATTAAAACTTAAAACTATTTAAAACCACGTTAGCTGCATGTAGCAAATATTTATAACAATTTTGCCGTGAGTGGTCCCAATGCCGGATTAGCCCATTAACAAATTAAGCAATTGCTAAGGCCATAACGTCTGGGGGGCACCATAATTGGCACCGCAAAATATGTTTTTTTTTGTAAGAAATAAAAAAAAAAGATTTATTTCAAATTCATTTGCGTGGCCATGTAAAACGACTTACTACAAGATTAGTTGATGAAACTGATAAAAAATCGCGCTGCGCGGCCGTTTTCTTTTTACTATTGACAACAGGCAAGATAAGAGTACAAGAATAGTGCATGAAATTGACTAAAAATCGCACTGCGCGGCCATTTTTTAGGGTTCCGTACCCAAAGGGTAAAAAAGGAACCCTTATGGTGTGACTCAGTCTGTCTGTCACGGCTGGATATCTCGAGAACTACTAATGGTATCAACTTGAAATTTGGAATAGTTTAAGATGACATTTACCCAACTATTTTGCAAATAAGAAATAAATAAAAAAAATATTTTTTTTAACAGCGACTGAAATGGGGTCTTAAAAATTTGAAGTGAGGGATCATATGAAAGAGCGCTGTCTGTCACCAGGCTGTATCTCATAAACCGCAATAGCTAGAAAGTTGAAATTTTCAGAGATGATGTATTTCTGTTGCCGCTATAACGACAAATAACATAAAAACAGAATAAAATTAATATTTAAGGGGGGCTCCCATACAACAAACGTAATTTTTTTTGCCGTTTTTTGCTCGATATTAATAACGACAACAGGTAGACAGTTGAAATTTTTACAGATGATGTACTTTTGTTGCCGCTACAACATTTTTGTTGTAGCGGCAACAAAAGTACTTTAAGTTTAGTTTAGTATTTTTAAGTTTAGTATTTGTATTCTAAAAACAGAATAAAATTCGTATTTAAGGGGGGCTCCCATACAACAAACGTTTTTTTTTTGTCGTTTTTTGGTACGGAACCCATCGTGCGCGAGTCCGACTCGCACTTGGCCGGTTTTTTGCTTATAGACAGGCAAGAAAATAATACAAGATTAGTGGATAAAACTGAAAAATAATCGCGCTGCGCGGCCGTTTTTTTTTTACTTTAGATAACAGGAAAGACAAGAGTACAAGATTAGTCGATGAAACTGGCTAAAAATCGCTAATCGTAACTCTATATAGGGGGCCCACAGCCTTGGATTCCTTAGGGCACCAAGTAATCTTAATCCGCCACTGAGAGGACCCCATAGTTCTCGTTTTATTTTCCGGGTGGGAGAGCCTCAAATCATCATCTAGCCGAGAGCCACCACTGGAGCCAGACCGGGCCTGAGTAGTTTAACAAGAAGAAGAGACCTAAAAAAACAACGACGAACGAACGATATAACGATATACGAATTTGGACTATTTGAAATATTTGCGCTATGACTAGCCTTAAAATACTGTTTTTTTAAGTCTTAAATAAATTTCTGTTAGACGAGGTTTTGGTAAACTTCTTTCGACCTAAGTACTCGAAACCTCTCGACCACAAAGTTACGTAGAACGCTAACACTCGATCGAGAAAAAGAGATAAAATGTATAAGTAAGTATATCCTTTTGCATCAGATTGCTCACGGTCACTATATTTACACTTTTTGTTCTAGTGCTAATTTTATTTCAAAACGAGTTCACTTAACGCGTTCATTTTCCGAGCAGTATATTCTTTTAAGGACCTGCAAAACGTAGCGTCAATGAAAACATGTAAAGTTTTGTCGCATAGTTAGAAGAATCCACTCATTTTGAAAGGTAGAAAAAAATATTGTTGTATTTGACATATCCTGAATTAAAGACTTAGCTATAAATAATTTCAAGTAAAAGCTTAGTAAGTGAAAAAAAAATGTTTTTCTAAAAAGTTTTTTCGTCGCGAAATACTCGAAATTTTCAGCGGCAACTAGCATATTTTTTTCAAATTACAAATCGAACAACTGATGAATTAAAGACTTATCAAGAAAAAAAGAATGTAAATGTTATGGATCACTGTTAAAATCAAAATAAACAGGTTTTTTAGCGCCTGAAAAATGTAAAGAGCAATGCTCTTAGAAAAGTATTTGCTAGTTTTCGGCATACACTGATAGATTTGGCGCGGGCGGGCGGGGTGAACGCCCGGGGGCTTGCATCGGGTGATATCGAGAATGTGGCCGTACTTTTCATTTCATATCGTAGCGTGTAGGTCAAGTCAGTCTCGTCTTTTTCTTTTGGATTTTGGAAAGTTTTGTAAACTTTGTTTATTTTAAGTAAATGAAAGAAAATCGGGTTGCACTCCGGGAGTGCTGGCAGAAGTGAAAACTTGAATATTAACGTTGTGCATTTTTGATATTTTGGAATGGTTAGAGAATATTTTTGCACGAATTGCCGTCTTACGAATTTACTCTTCATTTGAATTTACGAATACAGAACAGTATTGTACGAAAGTCTTATCCATAGCTTGACAGAAAATCTAGAGTTTTGACCAAAGAGAATGTAAAAAAAACTAGCGTTTTAGTTTGGCATTGAATTAAAAAATTAGCGCGTTGCTATGGTAACACAAGTGTTTACGTCTTGAAATGACGCGCCGCTATTTTCGCCACACCCCGTAGAAAGAGAGGGGGATACTTCCGCCGCCGGCTGTCTACTCTTCATCCGTCACATCCGTCTTACGAATTTTCGATCAGGGTCACGTGATCCTGACTGACTGACGCGAGTTCAACATTTTTTCCTCATTACAAAAAAGCGTACAACGCCGTTAAAGAAGTTTTCACTTCAATAATTATTTTATTTAGTGTTAAGTAATAGTTTTAGGTGTTTGTTTTGTAGTTTTAGGTTTTAGTAATAAATAAAATAGTGTTAGTATTAGAAGCGCTGCAGGTAAACGCACGCCTCGTCGCGCTGCGTCTAGCAAGACTTGATGTCGATGACGCGTCGTCGTCGACATCATAGTCTTAGAGGTCACGGAATTTTTGGTAACGGTCGAGGAAAAGGTTAGATTCGTTTTTATAGGTTGTAGAGTGGTCCCCTAATGTGAATGATGTCGGTCTGCCTGATCGCAGTGGTTGCCACTTCCAGTAATAGCGCTTATAAGAGGCTTCATTGTTACGAGAAAGTAACGATCAGAGAAATTGTCAGTATTAATACCTATTTAAAGTATGGCGTCTCTGAGTGTTTAAACGAATAGTTTGGCTGGATAAAAATATTTTATGGTTTTTTTGTATGGAGTGAGACATTCAGTGTGCTCTTATGGCTAATTCTTAATATTTTTCGCCTCAAAACTACTTCTGCGTCAATATTTCACATGTTTACAATAATCCTATACTATTAACGCGCGGCTTAAATTGTTCAATCCAATCAATACATATTGGATTTTGAAACAGTTTAAAATCGTATTTTTTAAGTAAGAACTAATTGTTTTGTGATTTTTTTTTACTTTCTCGTCAATTTTAACACAAGGAAAGCCAACAAAACTTTCAGTCACTATATTACTATGGATAAGTTTTTTTACCTACTGAATATAATGCAACCGAAATAACAAAATGTAGCGGGGCAAGGCCTATGGCTTAAGGCTAATGATCCTGTGTATCAATTTAATACTAGTTTTTTTTAGTAGAAAAAATATTTTTTTTAGGTAAAGTCATGTTTCGTTCAATAAAGCCAGTAGTCTGGATAGTATACCAGCCATAGTTCTCAGGACTTGCGCCCCTGAGTTAGCCCTGGTATTAACACGCCTGTAACTATTGTCTATGGCAGTGTTTCCCAATCAGTGGTACGCCTACCCTAAAGGGTACGCGAGGTTGCATCAAGGGGGTACGCGGAGAAATCTTTTACTGCTCACTAGTTCCAGTGGATATAGTTCCATGAAACTACTGATACTGATTATTCTCACTAGTTCCATTGGCAATGGAACTAGTGAGAATGAATATATGGAACTACAGAACAAAAAGTATCAGTACTTCCATGGAACTGTATCCAGTGGAACTAGTGAGAATGATTGGAACTAAAATATTATATTAGTAACCTTTTTTATGTTTGATTTTTTAAGATAATAATTTAATTAAAAAGTTGTTTTTTATTGGTCTTTTGCTTTAAATATATTTTATATCATGTTACTTAACAAAAGTAACTAGACTCTAACCATGACCCAAGTGAATATTATTGGCACTTTGCTTGGCGTTCGTTGACTATGAGACAGCCTTTAATCGAGACCTGGGTGGTGCTGCAGTCTACCAGAGGTGCCATGTGGAGCCATGTAAACTACAGGTATATCAAGATGCTGAGCTACTTCCACCATGTTATTCTGATTGCAGAACCAAAGCATAAATCCCATCTAACTGCAGCGAGGAGTGAGACGAAACTGTTTGCCGCTTTTACTTTCTTCACTGCCAGTTTCAATGTTGTGGGACTTATTGGCCAGATTGACACTAATCTGGTTGTTTAGGCCATTTTCTATAATTATAATTTCGCGCGTGTTTTTCATGATGTGGCTCCTTATATCCTATCCCTTTCCCACTCACCTTCGCCGAGTGAAAGAAAAAAAAGGTGCACCGTGATCAACGCGACAGTAGCGCCGGAATTGTGCTATTTTGCCGTTCGACGGTGCGAGGAACTCTCTCGATCTGCTTATCAACGAATCATGTCAGCGCAGTGATTTGCGTTGCGTCCCGCTTTAAAATATATAAAAAAACCGCAAAATATTGTTACCGCGTCTATACACAGACTTTTATAAACTGTTTAGTGCTCTATTGCTTGTGTGTGGTGTGGAATTAAGCCGGCCGGCAGTGAAAGAACTAAATTGCCTGTCCATCCGAGGTATTGGGTGTGAGACGCTAAGTACGGCGTTTCCTGAAGAAGAAACTGATGCAGAACATGCGTTGGTGAGTCCTCTTGTCTTTTCCACTACCTTCAAAGGCTCCACATCATATCTTCTCAACCGCCCCGCTTCGCATACCTATACAGTCCACGGAAACCGCCAAACCATTTCGTTGGTCACTTCGAGCCATATTGTCGACCATTTCTGGTCAGATTTCGAACCGAAAATAGGGACCTTCCTTTCGCGTTCTCATTATATTTGGTGTTAAACTCTGATAGTTTACACGTATTCAACCCGCTTTTCATACTTACACGTATCTAACCCGCTTAGTTCATACTTATTTGGTGCTAAACTCCGATAGTTTGCACGTAAAATCAACCCGCCATCTTGTAGGTATTGTAATTATACGTCGATCGCAACGCACTGCGTTGATCGCGTTTCCCGCCTTCTCCCGCGCCGCTTATTATTTACCTATTTAGGTGTTCATTTATTTCCAAATACTTAATTATTTTGTTGTTTTCACACGCTAATCGTGATAAAAAAAGTAAAAGTTTACTGCTTTATACATAGGTACTTACCTATTTTACGTCGCATTCTACCATACTTACTCATTAAATCTACCTACCTATAGGCGTGCTATAGGTGTATTTACGCAATTATATTCTGGTATTTATTTACCTATCTAAATCACAGGATTTCAGTATTAGTGGGCATTCTATACGTCTGTCGTGTATACCTACATACTTAGAATAATAACACCTAGAAGCCGTGTCCGCGTATGCAAAGTGAGGCAACTTATACCAAGCCAGAATGGCTTAGTTTTCAAATTTATATCCTTCATACGTTAACTAATCGTAACTGAAACCCAATAATATAGTAATTAGTCTTATAAATGTGGGAAAATTGAAACTGTTTTGTACTTAATCGGTATAATTAAGTAATAATGTAGAATAACAATCTGAAAACGGAGCCATTTTGGCTGTTTTAGTTGCCTCACTTTTGACAGTGCGCTTTGTAGAGAACTATCGTTCTAGGTGTAATTATTCTAAGCCTACATAATAAAAACCGTTTTCGTTTACTTACTTACCTAAGTTACTTACTTACGGTACATATTTTTTCCTTACCTGTGCACCATTTTGTTCACCATGACAGCTAAAATAGCAATATTACAAGCTAAAAACAATGCAATTTTCGCTCGTTTAACTAGTCTCAATGATTTAACAAAAAAAATATCTTTGTCTACCGCCGATCGTCGTTCCACGGAAACGTTCATGGCAGAAACCGAAACGCTGTCGGTCATACGTCAAGAATTCATTTGCAATCTAGACTCCATTAATGAGCTAGGATTTGTCGACAACCCAAAGTTTGTACCTAATTATGAAGCTCTCAACGCATTTGAAGATATTTACGCTAGAATACAAAGAGTGCGTTCCCGTATCATCGAGCATTCGTCTCAGCAAAGCGCGCGCTCGTGCGAAAATAAAGCTCCGCTTTCACCACTCAAAATTAAATTGCCGCCGATAACCATTGCTTCGTTTGATGGAAAAATGGATAGTTGGCCCATATTTTATGAGTCGTTTAAAACTAATATACATTTGAATGAATCGTTAACGGACGCTCAAAGAATGCAATATTTAACCGGGAAATTAACCGGTCCCGCCTTAAAAATAATCGCTGGCATCATTCCATCAGGCGAAAATTACGCATCTATTTGGGAAAGTTTAGTTAAAAAATACCAAGATAAGAGAGCTTTAGGGTGTCATTATATGTCTATACTTTTTAATATCAAACCCGCAACGAATAATTCCTCGTCTTTAAATACTTTTGTTGAAACTTTCGACGCCGCTGTTTCCGCTTTGGAGCAATTAAAATTTGACGATTTAAAAGATTTCATTTTATTGAATATTGCAATGCGTAAAATCGATTCTGCCACCGCACATGCCTTTGAATCTTTTATCAGAGACAAGGAAATTCCTTCTTATAAGGATTTCATAGAATTCACAAAGAGTCAAGTTAAAATATTAGATCGTACTTCGTCATCGCAATCAAACCGCTCAGTGCAACCGCACCTTAACAATGCGAAACCTATCCGCGCGCGCGACACCTATCAGTCGCAGACGTTTTTTACAAGTAACGGCAAGGGTGTTGAGTCTTGTATGATGTGTAATAAGTCTGATCATCAGCAGTTATACAAATGTCCCGCATTTAAATCGCTTCCCGCCAAGGGTCGTTTCGATTTCGTTAAATCCAAACGAGGATGTATAAATTGTCTTAGTTTATCTCATACCGCTTCGCATTGTAACTCCACTTTTACGTGCAAATCTTGTAAAAGGGCCCATCACAGCCTGTTACATTTGGAGGGTAATAACACGCCATCTTGGCAACGACAACCATCGACAGCGAACCCGCCCGCGGGGACGCCCCCCGCGCCCGCTCTCTTTGCGTCTTCGCACCACGCGCCCGCGCCCGCACTCCACGCGCCCGCGCCCGTGCGTCCTGCGCAATCGTTTCCAGTGTCGGGCGCTGTCGCCGCCGCCGACGACGCCGCTAAGTTGCCGTCCCGCTCGCACTCGCAGCCTGCTCCCGCTAACGTGTCGCTATGCGCTCGCTCTGATGAAACGCCGCTTCATAATATAACTAGCTCGCCGCGTACTACGGTACTTCTTTCAACCGCTCAAGTAAATATTTTAAATAATGACAAACAAAACATTTCGATTAGATGTTTAATTGATAACGCTTCGCAGAATAACTTGATTACTTCCGCATGTTGTGAACAGCTTAAAATAAAACCTATTTCGCTTTCAAACTCGTTTATTAAGGGCATCGGGTCCGCTTCACAAACGGTTTACGGTTACGTTCCGCTACTTGTGACCACAAAAGATAAAAAATTCACTTATAACATTACTGCTTTGGTTGTTGATAACATTACCGACCGCTTGCCTTCCGAATATGTTGACACTTCGGTAGTGCAACATTTAGTTAACTTACCGCTTGCTGATCCGTTTTGGCATATTCCGGGCGAAATCGAATTGATACTTGGCGCTCAGCTGTTTCCGCATTTGTTGTTAGGTGGTAGGGTTGTTGCGCCCCCCGCACCGTCCGCTATTGAAACCGTGTTTGGTTATATTTTAATGGGTGACGCCCCGACTAGCAATTTTAATAAAAATAACACCGCATGCACTTTACAAAATATAAACACCGCTACATTCTTTACGTGTTCTAATGACGTGGAGATGCCTAATCGCTTCGATGAACCTCATCTTGATAAAACGTTGACTAAATTTTGGGAAATGGAGGAAATGCCTTCCAAGGGATTTCTCAGTCCAGAGGATAGTCAATGTGAAGACATTTACACCGCTACCGTATCGCGTGATTTAAATGGTCGTTATTGTACCGCTTTACCTTTCTGCCGGGATCCGTCTGAGCTAGGGGATTCTCGCGCCGTCGCAGTTCGCCGACTGCTCTCTTTGGAGCGCAAACTTCAAGATCCTGAGCTACGTGCCAGTTATAATGAGGTTGTACAGGATTACATAGATAACGATTATTTGTCCGAGGTCCCGCCTAACAGCGAGGATTATTCGCAAGGTTATTTTATACCGCATCATGCCGTCGTTCGCCGTGATAAAGATACTACGAAAGTTCGTATTGTACTGGATGCTAGTGCTAAATGTCATAATGACATTTCACTCAATGACATTCTTTATACAGGGCCGAATCTCCAGGCTGACATTTTTGTACTGTTACTTAATTTCCGCTTGTTTGCAGTCGCGTTAGCGGCAGACATAAAACAAATGTATCTTCGAATCCTTCTTCAACCAGAGCACCGCAAATATCAGAAGATTTTATTCCGCTTTGATCCCGCCCAACCTATACGCGAATTTCAGTTCAATCGAGTCGCGTTCGGTTTAAAGTGCAGTCCCCTTTTAGCTATGCGCACTGTGCGACAGCTAGCGATCGACGAACGAGATCGTTTTCCGCGCGCCGCTGATGTGGCATCTCACGAGTTATATATGGACGATTTAACCACTTCTGTCCCTACAGTGGACGAGGGGAAATCGCTTTCACGCGAGCTCATTGACTTATTTAAGTCTGGTGGGTTTCATTTGACTAAATGGGCCAGTAACTCACCTGAGTTATTAGATGCTGTGCCGCAGTCTAACTGCGCCGCTATAGAATTTTCGGATAATCAAAATATGAAGGTGTTAGGCCTTAAATGGCTACCCACCCAGGATATATTTACTTTTTCAACTTCTCCTATAAAGGAAACATTTACTAAAAGGACCATTCTTTCAAGCATCGCCCGCTTATGGGACGTACTTGGGTTCGCCGCTCCAGTGATATTATTCGCCAAACTCTTAATTAAAGAGCTATGGCTACTTAAAGTCGATTGGGACGATCCCTTACCCGACAATATACTTTCGTTATTTCAAAGTTTTAATGAACAACTACCGCTTCTTTCCGCATGTAAAATCCCGCGTCATCTAGGGGTAACCAGTGGTTGCTCCACTAACATTGTAGCGTTCGCGGACGCAAGCATGAAGGCGTACGGTTGCGTTGTATATCTGCATGTCACTGACAGCGAGGGAAATGTGCATGTCAATTTAATATGCGCCAAATCTAAAGTGGCCCCTGTCAAAGTAGTTTCGTTAGCAAGATTAGAATTATGCGCCGCCGTCCTTATGTCAAAACTAGTGCGTCTGATTCATGGAACATACAGTGTTCGTACAAACATTGATAATATATTCGCATTTTCCGATTCGAAAATAGCTCTTTCATGGATTAATTCTTTACCGCATAGATGGGATATTTACGTTAGTAACCGCGTTGCAAAATGTCACGAAAATCTTGATTCGCGTCATTTCTATCATGTCAGTGGGATAGAGAATCCCAGTGATTGCCTTTCTCGAGGTCTTTTGCCAGAACAATTGCTCTCTCATCCGCTATGGTGGCACGGCCCTCCTTGGCTTTGTGCTCCAGTATCAAACTGGCCGATCAAACCTTTTATTCCAGAGGCCTGTGAGACATTACCTGAATATAAGAGTAAAACTTTCGTGTGTTCGACTTCTAAATCCGCTCCTGGCGTACTTTATGAACTTACACAGAAATTTTCATCCTGGAATAAAATTATCCGCATTATTGCATATGTTCTGATATTTACTAAAAAATTACCGCGTAATAACCGACTATCCGCTTCTCAGCTCATAATAGCTGAAAGATATTTAATCCGAATTGTTCAGAGTTTTCATTTTGCTCAATTAATTCATGACTTAAAAACTAATAAAGTTATTTCTTCGCCGCTGAGAAAATTAGACTTGTTTATCGATGAACACGGAATTGTAAGAGTAGGAGGTAGACTTTCAAATAGTAACTTACCATACGAAGCTCAACATCCCGCGTTATTACCTAAACATGACCATGTTACTCACCTTTTAATCGATTACTATCACCGCCTGCATTGTCACACTGGTGCCAATGTATTGAGTTCGTTATTGCGCCAAAAATATTGGATTTTATCTTCAAGAAATGTAATTAGGCAACGTGTTCACGCCTGTAATTTTTGTTTCAAAAATTCTCCATCTCATCTTAATACTAAAATGGCTGATTTACCATCTTACCGCGTGCAAGAAACTAAAGCATTCGTTCATTGCGCCGCTGACTACGCTGGGCCTATAAAAATTACCTTATGTAGACGCCGAGGACAAAGAAGTCAGAAGGCTTATATTTGTTTGTTTATCTGCTTAGTAACCAAAGCAGTTCACATTGAACTAGTTTCCGATCTGTCATCTGAAGCTTTTATTTCCGCGTTCAAACGCTTCATTTCGAGGCGTGGTCCAGTGTCGCACATGTATTCCGATAATGGGACGAATTTTGTAGGCGCTAAGTCTCAGATAAACGAACTGCTTACTGACCATCGCATCGAATGGCATATGATCCCGCCCCGTGCTCCTCATTTCGGAGGACTCTGGGAGTCGAATATTAAAAGCATGAAGCTTCATTTATACCGCGTTATTGGATCTCAGTTACTTACCTATGAAGAACTGTTAACTGTTTTGACACAAGTCGAAACCATTTTAAACTCTAGACCGCTTTGTATTTTATCAGAGGACCCGCATCCCGAGCCTCTTACTCCCGCGCATTTTATAATGGCTTCTCCATTGACATACCTACCTACCGCGCCTATTTCCGAAGATACTAAGACTCTGCGTCATAGAAAACAATTATTAGATCAAATGGTGCATAGTTACTGGAAAAGATGGCGTTTAGAATATCTTAATTCATTACAAGTGAGACAAAAATGGCTTACTAATACTGAAAACGTTAAACCAGGTATTATTGTATTGATACATCAGGATGATGTTCCCCCGCTCCGCTGGCCGTTGGGCATTATACAGGAGGTTTATCCGGGTAAAGATGGTAGAGTTCGCGTCGCCTTAGTTAAAACTGCATCTGGCACGTTTAAACGACCTATCGTCAAACTTTGTCCTTTACCTTCTCAATAAATTATAAATAATTTAATCCTCATAGTTTAGGTAGGTAATTATAATAAGTATTTCGTATGTTACTTTAGTAATTTATTCCCTTTGTTTTGACCGCTCTTTTTTGATAATACTACGTATTATCAAGGCCGGGAGGATGTTTAGGCCATTTTATATAATTATAATTTCGCGCGTGTTTTTCATGATGTGGCTCCTTATATCCTATCCCTTTCCCACTCACCTTCGCCGAGTGAAAGAAAAAAAAGGTGCACCGTGATCAACGCGACAGTAGCGCCGGAATTGTGCTATTTTGCCGTTCGACGGTGCGAGGAACTCTCTCGATCTGCTTATCAACGAATCATGTCAGCGCAGTGATTTGCGTTGCGTCCCGCTTTAAAATATATAAAAAAACCGCAAAATATTGTTACCGCGTCTATACACAGACTTTTATAAACTGTTTAGTGCTCTATTGCTTGTGTGTGGTGTGGAATTAAGCCGGCCGGCAGTGAAAGAACTAAATTGCCTGTCCATCCGAGGTATTGGGTGTGAGACGCTAAGTACGGCGTTTCCTGAAGAAGAAACTGATGCAGAACATGCGTTGGTGAGTCCTCTTGTCTTTTCCACTACCTTCAAAGGCTCCACATCATATCTTCTCAACCGCCCCGCTTCGCAAACCTATACAGTCCACGGAAACCGCCATACCACTGGTCATCCTCTGTTTGTGTAATAGATATCGTTTTAACCTTCCACTTCTTAAAAGTATTGTAGTCGTCGATTCTAAATAAAGAAGAAACCTATTTGATATCATAGAGTTAACACAGCCAATACTTCAGTGGTTGAGGATTCCGGATGCAGACCTGATGTTAAGTGAGACCATCAAGAGAACATCAGGTGAGATAAAGGCCAAGCACTGACCCGTTGTGGAATTTAAAAACAAGAAAGAGAAAAATAAAATTGATTGGTGCGTGTAAGTATAGGCGCTTGACAAGATTTTCGTCTAATCAAGTTTCATCCTGATCTCTACTCTTTGGGAGGCACATGGAGATCACATCATCAATCATTGTATTCAGTTCTTTCCAGCTAGAACTACATCATCGGAAAAACGAAGGTGTCTTATGATAGTCGCCATTGATATTGATGCCGAATCCTTTCCAGTCTAGGAGCTTAAAAATATCCTCCAACGCAGCCTTGAGACAATCCCTACCAACAAACAACCCAACCGAGTATAAATGTACACCTTTCTGGGAATTGAACAAAGACCCTTGCGGCTTAAACGGGTGGGTGAACCACTAGACCACAGAGGCCTAAAGTTATTGTTAGTAATACTACACTAATAGTAATAACACTTTTGGGGTGGGTGGGATCTACCTCCTAGTGGTCCACCCCGGGCAACGGCATCACATAATCTGTGGTGACGGCTGAAGATCTCCACTGCGGTGGTAGGCTCTGAAAGGAGCCGCCTGGCTTGCGACCACCATCCCGCCGGAGTCCGGCGCCAAGCAGCTCTGCTGTGTTCCGTCGGTGTGCGGGAGTGCCATGCCACTGAGGGTTGGAAATTTAGCCAGTTGCGTTGCCTAGAACCGGTCTCTATCTCAAGGTGATGCTGTATCAGGTAACTCGTTCTGGAGGGTAGCGGGATCCGAAGCACGGTGCCAGCCGTTGGCCGACCGCAGGTAGTAGGGGGCCCGACTTGCGCGCTAGCCACGTGTCAAAGGCTGCCCCGCCAACTCGCGAAAAATCCCGTAATGCTCCACCGTGCCAGTTGGCGACTGGATGGGAGGACCCGGTGGAGGGTTATCGGGGGGGTTCGGGCGTCCCCGCAGTCTCCAAACGAGTTCCCCCTTGGATCAGCTGAGCCGAAAAGTGCTAGTATAGGTTAACTGAGCAGCGCCTCGACTGTTTTTTCCTATCCTCCACAAATCACAACTAAGTATTATGACAAAGCAAACAAAGAAGAATAAGTTGAAACAACGGCGCCACTTCCTCCCACTAAAAGTGCACCTCACTAATATCCGAGGTATGCACTCAAATCTCGATCCGGTCCATCACCACCTCGAGACCGAGAAGCCGCACCTATTCTTCTTAACGGAGACGCAGATAGCAACTCCATCGGATGCGGCGTACCTCAACTACCCTGGCTACACTCTCGAACATAAGTTCAAAAAGCATTCAGGGGTCTGTGTGTACGTTCGCGATGACATTTGCTGTAGGCGTCTCCGTTGCTTTGAGAAGTCAGGGTTTTCAGTGCTGTGGCTCCTGGTAGATACTGGGGTAGAAAAATCTATCTACGTCGGTGTCTATCGGTCGCACAGCGGTGACCAGAAGACAACTGAGCTCATTGAGCACCTCATTGAGACGACAGAAACTGCACTTCAGCGATATCCAACGGCGGAGCTTGTTTTTCTGGGGGACTTTAATGCCCACCACAAGGAGTGGCTGTTCCCATACCAAAAAACTGACCATGCTGGGAGAGAGGCACGAAGGTTCGCCTTAGCGCTAGATCTCACCCAGCTGGTGGATCAAGCAACGCGGATACCGGACATCGCTGACCATACACCCAATTGCCTTGACCTGCTGCTGACAACTGATCCACATAGACATTCGGTATCGGTCTCAGCTCCGCTGGGTACGTCCGACCACTGTGTGGTGAAATCCGTATCAAGCCACTCGCCTCCAGATGACAGTCCTAGGGGCACGAGACGAGTTTGGCATTACGAGTCGGCAGATTGGGACGAGATGCGTGCCTTCTTTGCATCTTACCCGTGGCGGCAAGTATGCTTCTCTTCAGGAGACCCCTCCTGCTCTGCTGATGCAGTTGCTGATGTGATCCGGCAGGGAATGGAATATTTCATCCCATTCTCCGACGTACCGCTCGGTCACAAAGCCCGACCGTGGTACAATGCGGACTGTGCTCGTGCTGAAGCCCGTAAGCAGTCTGCATACCAAGCCTGGGTGCAAGCTCGCGAACGCAAAATTCGAGCGCGTAGGGTCCGCGCCAAAAAGAGAGCATTTAATTTGGCCGCAAAATCTTGCAAAAGGGTGTTGCGTAAAGCTAGATTCGACCATGTCAGCCGCATTGGGGCGAAACTCGCATCCTATCCACCGGGTAGTAAGCAGTTCTGGTCCCTATCGAAGTCGGTCGAATCTAACTTCTGCCGTCCCACATTGCCTCCCATGCAAAAGCCCGATGGGACGCTGGCTCACTCCGCAGTTGAGAAGGCGAATTTATTTGCCACTCTGTTTGCGAGCAATTCCCATCTGGATACTGGCTCTACGCAACCACCAACTTTACCTCGTTGTAATTCTTCGATGCAGGAGATTACAATACACAATAAAGAGGTCCGTAGAGTCCTACTTAATCTAGACGTGAATAAGGCCAGTGGTCCTGATGGCATACCAGCAAGAGTGCTGAGGTATTGTGCGCCTGAGTTGTCTCTTGTACTGACACGTCTGTACCGCCTTTCCCTTCAGACCGAAACCGTACCGAAATCTTGGAAACTTGCCAATGTGCAACCAGTACCTAAAAAGGGTAGTCGTGCCGACCCTAGCAATTACCGACCAATCGCCATCACTTCCATACTCTGTAAGGCTATGGAAAGAGTACTGAACGGCAAGCTGCTCACCCACCTAGAGGATAACGATCTCCTTAGTGATCATCAATATGGCTTTCGCCGGGGACGATCAACTGGGGATCTCCTTGTGTACGTGACGCACTGCTGGGGCGAGGCCATTGAGAAACACGGCGAAGCACTTGCTGTTTCGCTTGACATCTCAAAGGCTTTTGACAGGGTTTGGCACGCAAGTTTGCTGAGCAAGCTTCCAGCGTACGGAATCCCCGCTGGCTTTTGTAGCTGGGTAGCCGACTTCCTGAGTGAACGGTCGATCAGAGTAGTCATTGATGGCTGCTCCTCTGACCTCATGGCGATTGATGCCGGAGTTCCTCAGGGGTCGGTGCTCTCTGCGACGCTTTTCCTGCTGCACATCAATGACCTGCTAACACCGGGCATTGTTGGCTATGCAGACGACAGTACTGTCATGGAGAGGTATCTGTCCAGCGCGGGAGCCGGTGGTGATGAGGTGAAAATAATGAGAGAGGCCATGGTTGAGCGATTGAACCTGACGCTAAGTCTCGTCTCCCAATGGGGTGATGAAAATCTTGTTAGCTTCAACGCTTCTAAAACGCAGGCGTGTCTGTTTACCGCAAAAAGGAGTCCATTCAACTTAACTCCTACTTTCCGAGGTACATCTATCCAAGCAACCGACACTCTCCAGCTTCTTGGCATGGAGTTATCTTCTAACCTTAACTTCGGCACCTCTATCGAGTCTAAGGCTCAAACTGCAGCTAAGAGGCTGAGCGTCCTAAATAAAGTCAAGCGGTACTTTACGCCTGGGCAGCTTTTAACCCTTTATAAAGCTCAAGTCCGATCTTGCATGGAGTACTGCAGCCACCTTTGGGACGGCTCGGCGAAATATCAACTTGCTGCACTAGACTCGGTGGAACGCAGAGCCAAGAGATTAATAGGCGACGGAAAACTGGTATCAGCTAAGCTTCACAGCTTGGCTCACCGCCGTAACGTTGCTTGCCTATCGGTCTTCTATAGATTGTACTTCGGCGAGTGTGCTCAAGAGCTGCATGAGCTCATTCCACCTTCTCCTTTCTTCCATCGGACATCCAGACGCACTGCTGCTACCATCCGTTCTTGGTTGATATACCTCCTGTGCGTACTAAACGCTACTCATCATCGTTTATAATGCGCACAGCCAAGGAATGGAATTCCCTGCCGGCGTCTGTGTTTCCGAGCACATACAACCTGACTCTTTTCAAGGCCAGAGTGAATAGGCACCTTCTGGGCAAGCTCGCTCCATCGTAGACCCCGTCTATACTTTCGGGCTAGACTAGGGTCAAGAGCAAACCCATTATAATTAAAAAATAATAATAAAAAAAACTCTAAGTTCTTGCTCACTACCAACGTACACCTAGAACAGACACATGAAGTCCAAATAAGGAAGGAATCTTTGAGACGGAAGACCCTCATCGAATACAGATAGGAGGAACTGTTGCCCAAGAATACGGAATGCTTTGGAAAATTATCGCGACCATCTTACCCATGGAGAGACCCCTGCTCGGCATTTCTTTGTGTTTGATTTGGGAACCTATTTCTGACCTATTTCTGTTTTACGATTCCACTATTATAGTTAATTCAATTAACAAAAAAAAACGGGTCAAGAGCGAGTCGGACTCGCGCACCGAGGGTTCCGTACCATCATAATTTCACCATTAAACCACACTGCACAGTAGAATAATAAAATTAGTATTGCAGTTTTAGATCATCGCCATCTCTTGACCGATAGTGGAACTAATGTTAACTTTTTAGAAATTTGATAATTTCAAAAAAGTATGCTATATTGAGACATTTTTTTATTTTTCCTGTAATCTTTATATAAACTGCTATCACATAGAATTATTTCAGATTTTTCTCTTTGCAAACTTCGGAGATAAGGGGGGGGGGGGAACTGTATTTTTTTTTTACATTTTTTTTACATAAAAGTGATTGAAAACGTGCAAATGTCGCTCTTTCATATGATACCGCACATGCCCTAGTAGCCCCACTTCAAATTTTTAAGACCCCTTTTCAGGCCGTGCTGTAAAAAAGATATTTATTTTTTTATTTATTTCTTATTTGCAAAATAGTTGGGAAAATATCATCTTAAACTATTCCAAATTTGAAGTTGATACTATTAGTAGTTCTCGAGATATCCAGCTGTGACAGACAGACAGACAGACTGAGTCACACCATAAGGGTTCCTTTTTTACCATTTTGGTACGGAACCCTAAAAAGTATTGAAAGTGTTAAATATATAGCTATTTCTTAATAAATTATCATAGAATATTATCGAATCTGCCACTTTCGATAAAATTCCAGATTTCAAAAGCATTGAATACTATTGGATCAGCCACATTCGATAAAATTCCTGATTTTAAAAGCATGGAATTTTATCGAATGTGATCCTGAAATATCTTGGAAAATATAAATATAATATTATAATAAAATTACTGGAAAGAATGCTACTTAACCGCCTAACCGGTATCATAGACCAAAAGCTCATCCCTGAACAAGCTGGTTTTCGACCAGGCATATCTTGCTGTAATCAGTCTCTAAACCTCACACAACACCTAGAGGACGGCTTTGAGCTAGGTCAAGTAACTGGAGTGGTATTCGTTGATCTTTCCGCAGCATATGACACAGTAAAAATAAAACTGCTTCTGTGGAAGGTGACCGAGCTCACAGGCGATCACGCCTTTACAAAGCTCTTGAGTGAACTACTCAGTAACAGACGTTTTCAGGTCCACCTTCTTTCAGAAAAAAGCCGCTGGAGATCCCTTAGAAATGGCCTCCCCCAGGGTAGCGTGTTAGCGCCGACGCTGTTTAACATCTACACGAACGATCAGCCTTACGCGCCGGACACCAAACGCTTTATCTATGCAGACGATTTGGCCCTGACATCTCAAGCGCCGTCCTTTGAGGTGGTTAAAAGTAATTTAAGCGGAGCACTGGAAACCCTTAGCTGCTACTATAATCAAAATTCTTTGCGACCGAATCCCTCAAAGACACAGTCTTGCGCTTTTCACCTGCGTAATAGAGAAGCCCGTCAGCAACTAAACATCCGATGGGAGGGTGTTCCGATTGCTCACTGCTCTACTCCGAAATACCTCGGTATAACACTAAATAGAGCTTTGACATATAAACAAAACTGCTGTAACAACAAGCAGAAAGTGAGCACTCGGAACAATCTCCTGCGCCGCCTTACACCCTCCAAGTGGGGAGCCTCACCACAAACTCTGCGTACGACCGGTCTAGCCCTTTCTTTTTCGGCTGGCGAATACGCCAGTCCGGTCTGGAGTCGTTCGGTACACACCTTGTAGATACAGCACTTAATGACACATGCCGAATCATCACGGGCTGTCTAAAACCAAGTCCTGTTGGTTTGCTGTATCTGCTGGCTGGTAATGCTCCCCCGGACGTTCGCAGGGATGTGGCTAGCTCTCTGGAGCGTTTTAAAAAAGAGCATGACCCACGGCACCCCTTACACCACCACGTTCCGATGACCCAGAGGCTTAAGAGTCGCCATAACTTCCTCAAGGAAGTTCCTCCTCTGGACGGGGAAGCTAAAGACACACGTTTAAAGCTCTGGAAGGAGAAATACCTCACAGATCCAAATACTGAGCTGGCGGAACAACTCCCCCCTGGCCATGATCTACCTTGGGCAACTTGGAAGTCCTTAAATAGACTAAGGACTCAAGTAGGCCGAAGCAGGGAGAACATGCTCAGGGGGGGCTACAGCTCGGAGAGCGCATGTCTGTGTGGTATTTCCCCCCAGACAATGGCACATCTTCTGTCATGCCCTGCGTGTCCCAACACCTGCACACGCGAGGATCTTTACAAGGCCACTGATAATGCTATATCAGTGGCTGAGTTCTGGTCCTCACAAATATAATTATAATACCGAGTCGACACGTAAAGAAGAAGAATAATAAAATTGTTATTAGGCACAAAAAAAGAGACAAAAATAATCTATTATTTAGTAAAGAAACTTTAATGATACGATACAAAATTACGATTCTATGTTAAATTTTGTGTAAAAAAAGCTTTAAACTGCTAGTAGAGCAGTTTAAAGTTTTTTAAGTACGTGAAGTACGTGATTTGCAGTTTTAATACTATTCGTTGTGGCAGTCGATATTTTTGTTTTTTCGTTGGGAATATGAAAGCTTTATATATTAAAACAATTATTAATAGACCTTTACTGTGTGACTGGACTTTTTTTGGCTTTTCTAGTGTTAAAATTGATGAGAAAGTAAAAAAAAGGACAAAACAAACAGGTAATAAGACCTGTTAAATAAATGTCATTTCCGCAATCACCATCCCATACCTATACCATACCCATACCATAACCTCAAGAACGACATCCATATCGATTTTTGTTTTTTTCCCCATTTACCCCCTAAGGGGTTGATTATCAAAATCACAAAATATAATATGTAAGACTATTTATTTTTAGACGTGCTCCTACGAAGCTTTAAGTTGTAATGTCTTTTTTATTTCTTTTCCATATAAAATTTTAACCCCATTTTTACCCTTTTTGGGGTTAAATCATGTCCACCGTGTTGGACTTCAAAATAAATGTCATATTTGCAATCGACAGAAAACCACAATAACGACATCCATATCCTTTTTTAGGTTTATTTACCCCATTTCATCCCCATTATCATTCCCATAGGGATCGAAATACTAACAATAACAATGTACGTTGCGTTAAATTTGCATCCATAAGCTTAAATACCTAATAAATTTAACGATTTTCACTTTGAAAATGAAGGATTTTTATTATTTCTATACACAACTTCATCCCCTTTTTCACCCCTTAGAGAGTGGAATTTTCAAAAAATACAATCGTCAGTCTAAATACAAAATTTGAAGATCCTCGCTTTCAAACTGAGGGAATTTCATACAAACTTTGGACACCCGTTTCACCCCCTAAGGGGGTGAGTTTTGAAAAATCCTGTCTTATTGCACTCTAAGGGTGCTATAAGAAAGGATTTTTGAGGATTTTTAAGGACCTTATAAGGAACCTGTGTACCAAATTTGGAGTCTCAAGACCTAGCGGTTTGGGCTGTGCGTTGATATGTCAGTCACCAATCAGTTTCTTCTTTTATACACGGTTAAATTTGAAGTATAATAATATCTAATAATGAAATGGGGATTTCAGACCACGTAAATGAACAGTTTTACTATGGGACCAACCACGAAATCGCGGAAAAAAATCAGCTGTTCCATACATTATAGTCGAGTCGATGTTGTACTTTTCTATGGAACAGCTGATTTTTTTTCGCGATTTCGTGGTTGGTCCCATAGTAAAAGTTGTTCATTTACGTGGTCTGAAATCCTCATTTCATTGTTAGATATACTTAAAAATTAACCGTGTATATTTAGATCACTCGAAGTTGCAACCACTGAGATCAGGCATCGCGACATCATTCACATTAGGGGACCACTACAATCCATAAAACGAGTCTAACCTTTTCCTCGATCGTTACCAAAAATCCCGTGACCTCTCAGTCTATCAAGTCTCGCTAAGTGGCGCAACTCACGTTTTTAGAGTTTCGTCAACGAAACAGCCTAAGATACGACAAAAATGCTAAATAGCAAAATTATTATGTGCCAATAATGAGCTTAACAAAAAGGCAACACAGTGCATAAATAATTTCCTACAAGAACCCAAGGGATAGTAAAAGGATAGTAGGTACCCCAAAGACTATTTTTCTTATAAAAATAGACCATCACTGTAGGAAAATTTTTCAAAGAAACTTTCTTGGAAATCGAGTTTTTTTTTCATAACACTTTTTCTGTAATATCTCAAAATTTAATTCAAAGTTTTGTTCACCCTGATCAGAGAACATGACATTTATTCACAACAGCAAATAATTTTAAAACAAACAAAAATTTTCTAAATGCGGCCCAGTCTACGCTACACTCGCAGGTGAGGTGCGGCGCGGGAGGGGCGCCGCTGCACGTGCACACCGCGCTTCGTCTGCCGCACCCCCTCAAAAACCTAAAAATTCGATTAAGCAGCGCCTTAATAAAAAACTTTAGATTCATGCTCAGCATCCCTTTCCACTTTACAGATCACCGCACTGGCCTACTTCTTAAACAAAAGAAAAATGCACTGCATGCACACACATGCACTGTCGTGTTCATAACAAGTTTACATACTTTGTAATAAAAGTCATATTCTGACAGATGTCATATCACCTGTCAAAAGATGTGAGAGCCTAGGACATGTTGAGGAACATGTAAAAAAATGTCCAATTAATTTATGTTCGCATTTAAGTTACTTGTCACTAACATAACACCTACCTTGTAAACATACTGAATAATTTCTTATTCAGAATATTTTACACGCAAGTAATTAATAAATAAAACAAGTTCTAAGCATTAGTAGTTAAGCTCGTGTAAACTAGGCATTACGTACATCGCGCTGATTGGATAAAGTTTAACAAACAGTCTCCGACATAATAATATAAAGTACCTACATTAAATTTTGACAGTTCTTATCTTTTTTTATTTTTTTAGGGTTCCGTAGCCTAAATGCCAAAAAACGGAACCCTTATAGATTCGTCATGTCTGTCTGTCTGTCCGTATGTCACAGCCATTTTATTCCGAAAGTATTAAGAGTACACAGTTGAAACTTAGTAGGTAGGTGTATTCTGTTAACCGCTTAACGATTTTAACACAAAAATAAAAAAATAGAAGGTTAAAGCTACATAGAACTGATACTGAAAAAAATTTTTTTTCTTCGAACCAATACGTGCGGGGTGTCTATAGATAGGTCTTTAAAAATGACATTGAGGTTTCAAAGACAATTTTTTCTCAAAGTCAACCGTTTGAAAGATATGTATACACCGCCAAAGTGGTAAAATGTTCCCCCCCCCCCCCCCTTTAACTTTTGAAATAAGAGAGTGAAAAATCTAAAAAAATATATGCTGTAGATCTTAATAAACACTTTCAAACAAAATTAGTTTGAACGACATACATCTTGTAGTTTTTGAGATATAGTACATTTTCCAAAACCGCAAATATAACTTTGTCATTCATACCAAAACTGTGAAAAACAAAGTTATTCTTGCAGACGAAAAATGATAGGTGGTATTAAATATGGTATGGTATAAGGTAACTACGGAACCCTACGACGCGTGGCCCGACACGCACTTGGCCGGTTTTTTCATCTTCTTGTGGCTCTTGAGATAATACGAATTCTTTATATGATAACAACTTTTTTATCTCTAATCAATTTTATATTATCGATAAGTTTTGTTATTTTGTTAACAAAACCGCAAATAGATAAATGACTGATTTTTTCTCTGTATATTTATTGCAATATCTTTAATTTAGTTGTAGCACGTACTGATATAACAATTATTTAAGGCGGTTGTATGACCGAAAGTGGCTCCCTCAGAAGTTTTTATTTAATAAGTTATTAATAGAAAAAGATTTTAATAATGTTTATCGTGGAGATTTTAGGGCCCATAGTCTAGTATTTTTAGAAGGTATCACTACATGCCCTCGTAGTCATTCGTAGAAGTAGATAGCAAATGTGTCAAAAACGGCCACTTTTAGCAGTTTTTCTATCTACTTCTAGCAGTGACTACTACTACGAAAGAAACTGGAAGCGTTTGAGATGTGGACATACCGCAGAATGCTACGCATAAGTTGGATGGACCATATTACCAACGTCGAGGTCCTTAAGCGCATGACCAAAAAGGTGGAGTTGGTTCGGACCATTAAAATAAGAAAAGTCGCATATCTTGGTCACATCCTGAGAAATCCGCAATACCGTCTTCTCCACACCATCATGATGGGGAAGATTGCCGGAAAGCGCAGAGTGGGAGGACGCAAAATGTCATGGCTTCGTAACATCCGCCAGTGGACCGGCGTTAAGACGGTTGAACAGTTGTTCAGACTCGCTATGGACAAAGCCAAATTCAAGGAGCTGACGGCCAACCTTCAATAATGAAGCGGCACCGTAAGAAGAAGAAGAAGTGACTACTAGGGAATGTAACGATACCGTCTAAAAATACTAGACTGTGGGCCCTAAAATCTCCACGATAAACATTATTAAAATTGTGTATTAGTATTATAATATTAAATAAAATTCACCGCGGCGCCACTTTCGCTCAGGGTACCACCTTAATGAAAATAGACAAACTGATGAGGTGGTCGTTAACTTTTTATCAATTATCATTATCTCTGTGGCTAGTACGGTTAGCGTCCCTAACAAATATTGAAGGCCTGAATTGCTTCGGTGCATAGTTCGGTAGTTAGCGCAAATTGTTCTGAAGTCTTGCCTTGTATTGTAACGAAGCAGGAGCACGGGCGAACGATCCAAACCATTTTGCGCATCATACATGATTATATCCAGTTTTGAATCCTACTCAACAGAGTTAAAGTATCTTTTGAGTGGTGCACTTTCGCAGGGCCAATTCAATATAAGCCAATAATAATATCTAATGAACTAACAGTGTTATTGTGGCTTCAATAAAATTCAGGACTTCCCATTTAGTAAACCGGTGATTTAAAATTATCTTGTTTGCGAATAAGCTTTATACTTTTGATCTTGGTAGATAACCTTTGCCATAATTTAGAAATATTTAAATTACAACATGTAACGTTGATGTCCGTTTTAAAATGACAAGGGTAAGGTCGCCTATTACATTATTTCTTCCGAACATACAGGCGTGGCCAGCAAAATGCGGACGGGAAGATTGTAATAAACTAATTTAGGTACTGTACAAAATACGAGCAAACAAGACTATTTCAGTACTTACTTATTTACTTTAAACAACAACTAGAAGATATAATGCTCAAATGTATGGTCACAGAACCCCAGAAGCGCGTCTTACTCTAAGACAGAACCAATCGTGTTCCTTTTTTTTTCAAGTAGGTCGTCGTGCTCATTTTAATTTAATTAAAAATGTCGAACTTTCAATAACTTGAATCGTACTCGTAGAACAGCCATGCAACTTACATACAAGCTACACTACCGAGTTTTTACCATGACCATCAGTCTTTTTTTTAATGTCCCCACTGCTGGGGCACGAGCCTTCCTTATGGGTGGATAAGGAGAATTGGCCCTAACTTGCCACGCGGGCCCAATGCGGATTGGTGGGTGATGCGTGGCAAACAAAACTCATGTAAACTTTCTCATTATGCGTGTAAACTGTCATATCTACTTTCGCACTGAAAATCCTGAACCCAAATCAAACCTACAATATACAGGATGACCCAAAACTTTGCCACGAAGGGAAAGTACCTTAAATATTGAAGGAAGGAAATGTTACTGAAAGAAGACTTCATTTTGATTTTAAAAATAATTGGAACTGCATTTAAAGATTTTTGAAAAATTGCCTGCCTTATCCAGGGATCGAAGTTCGAACCCACTAAAATGAAAAAGAAACTTTCTTTTATTTTTACGATGCCGATCGAAAGGGTTACTTAAAAGGGATTACAACATCTTAAAGAAAGGGAAGACCATGAAATTTAACATTTAAATTTTAATTATTACGTATTGTATCAATTTTTATCGTATCGTATCATATGCGATTTTTTTAACTTTGAATGCATTTCCAATTATCTTTAAAAACAAAATGAAGTCTTGTTTCAGTAAAATTTCCTACCTAGGGTAAGGTACTTTCCCTTCGTGGCAAAGTTTTGGGACACCCTGTATTTAAGATAGTGAAAGCGTGGAATCGCATGAACGAGGTTTACCGTACTATTTCAAATCTTTGTATGGCATACGGAATATGATTGAAATATAAAAATTAAGCGTGCATCAAGAGATAAAATGAGAGAACTTATACTATGGTTATGGGAAAAATCTGCATTAGAAGCATGTAAGAAAACCTGTAAACAACCATCACCACTTATCAAAGCACCTGTGAAAATTTTGCAGTCTACTCTATAGCATAGCTCTACGCTATCTTCTCAGTCTCTACATGTTTGTAGAACAAAATTAAGATTAACCGAAATACATATTAAGTACAAATAACTAGTATAGTTAATTGTGATGTGAGGACGCCCATTTAACTAATTTTGATCAATAAAACTAAAACTAAATTGATACCGTTTCGTTCCGTTACGTTCACAGCAAAATATTCACACTACCTTTAGAAAAATCTGTGAAACTTTAGGAATGTGCTGTGCATACCTGAGGCGGTATAGGGAAGCCACTATTTTTTTAATGAAAATTAATAAGTTAAATTAAAACTTCTTTCAAAAACTTAACCAAAATGACATTTGGTTTTACGACGAAATGATTTATATGACTTTTGGATAACCTCATGGCCGTCGTTATCGTTACTGGTTTATTAGTCAGGTCTTTGAATACAGAAATCGGCAATAGACGCGATAGAAATGATCGGTAGTAAGCTCCCAGTACCATCGTTGCATTTAAGAGGCTTCCTGATCTCCCTTAAGCGGTTTTGTCGCAGCCAAGTCACAAATGCTACTGGCATTTGGTGGCAAAATAGATAAATATAGACGCTTCTTCAATAGTAGTGCAATGCGCTACTTACTTTTTATATACAGGGTGTCCCAAAACTTTGCTACACGGAGAGAAATCGTACTTTAAATATATAAAATTTTAATTTATTTTTAATATAGGAAATTTCATTGAAAGAAAACTTCATTTTGTTTTTAAAAATAATTGGAACTGCAATTAAAGTTTTTTGAAAAATCACCTTCCTTAACCAGGAATCGAACTCAACAAAAACGAAAAAAAAAATTGTTTATTTTTACGATAACAATCAAAAGGGTTACTAATAAGGATTATTTTTTCTTAAGTGACACAGCATTTTAAACAAAAGGAAGAAGAAAAAAGAAAATAGCATTGTGAATGCAGAAATCTCAAATTTAAAAAGGAAGACCATGAAATTAACTGTTAAATTTTAATAATTACGGGTTGTATCAATTTGTATCGAAACGTATGTGATTTTAAAAAAAAAAGCTTGGAATGCAGTTCCATTTCTTTTTAAAAACAAAATGAAGTCTTGTTTAAGTAAAATTTCCTATCTTCAATATTTAAGGTACTTTCCCTCCGTGTGGCAAAGTTTTGGGACACCTGTATTAGGGGTTAAAGTATGAAATGGCCGTATTGAATGGAAAAATTTAAAGGATTCGCATTCTCCATACTAACATTTTCTTGATTTATTTAATAACCATGAACGCTAATGTTTCACAAATGTTTCTAACTAATGCCACACGTGTTAAGTAAAATAAATAAGTATCGGCTATCGGTTACAACTAATTAAGTGGTCATCTCTGCTAACGAAAAAAAGTAACTTTTAAGGCTCGTTTACGCGGAAACATTTGTCTCTGTCTTTTTCTTTACGTGTAAAAGAGTATGGAAAATAACCGCACTTCTGCATTTTTCGATGTCATTCGTTGTTTTTTCATCATTATCTTTAGCACAATTATCTTTCTGGAAAAAAAGTTATTGGAGCAACTGCACAGTACGTTAAAGTGTATTTTGATGTATTCAATACGTTTCCGCTATTATTTACGCCAAAAATATGACCCGCGAGAAGCGCTTTTGATGATATTCTGATTTTTTTTACAATCATCTGTGAGTTTTATACGCAATTTAATACTTGTAGCTACTAGATAATCTTGTTAGCTTGTCGTATGTTTTTTGTGGCTACAACCAACTTTACGTTTTCTATATTAAAAAATTTGGCCCGCGCAAACCATGTTTTCCTATTATGGACCCTTAAGATACTTTTTTTAACGTTTTCAGTTTCAAGTGGGGCTTTTACTACTGTTTTACACAATTCTTGCATTTGAAACTTGCCCAAGGCGGTGCGCTCCGCCCACTTTATTCGAATTGAGAGCATTATCTTGAATCTTGTGTTTAATTAGCAAAAGCTAGCTTTTCTTTATAATCCGAAACAAACAAGACACGCAAAATGCGTATATATTTTATGGGGTAGGTAAACTACTAGTACCTACCACTGTTTATTCTGTCTGTGTGTTAACTCTGAAATGTATTGTGTATTACAATATTACAAAACACAGATAAGGTTCGAAATGAAAAAAAGACGGTAGATGCATTTAATGTAAATTTTCAAAAGCACTTGTAGCGGAGCGATCATACCGCTACATAAGCCATCGACGAACGAAGAAGTAATGCAGGATCTGCGAAAAGTAATGGAGACCTGACTCACGATATCGAAGTTTGCTAAGCATTTCGTATAAATACAAATTCCAACATCAAGCAGTTGGACCGCGGTCCCCGAGCCAGGCGTCCGTCACTCGCTCAAGGCCACGCGTTATATACCTACCGCTCGGCGTATCGTCCACGATACAACTCGCAAAGGGCCGCACGCCCGCCTGAGCGCGACCACCGCACGTTTTCCGCGCTTACTCCTCGAAATGCCGAAACTAGTGGATGGGTGTCAAAGTAAAAAAAACAAATGAAAAATTGTGTTGTTATTGAAATCATAATTTATAGATTACGTAGGTGTGTACCTACCTAATCTATAAATTATAATTTGTGTGTACTTACTTAATCTATAAATTGTAGTGTGTGCTACAGCACGTCAGGTTATAATGTTAAACTGCAAAAACAGCTTTTATTACGTAGGGTATAAAGGCGGTCTCAAGGTCAACATGTATAGTCTCAGGTGCCGTCGTGTGTACCTACTTACTTACCTATTTACTAAATAAATTATTAATGACAATTTGATTTCGTAAGAAAGCATAATTTGTAAAGTAAAAGGTGTTGTAGGTATGACACAAGAAACAAGAACTGTTTACTAAATAACTAAATATGACAAGTAACGATAAACTACTACAATCCCCGTCAGTTGGTAATGCGCCTGGCGGCCATGATTTTAAGCTCAAAAACGGAACCCTATCTTATTAAAAATAATAATTCAATAATTACTATATTAGATTACCTACCTAGGTATTAGAAATTTCTTATTTCATGACATTTTTAGTTGCGGATCAGGTCAACGTGGCTGTTAATGTGACAAGGTTCCAGCGCATTACCAATTGGCGGGGATAATAAGTACCTACCTATCTAACTAGGTACCAATAGTTGAATTTTATTATTTTTATGTCCCCCATAATTACGTCTATCTAGGTAGGTAAGTACCTAGTTATTATTATTACTTAAGTATTATAGTAATGTTCAAATATTATTGTAAGATTTTCTTTAACCATAGCACCAACGTAAAATCGCTTTCCTTTTATGATATAATTCTACGCAGTTTATTTAAAAGCCGACAACCCTAACGGCTTCAGAAGAGATGAGAGCTACGCGATAGAAAGAGAGAAAACTTCTAGGTGAATATAACTGTAGCAGCTGTAGCGGTGTGCGATCTGAATTGCGCCTTATTGCGTCGGGGCAAGAGTCGCTATTTAATTAAATGATGTTGCGGATTGCGGCTTCTGTACTTGTACTATTATGTATTCTGTGCCCGAGCACAGACACCTAGCTCGGTGGAAGTACTTCCCTGTTCGCTGAACTTTTTAATAAATGAAATTAATAGTCTAGTTTCAGCACATGAGTAAAAAAAAACGGTTTCAGTCATAATTAATAGGATCAGAACGCAGCTATGAAGTAATTTAATAAACTTGAATGCATTTTCATAAAGTTCCGAGCGGGTAATTTCATTAAAATAAGAGCAGCCTTTTTGCTTTAGTCGTCCCGTGACCCCTGGAAAGGTGTCATAACGTCGGGAAACCGAAAAAACCAACAAATTAAATCTAAATAATTCTAAAAAATAACACCTGAATTAACAAATATACGATATTCAAATCATTGGATAGGTACGCATACCATTTTTAATAAAAAAAACCGGACAAGTGCGAGTCGGGCTCGCCCACCGAGGGTTCCGTACAGACCTACATCTATACATAAAATAAAGCTATAGAAAAGTTGTGTCGGTACAAAGGAAATATTTTGAAAAAAAGTGGTTGGTAGTTATTAGTTTTTTATATGAAAACTGTACTACGGAGAGTTCAAGCTTTATCCCAGGTTCTACCTACCGGAATTATGTGAAAAATTGCTTAGTTTATAACTAAGTTGGACTCCAAGCTACCAAACTGTAAAAAAATACCATCAAAATCCGTTCAGCAGACTGCTATATATAGATAACCATTTGAAATCCTTTGTCGCCACGTAGAAAATAACCCTTCCAGGGATTACGACAAAGAATTGACCACGGGCGAAGTTTGAAATGGAATAGTACATTACTGCAGCGGCACTCAAGACAGGCATTGAAGAACATACGTTAGTCCATCAATGCCTAGTTGCGGCCAAGGCTTGTGTAGTACTTTTAAACTTTTAACTTTTTAGTTTTAAAAGTTTTAAGCTTTTTATTTTAATTTTAAAATACTTACAGTAATTGAAAAAAGAAAATGGAAAGTGGAATGTGCACATAAAGGCCTTTCATTTGATACACATATTGAAAAAAAAAATCCGGTTTTTTTCATTTATTTCCAGTTTTTCATTTTTTTTTTTCCAGTTTTTTGGAAAGTGCTCATCAAGGCCTTTCATTTGATACCCATATTGCAAAAAAAAAATTTTGTGTTTTTTTTTTCAGTTTTTTTGGAATGTGCTCATCAAGGCCTTTCATTTGATTCCCATATTGCAAAAAAAAATACCTTTCTATTTTAATTTTTTTTTTTTAGTTTTTTGGAATATGCTCCTTGATGAGCATATTCCAAAAAACTTTTCAAAAAACTTTCATTTGATACCCATAGGTATTGAAAAAAAAAATTTTTTTTCGTTTTTTTTTTTTTATCTTTTTGGAATGCGCTCATCAAGGCCTTTCATTTGATACCCATATTGCACCAAAACAGTTTTTTTTTTTCAATTTTTTGGAATGTGCTCATCAAGGCCTTTCACGTGATACCAGTATACCGAATATTAAAAAAAAAAATTTGGAATGTGCTCACTCATCAAGGCGACATTTGATACCTATATTTGTGTTTAATTGAAAAGTTCGCTCCATTTCTGAATTATACGTGTGTAATGAGTTTTAATAGAAACATTGCTGGACAGACGCCGGCAATTTTGTATGAAAATCCATTATAACACGTTAGTAATGGATTCTCATACAAATATTGACGGCGCGGTTTAGGTCTGTCCGTAAACTCTGATTTAGCACGAAGAAGGTTGTCAAAATAATGTTCGAATTTCCAAGCATTTTTGAGAAAAAATAAAATAATTACAAACCCACCGCACCTGTATAAAATACAAGTACTGTTGATTGTCAACAGATGGCGCTGTATATCAATAGTACACTGTATAATGTTCTGTGAAATGGTTTTATCTATCGCAATGTTATTAGAGAAAATGGGTGTATTCCAACAGGACCCTTTGGTTGTGTGAAGCCGAGACTTTTATTGTAGTGGTGGCTCCCTCGGCTGACCTTACCGAGTAAACTGTCTTGATTATACTTGGTGCCAAATGCTCCAAGCAACATTGGAATGCGATGCACCCGCATTTTAATGTAAACTGAATCAATCTACCACTGAACTATTCAACACTTGACACTGGCAAAAATTACTTCCAAGAAGAAAGTAGATTGCCAAAACAAAAATAAGAAGAAGAAGACCCCCTGTCATACAGCGTGACACACCGCCATGTTGCGAAAATATTTAGAGCCAAATTTATTACTTTTTAATTTTATTTTTAAATGTAATTAACTATAACAATATTTGAAAGGATTTGAATAATTAATAATAATAAATATTGATATTTTTAAAAGAATTAGGGGCGCGATTAATCCAAAAGTAATTAGAAGTTAAACTATGACCGCGCAATGCCGCGCATACCGTTATTTCACCAAGATGATTAATAATTACGTATTTTAATGACCATATTTTATTAAGATTTAATTACAAATATACAGTTTTCAGATTTATTCCTGTAAGTGTAGTATAAGACGCTATTACCTGCCAAATTTCATAGTTCTAGGTCAACGGGAAGTACCCTATGAATTTTGATTCCTTTGAGAGTATCGAAAATGCGTTTTTTGCGCCCTAAACGGCAGTATCTTTTTTTTACGTTAATTTAGAAGTTTGATTTTTTTACAGCTTCAAGGGCCCGTAGACCTTAGTATATGGTTTAAATTTCAATTCGATACCTCCACGCGTTTCCGAGATAAAGGGTCTTGACAGACAGACGGACGGACAGACAGACAGACGGACAACAAAGTGATCCTATAAGGGTTCCGTTTTTTCCTTTTGAGGTACGGAACCCTAAAAAATGACTGTTGAATATTATTTTTGCTCTTCAGAACTATTTAATTTTGAAGCTGTTTTTGATTTTATTTTCAGCTTTTAAAGGACGTTCTTTTTAAAGCTTTTTCATTTTCCTCTTTATGTGGTATGCAAGCGTGTAAATATTTTTCCTATTAATATTATCAATGGTGCTCATACTTAACTCAAAAAACTCTTAAAACCAGGAAGATACTAGACTTCATGGGAGCCGCAGGGCTTAAAGAGTTACTATAGTTAGGTGGCGACTCACAATAGATCTTTTGAGTCGCTTAACTAAACTAACTAATAAATACTTAACTCAATTTCCAAATTCTTTTTTTTAAGGAGTTCCGTTGTGCCTTCGTAGTCCAAGTCTAGTCCAAAACGTCGCAGACCATAGCACGGTTTATATCCTATTTGACTTATTAGAGTTCCCTTGAGTATCTTCGAAGGCCAAGGTCCAATATTAATGAAATTTAAAGGACTACACTTAAGGTATCCCTTTTCCAACAAAAAATAATCATCTTAATCGGTTCATAAACAACCATCCACATCATCAAGGCAGTTAACCGGAATCATAATATTTTCAAGACAACTTGAAAACTATTGAACCGATTTAAAAAAAATGGGACCATTTCGCAGAAAACTGAATCAAACAAAAAAGAACCATTATCACACCCCGGGCACTCCATACAAGCGCCGCGTTTCAACTACCTATTACACAGACGCTACACAGTGACGTTTTTGCACACGCGCAACTGTGTGCGAGCTATTGAATGAGCACACGGATCGGCACACGGAACTCGCGCGATGGGCGCCGGTGGGGTGAGGTAATTGATTGTGGGGCGGGGCGGAGTTTCCTTTCTGTACGGTAGTACTTATATCTATTCTGTGCCATTAGAATCGGTCGAAGTTACGCGCGAATAACTTTAAAAAAAATACAATCGAACTGAGACCCTCCTCCTTTTCAATTTTGAAGTCGTGTAAAAAAGGAGCGTGATCGCGCAGTACTTTAACGCTTGGCCCTGCGATTGTTTCGAAAGGGCTGGTCATGGGATGGGTAACCAAAAAATTATTAACACGAGCTCAGTGCTCCCAGCTGTATTTGCATTCATTAACATCCACCAATTCGTATTGGGCCTGTGTGGTGGGTTTTGGCCCACCTTAATTCACTTATAAGGAAGGGTTGTGCCCAAGCAGTGGGGACATTGAAAATGGTTGATGTCTTAAGATTAGCGCAATATAAAAAACATCCCACATCATTTAACCACTGGAATAACATCACTTTTATTACGGATATTTATAGCTTTAGTTATAATTATGAATGATAAACGAACAGATTGAAAATAAACTTTGACTCTTTGAGTCATATCATTTTTTTTGTGTATGAAAATAACGTATTTTTAATGAGTGATTGTGATTGAGACATTCTTGAATAACAAGACTGTTGTTCACTTTTAATAAGGCATGCTGTAATCAATTGAAAAAATAACAGTTGAATATTTATTGATGCCTTTATTGACATCTTGTTTCATAACAAACTAGTTTAAACAATAAGTAATAAAGAGATAAAGGAACGTTAAATGGAGACGACAAATTAATTTCTGCGGTAGAACTAACCTTCAGTGGAGTCTTTGTTCAGAATTTGCGATATACCTAAGCAATGGTCATTCACCTACGTTTAGGGTTACCAGATGACAAGAATTCTGACATGTCAGGAATTTAAGGCATCCGTCAGAAAAACAGGGAAAACTGTAGTTGATAAGTAAAAGCCTGGCGCCGAAAGGGTTGTCAAGGATTTTTGGAATCCCAAAAAGTGTAATTACTTCATGAAAACATAATTTGTTAATCATTTTGGTAAGAAAGAATTATCAAACGACAACAAAATTAAGAATGTAGTAGGTGTACAAGCACAGAATAGATATAAGTACTACCGTACAGAAAGGAAACTCTCCACCCCGCCCCACAATCAATTACCTCACCCCACCGGCGCCCACCGCGTGAGTTCCGTGTGCCGATCCGTGTGCTCATTCAATAGCTCGCACACAGTTGCGCGTGTGCAAAAACGTCACTGACGCTTGTATGGAGTGCCCGGGGTGTGGTACAAGTGTTGGCAACGAGAGGGTCGTGTACCGGCCGCGAGTCAAGAAACATCGACGAATCTTGTCCTGCCGGACCGCTGGGATGTGTTTACATAGAACTTTTGATAAGCGACCACGCCGCGTAGCGTTTTAATGAACCGCTCTATAACATTTTTTTTATATATTAACGTAATTACCTCCCGTCTGATAATTTCTTTGAATTTAGCCGAGTTGTAACTTGAATTCACTTTATGGAACTGGGAGAGTCGTTTTTATGGGATAGACGTTTTTGTGTGGACCGAGGAACAGTTGAATAAGAACCGTCGTAGCGCGCGCGCTCTGGTGCCCTGTTCACAGGTGGTATTAGAGTTATTTATGATTAACGTGCAAAGTTGTGTGTTGAAATAAATAGTTGGTTTAATTATTTACTTAAGATAACTCTTACATCAGAAGTGACAAATATCTCACGCAAGTTATTATGGGAAAACATAAAAGAAGACGAGCCCGATCAAAATCGAGCGAAAGCAGCAGGACTCAAACACCGCTACCCCGCCTCCTGGGAAAGGAAAACTCAAGGTATCTCGTAAAAATGACACAGAAATTGTGAGTACTAGCACGTCGATTGATTTACACAATATGATACCAGAAGTTGACCCCTTAATTGATAATGTTGTGTCGTGGCTTAATGTGATAGAATCCTATTCATCTACCTCTTCATGGAACGACAGCATGATCCGTTATCAGGCGCTAAATAAATCTTCAGCTTTGGTACGACTCCCTGTTACGCAATGATTACACATGGACAGAGTTATGGGAGGATTGGAAAGAGAAAATATTATCAAGTTTTCGGGTGAAACGCAATATTGTCGAATCACTTAAAGAAATAATAGATAAGAAACCGTATAATTCCTTTTGGAGCTAAAATCCAAAATAGATTCCTTACACCTTAATTTTACGGAACATGATTTAATTTCAATTATTTTAGAAAATATCAGTGATGATAACATCAGTGCATCAGTCGAAGCAAGTAATTTCCAAACATAACACGGTTTATAGCTGCATTTTTACATGGTCGTATTTACAAGTCACCCATGTCGAAGATAAACAAATCTAGTTTTACTGGTCAGTATGTATCACTATGGGTCTCATAAGGAGGCTCAAGGTCAGCCAGCGTGCAATGGAGAGAGCCATGCTCGTCGTTTCCCTGCGTGATCGAATCAGAAACGAGGAGATCCGCAGGAGAACTAAAGTAACCGACATCGCTCGAAGGATTGCTCAGCTGAAGTGGCAATGGGCAGGACACATAGCGAGAAGAACTGATGGCCGTTGGGGCGGAAAGGTTCTGGAATGGCGACCGCGCACCGGACGACGCTCCGTGGGTAGGCCCCCGACAAGGTGGACCGACGTGAGAGTGAAGGTCGCGGGAAGCCACTGGATGCGGGCAGCGCAGGACCGATCGTTGTGGAGATCCTTAGGGGAGGCCTATACCCAGCAGTGGGTGTCGTGCGGCTGATATGATGATAATGATGATGATGTATCACGTGGTATCAATACAAATTCTAAGAGCTTACCATCGATGCAACCATCAACAGCTATACAGTCGTCGAGCACAATTTCAAGTCAAGCAAAAACAACTACACCTTTTCACAAAACCAGCGGCCAGTTTTTAGGGCGTGATCCCATTGAATGTTATAATTGCGGAGGTAATCACAAAAAAGCACAATGTACTTTGAAGTGCGAGCTTTGTGGAAAGCTAGGGCACACCGAAAGTATGTGTTTTCACAAAAAGAAATTGACAGCTAACCAAAATAAAAACGTAGATGAACAGGAAGCGCAGGAACGCATTTAGCTTTCGGAGTCGAGTTCAGTTGATTAATAAAAATATTTGCATTAATCAATTTATGAGGCTTTCATCGACACAGGAAGTAGCTGTTCTATTATCACAGAACGATTTGCTAGGGAATACTCACTAGCAATCTTTCACATTATTAGAAACTCCAATCACATTACCTTAAGCTTTGTCCAGACTAGTCCATTTTGGCGTATCAGATCACCGTATCTTTAACATACATCGCTAGTTTGGTTGGGCGTGCGTTGAAGTAATATCAACAAGTCTGGACAAAGCTTTACATGTGCATTGATTACAGGGCCTGAAATAAAATTACCGTTAAGGACAAAATCGAGGATCTCATTGACAGGTTACATGGGTGCAAGTACTTCACGAGCTTAGATAAAAAAAGTGGGCACTATCAAATAAGAATAAACGTCGATTCAAATTATAAGACTGCATTTATTACCATAAATGGACATTATGATTTTTGAGATTACCAGTTCGGTTTGGCGAATGTACCCTCGTGTTATGTTGCATACATATGCAGACGCAATGTCTGCATTCACTTCTCACACATTCAAAGAATAAGAGACAGTTGAGTCTGGGCATGCAGAATCGGACCTCTTTGAAGAATCGAAAATCTTTGTTGTGTAAACTCTGGTGTGGACACTCTGGTGTGAAAACTCTTTTGTGAAAACTCTGGTGTGAAATCTCTGGTGTGAAATCCTGGTGTGAAAACTATTTTAACAGAGTTTTCACAACAGAGTTTTAACAAGCTTTTCCCAAAAGAGTTTTCACAAAAGTCTTCAAGACAGAGTTTTCACACCAAAGTTACACTAGAGTTTACACAACAGAGTTTTTTCCAACAGAGTTTTCACACCAGAGTTTTCACAGCAGAGCTTTGACAAAAGAGTTTTCACAACAGAGTTTACTGGTGTGAAAACTATTTAATGAAAACTCTGATGTGAAAACTTTGCTGTCAAAACTCCTTTGTGAAAACTTTGGTGTAAACTCTGTTGAAAACTCTTTTGTGAAAACTTTTTTGTGAGAACTCTCTGTAAGAAGTTTTTTGTGAGAACTCTAACTGTGTGAAAACTCTTTTATGAAAACTCTTTTGGGAAAAACCTTGTTTGAAAACTCTGTTGTGAAAACTCTGGTGTGAAATCCTGGTGTGAAAACTATTTTATGAAAACTTTGGTGTGAAAACTCCTTTGTGAAAACTCTGGTGTAAACTCTGGTGAAAACTCCTTTGTAAAAACTGTTGTGAAAACTGTGAAATCTCTCAAAAGCGTTTTCTCACACCAGAGTTTTCTCAAAAGAAAACTCTGCTAACTGATGAATATTTAAGTCTTATGATTCAGATTAAAATCTTCATAAAATTTAAAATGAGGCACAAAAAAACAACAAAAACAAACCCTTGCACCTTGCATACTTACAAAAAATTAGTTTTTACCCATTTTTGTTCCGTCAGTCTATATTGAAGTGATTTTTGTATCAAAAATAACTTATTTTGTTTCAACTTAATATCAGCATCAGGTAGGATTTAAAAAAATAAGGTACATGTGTCACATCATTTTCTGCCTCTTGGGTAGTTAATTATTTTTGTTCCGTCGCTCCTCAATTGTGCGCGCCATCACAACTTAAGCCGTCTAAGCAGTAAGATTGGGAATTTGTTATTTTTTTAACGAGAATCGAAAAGAATCGAGAATCGATTCTTACTAATTTAAGAATCGATTCTCACAGAACAAAAAAGAATCGGTTTTTCCCGGTTATTTTGGAATCCGTTAAAATCGGTTCCATGCCCTATGAGTCCTTTACTGCCATTTGCACTAAACTTAAGAATCGCCAAGTCTTTTCCTAACTAGCTTAAGACATTCTTAGCAAAAATTGCATTGCACTAACCTTAAGACGTTCTTAAATCCACTTTAGGCTATTCTTAACTTACGGGCCTAATATCAAGGTTCCTATGTTATGAATTGCAAAACTGTGGTTATAGTCTTTGGCCGTCAATTGTGACAAAAAACAGAAATATTTGCTGAAAATTTTCAGCAAATATTTAAATAATTGAATTACTAAACGACTCGGTGGAAAATCGCAAAAAATGCCGTATTCCAATACAATTACTTCACTTATAAAAGAATAAGAACGTATGAAATAACCGTACTTATATGAAAACTTCTGGCAGAGGTTGCCGTACCAAGGTTAATTTTTGACCCCAATTACCGTATAATACGGCAATTACCGTACCGTTGCCAACACAAGGTGTCAGGAAATTTACTGAAAAGTCAGGAAATCTCATTATTGGATCTGGTAACCCTAACTACATTTAACAAAAGCATGGAATAACCATCGAACACAATATAATTATAAAGTGTCACAATTTAATGCACTGCACAATTGTCATTCCATTTAAAATTTATATAGTTAAACATGAGCACCATTAGCCTTGAAATACGATACTGTTCATTGATACTTGATCTTGGTAGAGACCAAAGCACTGAGCCGTAAAAACCGGATCAATTTTGCATAAGATTAGCGTAAAATTAAGGCTGTAGTGCATAATAAAAAAAGTTGTATGAGGTAATAGTGAAACATTTTGTCAAACGTTAAATACACTGCTTTAAGGCTCGGTTATGCGGAAACATTTGTCTTTACGTGTAAAGAGTATGGAAAATAACCTCACTTCTGCTATTTTTCGATGTTTTTCGTTGTTTTTTCATCATTATCTTTAGCACAATTATCTTTCTTGAAAAAAAGTTATTAGAGCAACTTCACAGTACTTACGTTAAAGTGTATTTTGATGTAGAATTCAATACGTTTCCGCTATTATTTACCGCCAAAAATATGACCAGTGACAATAGCGCTTTTGATGATATTCTGATTTTTTTACAATCATCTGTGAGGTTTATACGCAATTTAATGCTTGTAGCTACTAGATAATCTCTTTAGCTTGTCGTATGTTTTTTTTTGTGGCTACAACTTTACGTTTTCTATATGGCCCGCGCAAACCGTGTCTTCCTGTCATGGACCCTTAAACATTCTAGTTATCATTATGAAGACTTGCTCAACCAATCGTCTTTTGACCAAAAGAATTCGAGTGATGACGATTTTCAAATATTCGTGTCAACTAAGTACATCTTTACAAAATTTACTTTAATCAAGAACGTGCCCAAGTGCTACAAATACTTAAAATGTTGTCTTGATTTTACGTTAGCTACTTCTTTTATGTTACTTTTTGTGAAGGTCGTTAACCCAGAAAATCACAACTTGAAAAAAACCAAAGGCAGCTAAGAGTTCCATAACGAATATGATCTGATCAGGATATAATTATTTTCCTATTATCCTTAACAAATGATTTCTTCAGATTAAAGACCGTCTGATTATTTTGGACTAGCTTCCGCTCGCGATTTCATCGTGTGGACATTTGAAAAATCCCTAGGGAACCATTGGCCGGGATAAAAAGTATTCTATGTTATATTTAAACTATCAGTGTGTCAAATTTCATCCAAATCTGTTGAGCCGTTTTTGCGTGATTGAGGAAAAAACATCTAAACCCACAAACTTCCACATTTATAATATTAGTAGAATGAAACAATATTCTTAGAAAGATATAATTCTATGTTTGCATACTGCTACACAGTAAATTTCGCAATAAATCTGATTGCATTTTAAATATATAACGAGTAGGTGCATTCGTTATATGCCCATTAATCTGCAAAATTGTATAAATAAAACTTCGCTCGTTAAGAGTCCGCTTGCAAAATTTTTACGTGCGTTCGCTGCCCCCCACCCACTTATTTTACTCGCAACTGTCTCGCTCCCGCACTCTATCGCGCGGCCGAGAGCTTTGTGTCCATCGTTCTGGCAGCGCCCCGGTTTCCCATTTTTAAAGTGCAAAATTTTCAGTTGATTAAAAAAAAATATTTATATGATTTTTATGTATCTCTTCGCCTGCAAACAAGGCTTGATCTGTTCTGAGAACACTCATTAGAATTATAAAGGTAAGTATAAAAGTAAGTAATATAACTATAGATAAGTATTTATATTTTTGTGGCAAGCTTACATAGCTTAATAAGAAAGAAAGAAAATTAAAGAAAATGCTTTTTACTATTCCCCATTCAGTATATTCACATATTATTAGTTAGGTACTAAGAAGAAAGAAAGAAAAACTATTTATTGACCGTAAAACATTATAGACAGTAAGATAATTAAAAATAAAAGTTATAAAGCAAAAAATTGCTTTATTCAAATAAACTTAATTATTAAGTACTTTTGAATCGTCTATATTTTCTTACCACCCGTTCAAGACTTTTTTAGCTGACAAGAAGAACGGGCGCAAGAAACTTATCAGCTTTAATAGCAATAAGTAACGATATTTACAAACTTAAATATATCGTTACCAGATAATTACAACAGGGTGACAGGATTATTGGCAACAAACATAAACTTATTATATTACTATCATTGGCAACAAAGTACTTATAGTAGTTATGTGTTACATCATTTCCACGCATTTTGATCTTTAAGATAATCGTCTACTTTATAATAACCTTTACCCATGAGCGTTTTTAGGGTTCCGTACCAAAATGGTAAAAAAGGAACCCTTATGGTGTGACTCAGTCTGTCTGTCTGTCTGTCTGTCTGTCACAGCTGGATATCTTGAGAACTACTAATGGTATCAACTTGAAATTTGGAATAGTTTAAGATGACATTTGCCCAACTATTTTGCAAATAAGAAATAAATAAAAAAAAAAAATATCTTTTTTACAGCAGGGCCTGAAAAGAGGTCATAAAAATTTGAAGTGGGGCTACTAGGGCATGTGGGGTATCATATGAAAGAACGCCGTTTGCACGTTTTTAATCATTTTTTATTTTTTTTCTAGACCACATAGTTTTAGACTTATGATGAAAAATGTAAAAAAAAATACCGTTCCCCCCTTATCTCCGAAGTTTGCAAAGTGAAAAATCTGAAATAATTCTATGTGATAGCAGTTTATATAAAGATTACAGGAAAAATAAAACGATGTCTATAGCACACTTTTTTAGAAATTATCAAATTTCTAAAAAAAAAGTTAACATTAGTTCCACTATCGGTCAAGAGATGGCGCTGACCTAAAACTGCAATACTAATTTTATTATTCTACTCTGTAGTGTGGTTTAATGGTGCAATTATGATGGTACGGAACCCTCGGTGCGCGAGTCCGACTCGCTCTTGACCGGCTTTTTTTAACATGGTTTTTAAATTCATGCAAAGGAAGATCAATTACTTGTTGTGGAACTTTATTAATAAAGGATATGCCTTTCCCCATAAATGAACCTCTAGTTTTTGCAAGCCTAAATCTTGGAAGGGCAAGTTTATCTTTATTTCTTGTATTAAACTGGTGATTATTGCTGTTCTTAGCAAATGAATCATAGTGTTTTCTTACATAAACTAGATTTTCATATATGTATTGGCCTGCCAAAGTTAAAATATTTATTTCTTTAAACAGTTCTCTCAAGGTATCTCTCCGCCGAAGATTGAATATGCCGCGAACAGCTCTTTTTTGGAGTACAAAAATATTTTCAATACTGGCAGCTGAGCGCCACAATAGCAGTCCATAAGACATTACATTATGAAAATAACTAAAATATATATAACCTTGCCGTTTCAATATCAGTTAAAAGCCTTATTTTCTTAACAGCGAATGCCGCTGAACTAAGTCTACTTGACAAGGCTTCGATATGTGGATCCCATTGCAGTCAAGAATCTAGTGCAATACCTAGAAATATTGTACTTTCAATAAACTCGACTTCATCGTCATTCAAATTAATATTTTATTCTGTCTGCTCAACATTAGGCAATGAAAATTTTACACATTTAGTTTTTTTGGGGTTAAGTGCTAAATTATTACTATTAAACCAGTATGAAACTTTAGAGAGGGCACTATTTACTTCGTCCGAACAGTTATTACCTCTGTTAACTTTGAAAACTAAAGAAGTATCATCCGCAAATAGTACTGTCTCACATAAATTATTCGCGTAGTTGGGAAGGTCATTTATATAAATTAGAAACAGCAATGGGCCCAATATTGATCCCTGCGGCACACCCATATTGATGGGGGCTCCAGTAGATTCAGTTCAATCCCATTCTTTATCTGCGCGGATTGTACAATGTACTATTTTCACCTATGTTTAAAGGAAACTCAAAGGAAATTGCTGGTGGCTAAAACTCGACAATAATGAAATCCCATACAACTTTGTAGCGTCACCATTGGAAGACCGCGGCAACCTCGACTTTGCTCAAAGAAGGTTGTCAAAATATGACCATATTATAAGCGTTTTAAGTAAATAAATATTATTGTAGGTAGGTAAGTTAGATATTAATTTTCAAGTACCCCTTGCAAAATGTGGTCACCCTTTACAGCGAATCCTTAAGGATCTTGAGCGAAAAAACGCTAACAACGCGTTCTGGTCACTGCAAAAATGCCACAACGCGAAATCCGTGTCATGGCTCTTATAAAAGCGCACAGAATGCGTTGTGGTAATCATAGAAATACCACAAAGCGAAATTTGCGTCGTGGTCAACATACCAAACGACCACATCGCGTTGTGGAAACGAAAAAAGCCATATATAACAGAAATTTTTGCTAAATGTAAGCGTATCTGGTTTTGATTCCATTGTTATCTGAGGTAGGTACAGTAAGTAAGTTGTTTATATGCAAAACGTCAGCATTGAGGAGCCATACAAATTGCGTTCTCCAGCATTACTGAGCTAAAAATAAAAAAAAAATAGCAAGTACTTTACACATTTGCTGCTAAACGATGCACTAATTTTCTAAAGTATTCAACTGCTACTTAGCGAGTTCCAGAGTGGCTCCTCAAACCTGATGTTTAGACTGAGGAGCCACCTTTGTATTGATACCTCTCGTGATATATTATGATGCTAACTTCAGGATTTGTGCTACAAAATAATCTACTTTGCTGCTAAATAATGGTGTGACGTGGCTCCTCAAACCTAATGATGGACATATACGTACGTCTTTGGATGTACCTCTTCCAGTGGGGGGCGATCAAACCTACTTTCTCCCGAGCTCCCGACTGGCAAAAAATTGACATTCGTGGTGTATTTAATTCACGCAAATCGGAAACCGTGGCGCTGCCAGAACGATGAACACGCGCGCTTTGCTGTTTGTTACCCATACCACAGTTATACAATCTTTATCATAGAAATTTGAGGGAAACCGCCCTAGCCCTCGCGAAATCCCCTCCGTTGCTCTGCGCAAGTACATACGTTAAACAACTGTATAGATAGATTGCAAAGCAATGCTCGTACTGATAAAAATTCGATGCGCGAGCGACACACGTCCTACCTCGACGGCGCACTGCGCAGTACTAACGAAGGCGGCGCCCGCAGCGCGCTGGTATTTAATCTCTTTTTTGGTAATAACAATAGTAATAATTAATATATACGATTTTTGTGCCGTCAGTCACTGGAACACGTAATTTGCTTTTGATTTACATAAATTTTGGTCAGAAACGATGTATAATTAAAGAGATATTTCAAAAATTCCCCTAAAAAGGACATGTTTTCAGAATAAAAAACTATCGAGCCAAACTCAATAATTTCTGAAATCCTACCGTCATCCACTAAACGAAGGTCCATAAAAGCATATATCTGAATTTGACATTCATTGAGATTGTACAGACGTCACTATTTGAGTTCAAATATTGCCAAATTCTGGGAGCCTCCTCTTAAGTATTATCTTATTCATTTTACTGCTTCTGCCTCAGTAAACATTATTATTAATCTATACCTAATAATAGATAGAAAGTTTTAAGCAAACGTAGAAACTAATTATCAATAAAATTAAGAACTTAGGCAATTAAGAAGGATCTTTCCTAAATAATTCAAATAACAAAAACGGTATACAATAAAAAAATAAAATGAATAAACAATATAAATGTTACAGCCGTATTTAGTCAAAACGCGTCTCCCCAGTGAAAACTAGTTCTAACTAAATGTCTTTTTTAGAATAAGCTTTCACTAGTTAAAACTGCATTTACTGCTGCGTTTATCTAAATTTTCTAAACTAATATTAGAGACTTGTTTGGAGAAATGACTCAATTTAAGGCTCGGTTGCGATGGAACATTTATCTCTGTCTTTTCAAAAAACCTCACTTCAGCATTTTTCGATGTTTTAATTGTTATTTTTATCATTATAATTATCGCAATTATCTTTCTTGAATAAAAGTAATTGAAGCAACTTTAAAGTACGTTAAAGTGTATTTTGATATAGAATTCAATACGTTTTCGCTATTATTTACGCCAAAAAGGTTAACCAAGTACTTTTGGTGATTTTCGTTTTTTTTACAATCATCTGTGAAGTTTATACGCAATTTAATTTGCAGCAACTACTTACAGAATCTTTTTAACTTGTCGTATGATTTAGTTGTGGCTACAACTTTACGTTTTCTATATAAAAAGATATACCTCCCACACCATCTATACAACATTATTTTTTGCATATACGGAAGCCGAAACACGGGTCACACACATATTTTCATTTTCAGAATCAGTATAAAATAATTATAATGATACCTTAAAAACTCACAAAGTAACAAACTTTTTGTGTTGTCCCGTTAGTAGGGTGTGCGTAAATTAAGGTTTTGTAAATATTATTTAGTCAAAATATAAGATGGTATAAAAAATATTGCAATCGATTCTATTACTGATTCTGAACAAACAGTTTTCAGATTTCGTTCACTTATACTAAAAATAACCTTGTATATATGTTTATACTACTGACCCTTAAAGCAATTTGAAGTGTTGGTTCGGGGTGGATCGTTCAAGACAAGAAATAAGCAGCACTTAATTGCTTTAATTTTGATTAAAAGATTAAAAACATTAGCTGTGCCCTATAAGTGACAACGTCAATTGTCATGACAATTTGTTTTGGTTCACATTGTGGTGTAGCTATGAGTAGTTTGTTCTATTTCAAATTGGTTGATGCAATGGATATAAAATTGTCATGACAGGTGACTAAATGTCACATTTATTAATTAGGCCCTGGGCCCTATTTCACCAAGTCGACATTTGTCAGTGACATATGTAGATTAATTTTACAATTGTCGTTACTTTAATTAGGGACGAGTATGTTGTGTGACATCATTGTAGATATCTCAGTGATTCTTGACATGAGATTGGAGCTGAGTCAAGTTTGCGTGACAATTGTAGACTTGTATAAATTATCCACTGTTTCACAACATAATTGTACCTTATCAAAGTAAAAAATACTGTAAAAATTGCTGACATATGTCACTCACAAATATCAGTTTGGTGAAATAGGGGCCTGGTATTGCTTTTTAATTAAAATAAGAATTAAAAAGTAAATCATAAAAAGTTTTGGTATCATTAAAAAATTAAGCAAAAATGCAAATCTTGAACGATCAATTCCGAAATTCAAATGGCTTTTCATTTTAAGTCATTCCTCCAAACGAAAATTCTCTAATACTAGTTTTAACTAAGATTCACGGTATAGTTTTAACTAACAATTAAAATATACGTAGCAGAAAACTCTTGTTTTAATTAGAGAAAACTAGTTCTAACAAAGATATTTCGTTAAAACATGTTTTAACTAGAGAAAACGCGTTTTAACTAAAAACGAGCTTTAACTGTAACATAAGAAAACTTTAAAATACTGGGCTAGAAAATATATTTCGCTATTCGTCCGGCTAAACGGCATGGCAACATACTAAGTAATTCAATTTGATACAAAACGACTAAAGAATACTCTTTAGTTTAAATTTCAAGTTTTCTAAGATGACACAAATAGAAAGGTGCTATTTTGAAACGCTAATAATAATGTTGGATATTTTTAACTTACCTAAGTCAGAAAGATTGACCTTCTCCAAAAACGGGTCTGCTACCGGCAGCTAGAAAAAATATATAATCATTTTAGTATTCTGGTGGGTGTTATGGACGAAAATATTTTATAATATTATAAAATATTTTCGTACAATTTTTTTTTTATATTTTCCCACACCACAGCTATTATTAGCGGTGGTGTGGGCGATGGTTTATAATCGTTACGAGTTTTAAAAACCTTAACAACCATACGACGTTTTATCAATACATTTGCGAGAAAACATTATAGATACCTACTGAAATAAAAATATAAAAAAACCGTAAACAAAACGCACGGAGCGCGGCGTGCGGTAAAATCAACTTTCCGCATTGTCATCAAAAGCGCACAATTTCGAGCAACTGTACTGAAAAATACATTTAACTACTTGAATTTTATATTTTAGGCATTCGTAATGCTATTTTTATGTTATAAAAAATACTAGAAAAAATCGACTCACCCGTAGCACGTCTGAGGTGCTCTCGATTTTTTCTAATATATTAATTATTTTAACATTTAACTTTATTTATTAAAGTGATAATATGAATCCAAAGGAGCTGAAAATTTAACTTTAGTATTGGTTTATTATTTTTAAGTAATGTAACTTAAAAAAAAAATAGAACGGTTAACCTATCTAAAACCTATTGATTACATACCCGATTATTGATCGGAAATGGATCGGGACGAGACATACTTACTTGATAATCAATAGTGTAATAGATTCCGAGAACATTTTTAAATTAAAATTGAGAGGAAATGAAGCACGAAGGGATGTAAAGATTTCGAATAGGTAATAAGTCGAAAAATCTTTAGTCGTTGGAAATTTCGTCTTTGAAGACCTTTGCAGGTCTTTTTTATTAAAAATTGTCAATAAAACTGGTTTTTTAATAAAAATGCGTATATTTTTGCAATATGGTTACTATACTAGCTTTTCGTGGATATTTTTTTTATTTGTACCAGTTTATGTATTTCTCGAGTTAAGTATAACCAGTTCTGCAAAAATCGCGAAAAATCCGCGAAAAAAAACACTACTGGCGTAAACGACCGCCTCTGTGATCTAATGGTTCGCTCACCCGTGTAAAATGCAGGGTCCCGGGTTCGATTTCCAGGTAGGGGGTACATTTGTACTCGGTTTGGTTGGTGGTAGGGCTTATTTCAAGTCCGCCTGGCTAGCTACCACCATCTTACCTAAGTCTGACGCCATAATAACAATTAAAAAACCGGCCAAGTGTGAGTCGGACTCGCGCACGAAGGGTTCCGTACCAAAAACCACGTTTGTTGTATGGGAGCCCCCCTTAAATATGTATTTTATTATGTTTTTAATATTTGTTGTTATAGCGGCAACAGAAATACATCATCTGTGAAAATTTTAACTGTCTACCTGTTGTCGTTGTTAATATCGAGCAAAAAACGGCAAAAAAATCACGTTTGTTGTATGGGAGCCCATGTGAATAAAATACATCATGTGTGAAAATTTCCACTGTCTAGTTATCACGGTTCATGAGATACAGCCTGGTGACAGACAGACAGACAGACGGACGGACAGCGGAGTCTCAGTAATAGGGTCCCGTTTTTACCCTTTGGGTACGGAACCCTAAAAATTTATGTGTTCGGCAGTTAGAGGTAAGATAGCCTGTTCCTCAGTGGTGAGGACCCGCGAATTCGTCCGCGTGGATACGGTACAGATTTTTTTTTACCGTGGCGTAGACCAGCGGTTCCCGAATGTAGTTCCGAGGAACCCTGGGGTTCCGTAAGAGGCTCTCAGGGGTTCCGCGAAAATTCTAACTAAATAAATATTTTATATCTTAAAAGTCCTTTTAACGTCAAACTTTACTTACAAGATGTGAACACCAAGCCTAAAAAAACATCAGTATGGTGTGATTTCACGTAAAAAAAACAATGTTACAGTTATTTTAGTTTACTTCTTACTTGAGCTAGGGTTCCGCCCAAAAACGGTGAACCAAAAAGGATTCCGTAGCCAAAAGAATTCGGGAACCGCCGGCGTAGACAACAGAAAAATCCCGAGGTAGGTATAGGTATCCCTTTTGCCCTTTGATTTAATAATAAGATGACCAGTTTAAATGATCTCCTTAGTGTATGAAATCTAGTACTACGGATAGTTCAAGCTGTTTGCCAGGTTCTACCCACCCGAATTAGATGAAACATAGCTAAGATTTTAAGTTAGACCTCATGCTATCAAACTGTGAAAATTCCATCAAAATCTGTTCTGTGGTTTTTGAGTTATTTGCGCACAAACATTTAGCATCTTCTGTTTTATTATTTGTATATAGATTAATATTCAGACCAGAATTTAAAACAATTGTGTGTGTTAAGGCGCCTATAGCTATCAACTAGCGCCGCCAATTCATTAATTTTTATTATACGTAAACCAGGTAATTATTTAAAAAAAGGCCAAGTGCGAGTCTGACTCGCGCACGAAGGGTACCGTCCAAAAAACGGCAAAAAAAATCACGTTTGTTGTATGGGAGCCCCCTTAACTATTTACTTTAATCTATTTTTAGTATTTGTTGTTATAGCGGCAACAGAAATACATCATCTGTGAAAATTTCAACTATCTAGGTATTACGGTTCATGAGATACAGCCTGGTGACAGACAGACAGACAGCGGAGTCTTAGTAATAGGGTCCCGTTTTTACCCTTTGGGCACGGAACCCTAAAAACGGAAACAACCATGCCCTCATAAATAGTCTCCAATAATTTTTGAATAACTCTTCAACGGTTTTCATTCTTTCTGAAAGTTTTAAAATCCATATAAACCAAAAGTGGCCACCGTGTTTTTGATTGTATTTTACAAAGAATGAAAAATGCAAGAGTTATGCAAAAAATATTAAAGACAATTTAGAGAGCATGGTTGTTTCCTTTTTAGGGTTCCGTACCAAAATGGTAAAAAAGGAACCCTTATGGTGTGACTCAGTCTGTCTGTCTGTCTGTCACAGCTAGATATCTCGAGAACTACTATGGTATCAACTTGAAATTTGGAATAGTTTAAGATGACATTTACCCAACTATTTTGCAAATAAGAAAGAAATAAAAAAAAATGTTTTTTTTACAACAGGGACTGAAAAGGGGTCTTAAAATTTTGAAGTGAGGTGACTAGGGTATGTGATGAGGTATCATATGAAAGAGCGTTGTTTGCACACTTTAAAACATTTTTTTCTTTTTTCTTAGGCCGCATAGTTTTCGACTTATGATGAAAAATGTAAAAAAATACCGTTCCCCCCACCCCTTATCTCCGAAGTTTGCAAAGAGAAAAATCTGAAATAATTCTATGTGATAGTAGTTTATGTAAAGATTACAGGAAAAATAAAACGATGTCTCATTTAGAAATTCAAAAAACAAAAAAAAATTGTTTAGAGTCACTACCAGTCAACAGATGGCGCTGTCCTAAGAATGATGACCTAAGAAAAAAAATAGTTCCATTATCGGTCAAGAGATGGCGCAACCTAATACTACAATAATAATTGGTGGCTGGTTCTAATATAATTACCTACCTACTATTTGCCGTACGAATAAACGAAGAATAAGTTCCTACTTAGTAATATAAACAGTTTGCAATGTAGAGTGGCTGAAACGTTTTTCAGTCACCATAAGCAGCTGTGGTTAAGATTTGTAAATTAACTGTCCGTCTGTTCGCCCTTCCACCTGTCTGCCGTTCATCCTACTTTTTTAAAGACTGTACTAAAGTAACATATCCAAATATATTTATGATTGTACGGAACCTTGGATGAATTAACCACTGGATACGTAACGTAAGAAAAATGTATGAAATCACGATCAACCAATTTTTGCGGGGTGAGGGGGGATTACACTTGTCAAATAATGTCATTGTTATAGGGTGATTTAGCCGGTTTTCGGCCATAATTGCCGGCCAAATATTATGGATTGTGAAACTCATACATTAGTTTTCGGCCAGGCGGCCAAAAAGCAAATGACCTCCCAAAAACGCATTTAGTTACCAGGCCATCAAATAGGCATGTTGACTATTTTTTTATTTTATGTTACATAAATTAACGCTAAAAAATAAGAAACATTTGTATAAGAATTATTACGCTAGCATGAAAACTGCCCGAGATATCACAGTTTGAAATGCACAAAATTGGACTCACCCGAAAACGCTCCATACTAACGGCTACCGAGTTATGTCGTCACGCCTTCCTACGTTGTATGCAACGCGTAGGAAATTTTTTCGGCAGCTATATTAAATATTGTGTTTATCAAAATGGTTTCTTTGACAAATTTGCTATAAGTTTTACGGACTAATTAAATGTATTATTTATTTTAACAAATTTTATATTTTTTAAATGGACTTGTCCACCCAACTTTGAAGGGTCATAAGACAAATAATACGCAATATATAAAACCAAGAGGTATACAAGCTAGTCCAAAAGTTTGATATGTTTACGATTTTTATTAGTTTTTCGTTATTTTATTCATAAGTCAACATCCCTATTTAAATGTATCATACTGAATATTTTACGCGTTTAAGTCAAAATAACAGTACTAAAACTAATTTACCATACTCAGTATTAAAAACTATGTGTATCAAACTGTAAACAACATTGTAACTTATACCTTCCAAAAAAACTCACATGCACAATTTTTTGCTACTTTTAACGACACACCTACCCTGTTCAATTTTCGCCCTTCTTCCCCACGACACTACCAAGGTGCACTACTGGTAGTGTCGTGGGTAATTTTGTTTGCCGTGGTAAACCACCTCGAATAACATACTTTACCAAGTTTATGTTTCGCCAATCTTTCATCACACTCGCCCTTGCTGACTGCTGGACACATTTCTAAAATATACAGTTGGTCTGTACTTAAATCATCACGGCTCTTCGTTATATCTGTGCAAACAATAGCTTACGGCAGTAAATGATTTGACTGGAAGACATTCAAAATTATTAAGTGCCTTCCCTATCGGACCACTAAAGCTTTTCGGCCCTGTAGTGCTACCGTCTAAGTATTCAAAAAAGATGTCTTAAACTTCACTCATATGCGTGCAGTTGACATATTAGCCATTGAAGAGGACGTTGCAGCTTGTTTTCAAGCAGTTTGATAATTCCGGCTCTATTACCAGTGTTAACAGCAGTTCCTCGCGCGAAATGACTTTCAAGACGAAAATTAACGGAAGTCAAACATGATTTTGAAAACGTTTTGTAAGAAAAATGTTGCTTTTTGTTGATTATTATTGGCTTTTGTGTATAAGTATCTCTTAATAATATTAACTATTAAAAAAATGTGATATATTTTGTTTAAAATTTTATTATGAAAATATTAATATTTAGAAAGTTTTTCGAAAACGTCAGCTCCTGGGGGCAGTACGTCTCGTAATTTGTTTCTAATTATATTTTGTATACGTAATAAATAAGTGTATTGGCAACTTTTAATCATACCGCGAAAAAGAAATTTCACGAAAAATTTCTTTCATACATTCTTACATTTTTCGTAATGGCCGAAAACCAAAGGGGGCCGGCAAACCGGCTAAGTCACCCTACTTTGTTTACATACCAAATTTTATTTATTTTGCGAAAAATAGCTACTATAATAGGTTGAAATTGTGCTTACGTGTGAAAAGAAACATTTCTTGATTGCCCGCTATTTTTTTGCTGAACAATACGAAGCATTTTGCCCATTTTTGTACCAATGTTTCGCCACGAGCTCTAGCATCACACTGACAACGCGATATCGTTTACTGAGGCTATCGGTCACAGTAAGTGGCAGAGGGGTAAAGGCGAATATGCCTGTCATTTCGCGTCCAGTGGTTGATTCGTCCAAGTACGGAACCCTTGGTGCGCGATTCCGACTCGCTCTTGACTGGTTTTATTTTATTTTAATATTGACTTGGTTTACGTGTAATAAAAATATATGTATTGGCTAATGGGAAAGGCAACTGTCAAAATGGCACTGCGTACGCTTGTTCCACGAGAACTATGAAAACAAAGGACTTTTGCTTTAAAAAATCGTGTTTTTAGCTTTCAAATAGTTAAATTCTGTGTTATAGGCTTTAAAATGTTGGCACTTACAAATTTCCGAAAAATCTGGATAAAGAAAAAATTGATAAATTTTGTAAGAATAAAAACGTCTTAATTTGGCTTTCAATTCCGGCATTTGCATTGTAGAATAGTCTTGTATATCCATTTTGGGTCAATGGGTCTTTTTCGGTAAAACAAATCACAAAATAAATACCTATTTTCCCATACATTTTGTTCTGAACGTCTACTGTCTTAGGAACAAGCGTACGCAGCGACATCTACAATTAGCTTTGCGTTGCCAACCCCATTGACCACTATAAGGGCCTTAAGCTACATTCGTTGCTCACCCCACATAAAGATGCAATGGAAAGTATATTATCGTACTTCCATATAATATTTCAGTTTCACAATGTCACAATGCTGTAATCTAATACATTTGCTGATAACAAATCTGGTTCATGAACAATTTGTCATTGTCATAGACCAAATTACCAAGTGTTCGTACCAACTGATCTTGATACTGGATTCTAGTGAGTACAGTTTCATTTTTATTTTAATTTTCAAATTTGTAAATATCGTTACTTATTTCTGTTAAAACCTTGTTAAAGCTGATAAGATTCTTGTCAGTTAAAAAAGTCTAGAATGGGTGGTAGGAAAATATACACGTTTCAAAAGTGCTTATTAAAATAGGTAGGTAAATCTATTTTTCTATATTATTGGCAGAATGACGAAACACACTTTAAAAACACTGCTATTTGACACTTTCTCAAATTTTCTTCAACAGCTGACTTGGCAGTCGTTTTTAGTTCCTAAGTATCTTCGTAGCAGGGTCACTTGCATGTTTTTGGATGGGGAGCACCATCCTAGGCCTAAAGCACACCCCGGGCACTCCATACAAACGCCGCGTTTCAACTACCTAACTACTCAGTGACGTTTTTGAACACGCGCAACTGTGTGCGTGAAGTCTAGGGCTATTGAATGAGCATACGAACTAGCCTGCGAACTCGCGGGGCGCAGTGAGGTAATTGATTGCGGGGCGGGGCAGAGAGTTTCCTTTCTGTACGGTAGTACTATCTATTCGTGCCTAAAGCTAATAATTAATATGTAATTTAAGCAAAACGCCACTTAGTCCGTCTACGCATTAGGTACACGGATCTGAAAGGTTGTGTGACAAACAAAAATTTAGTAAAGACTGTATCACAGAATATATAATAATACTAACGTACTGTATATCCGCATTTCAGAGAAAGGACATCATCCATTTTGATCCAAATGTGAAAGTGCCGGCCAAAAAGCAAAAGTGCTTTATTCTGATAGATTTTGTCCACCTAAGCATTTCTTATCATGGCACTGAAGCTGTAGCACCTTTTAAGCGATTTTAAATAAGTTCAAAAAGTCTATCTTTTCATACATTTTGGCACGAATGTAAAAAATTCGGCCAAAAAGCAAATTCAAAAAGTCTGTCTTTTCATACATTTTGATACAAATGTGAAGCGGTGCTACAGCTTCCGTGCCATAATAAAAAATGCTTAGATGGACAAAATCTATCAGAATAAAGCACTTTTGTCTTTTGGCCGGCACTTTCATATTTGGACCAAAAATATATGAAACATGGATGATGTCCTTTGCGTTTTTCTAAAGAAGTTATCTAAAGAATGAAAGCATTACTGTTGATGTAAACTTTAGTTTTAGGAAGAAAGTTCTTAAATTAGTGCCTTATAGAGAGAAAACCATGATAAATTATAAAGTATTTTAAAACAAAGACAATCTGATCAAGTGAAATTTCAAATTTGCTTGTCAGAAGTATTTTTCACAAAAGTTTCAGCTATAACAAATAAGAATACGACTCATATTTATTTTTTCACTTATTGTTTGTATTGTCAAGGAGTGCGTTATAGAGAGAAAATTTTAAAAAATGATTTTAATCACACAGAAAATAAAATATAAAAAGCCGGTCTAGAGCGAGTCGGACTCGCGCACCGAGGGTTCCGTACAATCATAAATATTATATTTGGATATGTTACTTTAGTACAGTCTTTAAAAAGTAGGATAAACGGCAGACAGTTGGAAGGGCGAACAGGCGGACAGTTAATTTACAAATCTTAACCACAGCTGCTTATGGTGACTGAAAAATGTTTCAGCCACTCCACATTGCAAACTGTTTATATTAGCATGTTTTTTTACTGGTATTTAAAGATTCTAAAGTATTTTTTAATTTTTTTACAAATAATGAGGTATTTGTCTAATGTATTTGCGTGTTTTGTATACCTATCTATTTAATAATTTAATAAGAATTTTCAAATTTCGCCCTCATTACGGCTCGCGCAGAGTTGTTTTGATCATTAGTATTGAAAATTTTATAAAACCGGTCAAGAGCGAGTCGGACTTGCGCACCGAGGGTTCCGTACCAATTGCATCAAACCACACTGCAGAGTAGAATAATAAAATTACGAGGGCGGGTCAATAAGTCCGTGACTTTTTTAATGAAACGCAAGTTTTTGGATAAAACAATATTTTATTTTCGACATAGTCTCTTTTGAGTTCTATACACTTTGTCCAAAAGTTTCTCAATTTTTTTTATCCCTTCCAAAAAAAGATTTGTCAAAATAGGTATTTTTTGTGAGATGACTTCATCGTTGGAGTCAAATCTCTTTCCGCCGAGCCATTTCTTGAGGTTTGGAAACAAAAAATAGTCACTCGAGGCTGAATACGGAGAATAGGGTGGATGAGGGAACAACTCGAAGCCTAATTCATGGATTTTTGTCATGGAAACTGCACATGTTTGCACCCTTGCATTATCATGGTGGGAAAAAAAAAAATCTTGGCCAAATGCGGTGGTTTTTTTTTCAAATTCTCATTGAATCGATCCATTAAGTTAGCATTATATTCGCCATTGATTGTGTCACCCTTTTGAAGGTAGTCGATGTGGATTTTACCGCGTGAATCCCAAAAAACGGTCGCCATGACTTTATTGGCTGACAAACCCAATTCACCCTGAGAAACTCACTGCCTTGACTACTTTTTGGTCTCTAGTGTGTTGTGGTGAATCCACGTTTCATCCACGGTTACGAAATGGTGCAAAAACTTGTCCATATTGCGGTTGAACAACGCCAAACACTCCGCGAAGTTAGCACAAGAAATTCACTTTTTTCCACATATCACGATTTAGTCTGCTATTAATGGCTATCAAATACGAACTAAATGACGCAGCTTGTTCAATTTTTGATAGGAGTCCACTGAAAGATGCCTGTTGATAGGAGCAGTGTTATCCTTTCAGTAAAATCACGGGAAATATAGAAAGTCACGGACTTATTGACCCGCCCTAGTATTATTACAGTTTTAGGTCAGCGCCATCTCTTGACCGATAGTGGGACTAATGATAACGTTTTTAGAAATTTGATAATTTCTAAAAAAAGTGTGCTATATTGAGACATCGTTTTATTTTTCCTGTAATCTTTATATAAACTGCTATCACATAGAATTATTTCAGATTTTTCTCTTTGCAAACTTCGGAGATAAGGATGGGGGGGAACGGGTTTTTTTTTTACATTTTTCATCATAAGTCGAAAACTATGCGGCCTTAAACAAAAAGAATGAAATGATTGAAAACGTGCAAACGGCGCTCTTTCATATGATACCCCACATGACCTAGTAGCCAAACTTCAAATTTTTAAGACCCCTTTTTAGTCCATGTTGTAAAAAAGATATTTTTTTTTTATTTCTTATTTGCAAAATAGTTGGACAAATGTCATCTTAAACTATTCCAAATTTCAAGTTGATACCATTAGTAGTTCTCGAGATATCCAGCTGTGACAGACAGACAAACAGACAGAGTCACACCATAAGGGTTCCTTTTTTACTATTTTGGTACGGAACCCTAAAAATGGAACGTGATGCGTACGAGAGTGGTTTGATAAATACATGACTTTGTAAAGAAGAAACACTTTTTTCGACATATTTTGTATTATTTCTCTACATAATCTTTTTGTAGCTCGGCGTACTCAGTCCAACGAAGTTCTTACCTCTTTAACCCTTCGATCAGTTTTAACCCATTAATGTTTTCTTTAATCGCTTGAAACTGTGGTAACTGAAATGAGGGCCCATTTCAGACACCACCTTTTGGCTTGATGAAAATTTTTGCCCGACAATACATTTATTCGTGTTTGGTAGGAGAAAAAAACTCAGTTCAGCTGGGAATAGGAAGGATTCGCATCTTCATTCAACGAGATTTGATGTCATCAGACCCGTCGACAGGGTCAATAAGAAAAGTTAGAAGTTGCTTGAGCTTTTTGTTTCCAAAAATAATAATCTTTAGCCGAATTTGAAAAAAATGTAGTGCAAAGATTCCTCAGGAGTTTCTTTTTAAGATACAGAAACAAATTATGAAAAAATAGTATTTCTTGTTTTCAAAGTCATGGACTTATCAAACCGCCCTCGTATCTACACCCTTAAGGATTTCTGCTGTAATATCATATTGATAATTTCATAATCGAATGCTCAGCCCGTTTGATGTCGACTGCGCGGTCGTGCCCTTCTTTTGATCTCACTGTACTAATTTTAGACGTAAACGGAGCTTGATTTCGTTGGACACTCGCTAAAATTTATTTTAAGTATAGTCATCTCTTTCTCTCAATAAGGATAGAAATAGAATGGTGAATTCGTTGACGTTCAATGAAATGCATTAACTTTTAGACCTTTATACAACGCAATAAAATGCAAATGGGATAGTAGTTGGATCCTTTTAGCATATACATTTACGACTTGCCATCAATATTAGTTTACGACATCCATGTGCTACCTATTAACTCTTTTCTACGGTGAATAAGGTGGAAGATTTTTGCCTCTAGGTACGGTTAAAAATTTTCCACTCTCTACTTATTGAGTGCTAAAGTAAGGTTTATTTATAATAATTATGACACAACTATTATATTTAGACAAATCACGTCGTATGTAGGAGTGAAGTGGTGCTTGAGATAAGCTAAACCTGGATTACCAAGGCCTATGCCTAACTTTAGTTCCCTCGATATTAATACATGATTTTTCTTTTTATTTCTTCAAAAACATTATGGACATGGATTCACAAATAAACATAGTTTAGACATTTTGTTCACTTTACTCATATTATAATATTTACTCAAAAATGCTTGTAATATGATCATTATTTCGACAACCTTCTTTGAACAAAGTCAAGGTTGCCGCGCTTCTCCGATGGTGACGCAACAAAGTTGTATGGGATTTCATTATTGTCGAGTTTTAGCCACCAGCAATTTCCTTTGAGAATCCATTATTGTCGAGTTTTGTTTCAAACATAGTTAGGTGAAAAAAGTACATTGTACAACCCGCGCAGATAAAGAATGGGATTAAAAGTGGCGCGTTCATATTCACTTCTCGCTCACACATTAAACGCCACACCTATCGCTCTCTCAGTCGCACTCGTTGTGGTAAGCGCCGTGAGCCGCCATTTTCAATCCCATTCTTTATGTGCGCGGGTGTTATATTGTTGAAAATGATGTTTATGTACTTTTTTTTAACTTTTTTACTATTTTTCCTTTTTGATATTTTTTTACTTTTTGACTTTTTTGACTTTTTAATAATTTTTAAAATTTTTGTAATTTTGGACCAAGTCTTGTATAGTGCTTTGCTCAAAAATGTCAAAAATGTCAATAATGTCAATAATGTAAAAAATGACAAAAATCAAAAATGTCAAAAATGTCAAAAATGACAAAAATGTCAAATTTGTCAAATTTGTCAAAAAAATCAAAAAAGTCAAAAGTAAATAATGACAAAATGTCAAATATGGTCATTTTGGTATTTTTGGTAATTTTTGTCATTTTTGACATTTTTTACTTATTTGACATTTTTGAGTAAAGCACTATACAAGACTTGGTCCACAATGACTGCACTGCTGGCCACGCTATGATGGCCTCAAGCTGAGTTTAACTACGGTCTCGGCCTTCAAGCTTGGTCATCATTGCTGCCCTTGCTGTCCGCGCTATAAAGGCCTCGACCTCCGGTCTCGGCCTTTATTCCAGCTTGGCCATCAAGGGCTGCAACGATGACCGCGCTGTGACGGCCTGGACCTGCGTTAAGCTACGCTATCGGCCATCATCATCGCGCTGCCAGCAATGCAGTCATTATTGACCGCGTCAGTAATGTACTATAATATGTCGCATAACAAAAAACAATAGAAAAAAAGGTTACCCGGTATTTTTAAGGTTCTTTTGATTATTTTTAGTTACTTTAGTCCAGGCATGGGCAACGTTCGGCTCGCCTCGGCTTTTGACCCGGCCCGTGAGACATTTTGAAACTCACAAACTCACAAATGAAAATCTGGGAAACTCGTTTCGCCTGTCTGATGGTCGTTATTGTGTACGGTAATTTGCGTTACTGACACTATGCGTCGAAATAAGGGTCTATACAAGTGGAATTCGTCCAGATATTGATTTAGTTTCTGAAATATTGTCTTTTTTGCATGGACATAGGTTTTAAGTGATGATAAATCGACTGATGAGCTCAAAACACGCAAGATAGTTAAGCCAGATAATTAAGGACACCAGTTGTTTTTCATACAAACGAGGAAACTTTGAAACCATGGTTCTCTACCAAGGATTAAACTAGCTGTGATCTGATGATGGCGATCCAGGGAGTGAATGGAAAAGATTCAAATCGCTATAAACACCCAAATGATCTGATTGATATTCTAAGAAATATAAGGATATATAAGGATAAATATAAGGATATGGTTAAAAAAAACAGCCAAATCAGCATTCAAATGCAGGGAAATCCTAGAACTGAAAACTTTGGTGCTTATATCTCTTATAATGCTGATCAGATTAGTCAGGTGTGTATAGCGATCTGAAACTACTCCATTCACTCCCTGGATGGCCCTCATTATCTGATGATGGCCATCCAGGGAAGGATCCATCCGCCAAGGATTCAAAGTTACCGCGTTTGTATGAAAATAAACTGAGGCATTCCTATCCCTAATAATTATCTGGCCACCACTATACATATATATATAAAGAATGGAATAGAATAGAATAGAATTTATTGACACACATTTACAGAAAATAATAAGAAAAAAAAGAATAGAATAAATTACAGGAAACAGAACACTTAAAAAAAACAAGGAAAAAAATAAAAAAGAATCGGTGTGTATACAAAATAATGTGTGGCTAATAAAAACCCTGCCTCAGCTTTATGCCTCTGTCTGTGTCAGTCTCAGCTGGGCAGAATGAACATAGAGGCGCTGTTATTCTGACATTATGGGTCAGGTAATACAAGTAAATGCATCATAGTTTGATTGTCTGTGGTTAATTTCTAGTCTGAGCGCTTGACTGACTGCAAAGGAACAAACGGGAACAAACCACTCTTTGGAAACGAAATGCTATATCAAATGCTAGTCTCACTGTGTAGCGGTTTATTACCATCATGGTACAATAATATACTGTGCCAGGTATACCACTCCGAGATAGAGGAAGTGACGTGGGTCTGCACAGGCTTACGTCATCTCTGCTGCAACATTGAAGACAACGTTTATTCATCTTTGATTGAATTGTTTTGTTTGCTATTAGAAACACATCACCATTAAAATGCACTATAATAATGTTGTAATGAGTGTGACAGAAAGAAAATCCTTCATTCTTTGCTTGCTACTATAAAGTCGCGCAACGACGTACACCGGTGCATTCCCGCAATGCCAGACCTAACAAGGTCCAAGACCTAACATGGTAATCATGGTCCAAGAAAACATTCTTGGACCATGATTACCATTGAAATGACAGTGACAGTTACGTCAAATTACTTTAAAGCGGTTGTATGACCGAAAGTGGCGCCCTCAGAGGTTTTTATTTAATGAGTTATTAATAGAAAAAGATTTTAATAATGTTTTACGTGGAGTTTTTAGGGCCCATGGTCTAGTAGTTGTAGAAGGTATCACTACATGCCCTATCGTCATTCGTAGAAGTAGATAGCAAATATGTCAAAAATGGCCACTTTTAGCAGTTTTGCTGTCTACTTCTAGCAGTGATTACGAGGGAATGTAACAATACTTACCGTCTAAAAATACTAGACTGCCGGCTTAAAAAATCTTAAAATAATAATTATTAAAATTTTGTATTAGAATTATAATATAATATTAAATAAAATACACCGCGGCGCCACTTTCGCTCAGGGTGCAATCTTAATAGAGGCATCATGTTGGCACTTGTAGATTTGTAAGTTTGACAAAGAGTAGGCATACAGCTTATACTAAATACATATGCGCAATCCATCTGATTGATCTTGTCAGTATTATTTTAATCCACGAGGTATGTTCACGCGAACAGATTTAAGACTTATTTTCATCGATTACAGTATGATTCATGATATTTGATTTAGAGGTCAATTCATTTCCGTTCAATAATATTTTGCGTAGCCTGAGTAGCTTTTGAAGCAGTTATTTCCAGGTGAGCCAGAGATTAATTTCTTTCACTTTTGCACAATCACTTTTAGAAATTGTGTTAAGAGTTATAAAAAGTGTGACCATCGGGAGAATGGTTTCTTGCAGATTTAATTGTGTTCATTAGTCAACTGAATAAAATTTATTTTCGATTAACTTTACCTCCGAATAATAGAAAATGCTTTAATATGTTATTTATTTACTTTGACACATCTTTTACATAAGAAAGGTCATTGGGCATATTTGACCAGCTCGATGAAAGTTCGCGTACAGAAACCAAACTAAAAAAACCAAAAGTTTTAAATTAAAGAATAATTCCCACTTTTCAAAATATGTTATGATTTTTTATGTACCAAACGGGAAAAAAAGTTATTTACAGTATGAGTGTGAGTATTGTTTAATGTTATTAAACTTTTGTTAATAAAATAGAAGTTTTTACCTTCAGCATAATAAACGTTTGTATTGTTCTTATTTTTTTTTTATTTATTATTGAAATGCTATGATATGATGAAACAATGAAGCATGGCCTGCAATAATGCGACCCATACCACTGAGTAGCAGATAGATTTATGTACATACCTAGCCCTATTTCGTTTGTGTACGCCGTATGTCGAATGTCTAAAGAAAACGCCCATTGACCTTTGACTAATCTGTCAAAACGCATTCTGTCGACGGCCACACTGCAGTGGTTTGTTTGTACTCACCCCCCTCGAGTCTCTGAACAGTATAGCGGCGTGGTGTGGGTCCAAGAAGGCGTCGGAGGCGCGGTGTCGGATGGTGGGCACGTTCCCCAGGGAGGACCGCCGTTTCTCTTCAGCTTGCGACGCAACGCGCCGAAATTGCGCTCCTGTGTATCAAACGAACAATAAGAATCATTAATCGAACGAACGAAACTTAACAATCAAGAAAGGTCGAATTTTTTTTACAAATAATAAGTTATTTCTTAGTTAAAAAATCGGGTGCAGATACCACGGGGGCAAAACCGGGGGCGTAACACACGAACCCAAAAAAACCGATAGTCATTTATAAATTTTATATTATCTTTCTCTTGCGTAAAAATATAGTACATAGTTATTTTCAAAGAGATCTTCTAAAATAAGTCACATTTTAAAAACGAGAATGAAGTTCCCCCTTGTAAATAGTAGGATGGATTTATCGTTTTTTTAACTGAAGTAGTTGTCGCTGCTATATTTCCATACATTTCACTCGATAAATGCTTGAAAAGGGTCATGTTACCTAGAAGTCAGTTCCTTTGCCTACTTGCCTGCCTAATTGAATCTCATTGGTGTTAATCATTGACACCTCTCGGATCATAACGTTAATTGTTCTTAATGGCTTTGGTTTAATAGAAAGTTAAAATATGTACGTATCGAAGAACAGAACTAAAGTTGGATGTCGAGACTGCTGAAGAATTTAATGGGATGTATGAAAATAAAACACACCGTCTCAAACCTTCCACTTCTATAGGTTTAAGTACAAATGATTAGTCAGAAGTAAAAAAAATTAAAAGACTCCCTAATAATTAAATATCTTCTATAAACATTTACTATTGAAAACCGCTAGAAACCTAATGTTAGATTTAAAAAATAATTCGAACTAAATTATTGAACATTACCATCGTTTACCCAATTAGACATAACGTGCAAAATCACTACCAAATAAAGACCTTTACTCAATTATATTAAAACTTTTAATATTGCCTTTACCTTTACCTACTATGAAAGTTTAATCTTCTTCAAATTGAATAGAGTCGAATAGAATTAATTAATCTGTGCAGATTAAAGGGTCAATTCAATTTGAGGAATTGTACTATAGTAGCATCATTCAAAGCAAAATTTAATAATTTTGAGCTTAGAGCGTTGCTAGCTATGGTAGAAAAAACAGAAGTATTGAGAAAATATAAACTTTACACTGTTAAGTTTACAGTCTGTTCTTAGAAAAACATCACGGCAAATGACAATACACGAGATCGATCCCTGTCAGAATAGGCATATACTTAAACTCTCAAAAAAATTAAGAAATCAAAGTAGCATCTAATATTTTGTCTATTCTAGATACATAGATAGATGAACACTTTATTGCACACACACAACAAAAAAGAACAATCACAAACTAAAACTTAAATCTATTTAGGCCTTATTGCTGAAAGCGATCTCTTCCAGACAACCTTTGGTTTATGATAGGTAGCTGAGAAGAGATTTGAAGGGCAGTGCCACATATAAAAATGAAAATTAAATACCTACATAATCTATTTAAGTAATCCACTGATTATTCTACTTACTGTTTTTTTTTTATTATTCATGCCAAACTCTTTTTATTTCTTACATTAGAAGAATCAAACAAATTTTATAGGTTTCCTATAGATGAATCGGACTCTGCAGAAAGGTACCTAGTCAAATTATTTATACAGGGTCACTGGAAATATGACGTATTCCTGTTAAGGGGTTATAGATGAGGTCAAAACAAATATTTTTTGTCATATTACTTTTTCTCAAAAAATAAATAGTTTTTGAGTTAATTGAAATTAAGTATTTTTTTACCAAAAGTACGTTTTCAGACACAAAAATTTAAAATAAAAGATAACTACTCATTCAATTCCGGATTTTTTATTATTTTAAGATAGAAAAGAATCTGAGTGTTGATAATGAATAAAAAAAAATTCATAAAATACAGGTGTTTATAAAAAATTCAATCCTTAAATGCATTTTTTATTTTAATTTTTTCAGATTTTTTAGAAATAGCTTCAAATATCTTTAAAAAAATCCTAGTAACTAAGCGTGCATAATATTTTAAAAACATCACCATCTATTCAGCTTTCAGTTGAGGTATAAAATTTAATAATACCTTAAATAAAAAATGAGAAATTAAGACTTAACTAAATAGCAGTCCCATTTCATGTAGCAAAAATTTCCTACTTCAAGCGCTTCGGAGGTGGCCGTATTATCCTACTTATTCCATAAATGTGAAAGTTTTCTTGTTTGGATGATTGTTAATCAATCACGCAAAACGGCTGAACGGATTTGGATGAAATTTGGCACACAGATAGTTTATAAGCCGGATTAAAACATAGGAGGATACATTATCTTGGTTAAAGGTTCCCTAGGGATTTTCTCAAACGTAAATGCGTATAAAGTCGCGGGCGGAAGCTAGTTTGCCATAAATGATCGTGCTTACTAAAAATACTTTCGTCCGAGTGAGTTTGAAACAGGATTATTTTCCGCCGATGACTCAAAATTTTATACAGACAGCATCAAAAATAACCATGCATATCAGCCATTTTTAATGACCCGCTGCTGGGGAACAGGCCTTCCTTTTCTTTTGGGATAAAGCAGACGGGCCATAACCCACCACGTGGGCCCAATGTGAATTGGCCGGTGTTAACTTAATGTACCTTACATTGAGCCCTTGGTTCTGGCTGCATTTACAGTCGTTAACACTGACCAATCCACATTGGGCCCACGTGGTGGGTATGGCCCGTCCGCTTTATCCATCCACAAGCCAAAAGGAAGGCCAGTTCCCCAGCAGCGGGGCATTGAAAATGACTGATATGCATGGTTATTTTTGATGCTGTCTGTATAAAATTTTGACTCATCGGCGGAAAATAATCCTGTTTCAAACTCACTCGGACGAAAGTATTTTTAGTAAGCACGATCATTTATGGCAAACTAGCTTCCGCCCGCGACTTCATTCGCATTTACATTTGAGAAAATCCCTAGGGAACCTTTAACCAAGATAATGTATCCTCCTATGTTTTAATCCGGCTTATAAATAAACTATCTGTGTGCCAAATTTAATCCAAATCCGTTCAGCCGTTTTGCGTGATTGATTAACAATCATTCAAACAAGAAAACTTTCACATTTATGGAATAAGTAGGATAATACGGCCACCTCCGAAGCGCTTGAAGTAGGAATTTTTTGCTACATGAAATGGGACTGCTATTTAGTTAAGTCTTAATTTCTCATTTTTTATTTAAGCTATTATTAAATTTTATACCTCAACTGAAAGCTGAATAGATGGTGATGTTTTTAAAATATTATGCACGCTTAGTTACTAGGATTTTTTTAAAGATATTTGAAGCTATTTCTACAAAATCTGAAAAAATTAAAATAAAAAATGCATTTAAGGATTGAATTTTTTATAAACACCTGTATTTTATGAATTTTTTTTTATTCATTATCAACACTCAGATTCTTTTCTATCTTAAAATAATAAAAAATCCGGAACCGAATGAGTAGTTATCTTTTATTTTAAATTTTTGTGTCTGAAAACGTACTTTTGGTAAAAAAATACTTCATTTCAATTAACTCAAAAACTATTTATTTTTTGAGAAAAAGTAATATGACAAAAAATATTTGTTTTGACCTCATCTATAACCCCTTAACAGGAATACGTCATATTTCCAGTGACCCTGTATATGCTACTAACATTTCCAAAATTCCTACATGTACGAAATTCCATGCGGACGAAGTCGCGAAGCAAACGCAATATAAATCACTTGCAACTAAATAGAATGCTTTAAATTTAACATTTATGATAGTTGAAACCCTTAATTCATTAACAAATATGATGGACCCACATTTGCTATTAAATGTATTACATACAATCATAAAGAAGCAGTTGTTTTTACTGATGAATTCACAACATGAATTGGATATAAACCGCTTACACAGAATTCTGTTAACTTAATAACTCCCAAAAATGTTATTAATTGGCTTGGCAATTTCACCTACTTCAATTACCCAAAAAAATATTTTCTATCTGTTGAAACATATTCCACTTGTTGCCTCTCAAATACCCGATAGTCGCTAACAGACAATTTTCAAGCGAATTTAACAGTGCCAAATTATTTCAGTTTAGAAGCAACACCAAAGAAACACTTCCCTAAGCCGTGCAAAGTACTCAAGCCAATGAACTGCTTTTCGTATCAAATTTGGTATTCAAATCGCTTCATTGTTTCTAGCACATTAGGTAAATGTGCTATCTCTAAAAAATAGTTAAGTACAATCTGGTTAAAAACTCAAACATAAAGAACCTCAATGCGAACAAGAATTGTGTGTGAAAGTATTGCATAATTTAATATGTGGTATTGCAAGTTGCTATCTTATACACTTTGTTACAAAAAAAATTACTTCACTTAACTGTCATCAATTTGATCACGAGTTTAACATCGATTTTTGATTATCATATAAATAGTTTTTATTTGGCAAAGTTATTTACATAATAATAATTACAATAGAGTGAAATGGTAACAAAAATTGGTGAAGATAAAATTCGGTCTACAGTCATATGGGTTGTTTTGACTTAGTATATTTTTGATATCCTGATAAAAAATTATGTACAAAAAAAAGGAAAAGTTAAGGGAGAACCTAATTTTTTTTGTAAGTATATAATAAACAGAATAATAGATTTTTACCTATGAAATTGCCGATATTTTGTCACATACAGAGAAAATAATAACTTCTATGATTTAAAATATTTAACAATATCTTGATATTATTTCGATTATTATGACCATGATAGTAAACTACATATTAGTAAAAATAAAGTCCTTATTTTAGCTATCTTAACATGAAAAAACCGGCCAAGTGCGAGTCGGACTCGCGCACGAAGGGTTCCGTACCAAAAACAGCAAAAAAACACGTTTGTTGTATGGGAGCCCCCTTAAATTTTTTTTTCTATTTTTAGTATTTATAGTTATAACAACAATAGAAATACATCATCTGTGAAAATTTCAACTGTCTACCTGCAGTCGTTATTAATAGCGAGCAAAAAACGGCAAAAAAAATCACGTTTGTTGTATGGGAGCCCCCCTTAAATATTCATTTTTTTCTGTTTTTAGTATTTGTTGTTATAGCGGCAACAGAAATACATCATCTGTGAAAATTTCAACTTTCTAGCTATCACGGTTCATGAGATACAGCCTGGTGACAGACAGACAGACAGACAGACGGACAGCGGAGTCTTAGTAATAGGGTCTTGTTTTTACCCTTTGGGTACGGAACCCTAAAAACCGAGAAAAGTGCGAGTTGGACTCTCCCACCGAGGGTTCCGTACGAATTTGTTGGTGCTTACATGAAGACTATTATTTTTTAAGTTTATGCATAAATTACAAATGTATTGTTTTCAGGTTTTTTCTCGTATTTTTAGTATAAGGTGATGTTACTTGCCAAACTTCTTAGTTCTAGGTCAACGGGAAGTACCCTATGAATTTTGATTCCTTTGAGACTGAGAGTGGCAAAATATGCGTTTTTAATGCAAAAACGACCGTATCTTTTTTTACATAAACTTAGTAGTTTGATTTTTTCACAGCTTCAAGGGACTGCAGATTTGAGTATATGATTTTAATTTCAACTCGATACCTTCACACACTTCCGAGATAAGTAAAGGGTTTTGACAGACCGACAGACAGACGGAAAACAAAGTGATCCTACAAGGGTTCCTTTTTTCCTTTTGATGTACGGAACCCTAAAAAGATCATGAAAGTGACTCTTTTTGTGAGTAAAAAAGGGTGACTGGAGGGGTTGTAACTTAGCCAAAACTTTTTTTTTCTTATCGTAAATGGAATAACTTTTGTTAAATGAGCATTCACGGTTGTTAAATGAACAAAAAAAATGCTAGTATGTAAAATGCAACTTCTTGAAAATTCTCCATACAAATCAGCAATTTCATAGGTAATAATAAATAGCAATAGTATTAATAAAATTGTGAATTCTAAAATTAATAATCCTGAATTAAAAGTTGGAATGGACATGAACAGCGAAATTTGATCGTTATCGAGTTAAACATTCCAACACAATAGTAAGAAAACGTGATTCATTTCATTGTTTGACCTTTTTGATTACATAATCTGGAAAAGCACATACCTACATTTATTTTTATGGAGCATCCATCAAAACGTATTTAAAAGATACTCTGTTAATCAAAAAAGGTCAATTGTTTAATTTAATGCACATGCAACTATTGATAGGTATTGGCTCCGTGCACGCTTTTAGCGCCACCTAGCGTGTCGCAACTTTGTTGGCTCTGAGCTGACCGTTTTGACGTTTTGATATGTAATGGCGGCTTTGTGACAAAATGTTAAAAAATACTATACATATTGTGTTATTAATGTAAATTTCAAAATTACTGTGATTTGGGTGGACAGAGTGTTGTGGAATCATTTTTGGTCATTTAAATTAAATATGGCAAGTAAGACCTATTCAAAAAGAGTGTTTTATTTTGGTTATATCAGGGTTTGTTTACTTCTTTTTTAGTTGTAGATTTTGTAAAATAAGAGGATAAAGCTACTTTAATAATTTTACTAAGTGATAATAAACATATATAATTATTCCTGTATCGTTAATAATAGATTAAATATCGTTTTCAAACAGATTACAGAGCCTTCATTATTTCTACTTTTTACCACCATGAGCGCTGCGATCGATTATTATACCTTCGCACCCTCCCAATACTGCTACTTAAAGTACTGTGTTGCCATATTTAACTCAAAAACTACCACTCCTATATATTCCTGCGTATATAAAGTTTTAAGCCCAATGTCAAAACATATAGGTAGGAAGGACGTCAAAGACAAGTAAGTCACTTTAAGCTTAATACACATTTTTAATTTTTTAATCTGTGATTCATGTATTTGCGTCAACCAAATCAAAGTCAAATTAACAAGTGTTTTAGTTTCTTAATTAGTGCTTTTCAAAATGACAAAAAACTGTAGGCTCGATAGATGGCGTTGGTAAAAATGTATGTGTCAATGTGATTTTTTTACTTAGATTCGAAGAGTACTCAGGCAAGCAGGCAGATGTAACCCTAAAATGTTTCTCTTTGGGCAGATGTCAGCCAGCGAGCGCTTACTTGCCTCTTTGGTACAGGCCGTTTATTTTTAAAAGCCAACTTTGACACTTCTCTTTCCATCAACGCCACCTAGTGAGGCAAATAGTTACTATTTTTATTAATGTCACTTTGAAAAGCTCTCGTTATTAAAAAAAAACAAAAGAATCGTGGTTTATACAGACATGTTTTCACATTTCTTAGCGACCTTATTTCTGCTCTTTGAAGAAAGACTTCACGCGGATAACGGAAAGTATTAGATGAGCCGTTACATCAAAAAATATTCATTATTGAATAACTCTTTTTCTACATGCCTTAAAAATAAGACAGAACCTGATTCATGTAGCAAATATTATTGGCTATATTTTAAGGCCAATTTCAATCGTTTAGAAGTAGTATTTTCTATGGAATATGCCGGTAATCTTTTCAGCCGATTTGACTGAAGTTCTCATACGATAATTCATAAAAACTCACCTACAAATTCCTAACAAAGAGGTGTAGACAAAAATAAATTATTCCTATAATAAGCTCGGGGACAGGCGGCGGCCGGCGGTAACATAAAAATTACAACAATGACCTAAAATTAAATTATGTTACGGACCCCGGAGTGAGGTTAATCAATTTAGAAACCATTCCGACCTCACGGGCCTTCAGTAGCTACATCGGCATACATAATACTACTACCAGAGGCTGTATTACGAGCTCTTAAATCCTGCCAGGTTTATAAATTGCTGTAGTGACATCTCTTTCTCGCTGTATAGCAAATAAAAGAGATAGATTGATAGCCAGTCAGAAAACTGACTGGAAATAAGAGGTCATAATACAGCCCCAGTACCCCTAAAGGACGAGAAAATACTTTTTATATCATTTCAGTCAAAGCCATTAGATTCAAATTCAATATAATACCATAGGTAATAAAAATATGAGATATTTTTTATTGGGTAGTATTTAATCGAGTAACAATAAATTCCCATTTGGTTAATAAAAATACTCAATATAGCGTACTCAAATACTAAGTGGGCGACAACTGAGGGTGACTACAAATGTTGAAAATGGGTGATTTTAAAATACAAATTGAGTAACTAGTTATTCAGAACGGGCGACCAAATTACTATTTGGGCGACAACCTTAGGACATACAAAACATTTAAAATTTGGCATATATTTTATAAAAAAAAATACTATTATCCTAATCGAGATGACAAAAATACCATGTTGGACAGCATAAATCAGTTATATCGTTAACTACATGATATAATAGTTGCACACTCAGTATGTTTGTCACTTATTTAGAATTTTCACTGCTAACTTAATTTATTTATTTCCCATATGTAGTCGCCCGTTCAACGTATTTTTGTAATCCACAGTTTGTCACCCGTTTAGTTATTTTGTCGCCCAAAAATAAACCGCTGCCAGGTTTAGTATTTAAGTATCCCATTACTAGTCACCCAATAAATTAATTCCCTTTTAAATTAGGTGACTGGAAATAATAAAAGCGACTATGGGATACTTATATACTAAACCCGGCAGCGGTTTATTTTTTTGGCAACAAAAAACCTTAACAGGCGACAAACTGTGGATAAAACAAAAAATACTTAAAACGAGCTGTAGTTGCTCGTTTTAAGTATTTTTTGTTGGAATTGAATTGGAAGATAAATAATTTAACAGTGAAATTTCTAAATGAGTGACAAAAATACTAAGTAGGCAACTATTATACCAAGTAGGTCACTAAATAACTGATAAGCTGCCCAACATGGTACTTTTGTCATCTCTATTAGGTTAATAGTCGCCTTTTTTAAATAAAATAAATATTTCAAATTTCAATGTTTTTTGTGCCCTAAGGTTGTCGCCCAAATAGAAATTTGGTCACCCGTTCTGAATAACTAGTCACTCAGTTTGTATTTTAAAGTCACTCATTTTCAATATTTGTAGTCACCCTCAGTCCGTCGCCCACTTAGTATTTCAGTACGCTATATTCACTATTTTTGATACCGAATAGAGGAATTAATTGTTACCCGATTAAATACTACCCTAAAAATATCAGATACATTTATTATTTAACTCATATCTTAGTATGGTTTCACATACTTAGAAATAGCTACACTATAACTGCTTGATTGATTCATAAAAATTACTGCTTTTTGTGTCTGCTCATTGCAAATTAAGCTTCATTAAATAACCGTTTACACAAAGCGAAAATGTAAACAGTATTCATAAAGGAGCAGTAAATGAGGTGTTGCCAACAAGGCAGACCTTGAACGTCAAATTACCGGCAAACAATAGATTTTCCATTGTGTTCCAGTCCTTGGGAACAGTTAGTATTTATCTACAATGGCATTGCTTCTACTGAAAGCCTAAAAATACCACGTTCTCATCTGAGTATAATTTGCACATCAAGCAACAAAGAAAATATTATCTGATAACTCAATTCAATTTACCTTCTTTAAGAATAGTGTCGTATATTTGATAGGTGGCTCCACAGTCTTCAAGAAGAGGCCTTCTCATGAGCCGATTAAGATGGTCTCCGTCTAGGGATTTTGATCGTAACCGAAACTCAACTGTATCTGCTTTGTTTCCGTCTTCGTTGCTAGTAGAGGGCACAGCGCAAGATCCTCTTCGTCCCTCACTCGAGTCATGACGCCAGTGGCCCACTTTTTTTCCAAACGTTCGAATCAATTCTTGGATAGAATGGTGTTTATGTTTATGGCTACTACCGCTTGATCCAGATCCTCGCCTCTCTGGAACGTGATGGTGGTCTTTGGCATTATTTGCAGTTTCAGATAGTTTTTGAGCAAAACTCTTATTATCGAATCTGCTTTTAAAAGAAGTATGATGGATTTTAGAGTTGCTAATCTCACCGTACCGCTCACATTTACTGTATTCGTTTTCTTGTATGTCATCCATAGCATCCTTGTAGAGAGGTGACACGAAGTGGTGGTAGTCGTGACGGGGAGCTTGATATGTGTTAACTCCTATTTGATAACGCTCTCCGTCGCTTCGCCGCCGCATATCGCCGTGATGAGTATGATGGTGATTCTGCGATGGGGACCCTCTACCTTCCATAACATCGCGAAAATAACTCGCGAAATTTGGATAACGATCACGGGGACTAGAAGCAAATTCAAAAGGGCTGCCCGATGGCCCTCGGAGACTCCTTTGAGCGTAAGAGCCCCTCGGGTTGATAGGTATTGATTTGGTTTTATTCTCATTATTAATAGTGCTGCGAGAGTCAGCTGAACTCGATGTAGAATACCAGCTTTCTGTACTATCTTCTTTTTCGAGAGGGGGTGTAGATTCTCTTGAATGATGTTTATGTAAAAAATGTGACAACCCGTGCATTTTTATTCACTCACTATTAACACAAGTTGCAACATTTATGATAGCACGAATTCTCTACATTTTTAAAGTCCACAGCACTTTAACTGCAAATCACACGAATGACCTTAAGATAAATCTCGGTGTAGCCTCTAACGGAGCAAACAAATTAAGAAAGGTAATATTTCATAGTAGCATTTAACAGGAGCGACAGTCATTTGCTTTTATAGTAAAACTCGCCATCAGAAAAGATACTTAAACGAGAGACTAAAGAAATATATTTTATCTCAAAAGCCGTTTCCAATTTAAAGTTTTCATAGGTATTTTATTAACAGCTGCATCGCCACAATCACCGATAACCATAAATACAATGAGTCAGACCTTGTAAGTTAAACAAAACTACTCATGGTCAAATGAAGTATTTTAATTCGTGTTATACAACATGGATAATTTAAGACGAAGAAGCATGGCAGTGAATGAAACTGGTTTTGGAAAGATTCAAGGTCGGCCTGCCCTAAATTGTGAGGGGTTTGTATATACGCTGCGAGGCGGGAACAGGGGTGACCTTGAGCTCAAACAAAAACATTTTGGGCAGGAGCAGGACGCATGCGTGCGTTGGTGGTTGGGTGCCTTGTGGTACGCTTCCCATAGCCATGTTCGATAATACCGACACGGTGCATTAGGATTAAGTAAGTAAACCTTGTTTGTCGGAACCAAAGCTAAGTTTAACATACACAATGTAAATGACCTCTTAGAAGTTACTGAACTATATCAATGTGTATTACGAGTTACGAGTGTATCAATAGTCATAATAAAGCTTTGTATAGTGCGGGACACGAAAGATGACCACAAATGTCTGTACTTAACGAATAAGACTAGTGGTTCCGTGAGCTGTAGACCTCGCGTTAAAAAGTAGCTCAAATGGTATGTTTTTTAAAAAGAAATAACACAGAATAGATATTAGTTTTTTCAGCTAATAAGTATCTAAACTATGCAAATAATATACGCAATCCTAGGTTCTGTTTTATTCTAAGGTTCTATCACAAAGTCACCACCTTATGAGTTTTCAAATTTCGAATATTGGCCAGAAATGTTCTATTGATGAACTTTAGAGTCGTCTAAAATAAATAAAAAAAAAAAAAAATGAAAAAAAAAAAAAAAATAAATAAAAAAAAAAATTACTTCGCACCGCTAACAAAAAAGTTTTGTTTCCTAAAACCTACTCACAAAATTTCAAGAGAATCGGTTAAGAAATGCGACCTGTAGACGAGAACAAACGGACAGCCGGAAAGACAGCCGCCGGAAGGAAGGCCTTACAAAAGAATTTTTGCCCAAGCTGAAGCAGAGACGCTTCGCTCGCGCTTCGCGCTCTCTCGGTTAATAATTACCTATGTTTATTTGTAAGCACATCCCGCTCTATGCAAATTTTGCCGTGACTTGTATTCCATAAGATTTCCTGGTACATTTTTAAATTTTTATACAACATTAACTAACTAACATTTTTATACAAATGGCGAACAAAGGACATCATCCATTTTTGGTCCAAATGTGAAAGTGCCGGCCAAAAAGCAAAACTGCTTTATTCTGATAGATGTTGTCTACCTAAGATTTCTTATTATGTCACCAAAGCTGTAGCACCGCTATACTTGATCTTAAATAAGTTCAAAAAGTGCATACATTTTGGCACAAATGTAAAAAAGTCACCCAAAAAGCAAATTCTGATAGATTTCGCCCGCCTAAACATTTCTTATTATGGCACCGAAGTTAAAAAGTCTGTCTTTTCATACATTTTGACACAAATGTGAATGAATCGGTGCTACAGCTTCGATGCCTTAATAAAAAATGCTTAGACGGACAAAATCTATCAGAATAAAGCACTTTTGTCTTTTGGCCGGCACTTTGATATTGGGACCAAAAGTGTATGAAACATGGATGTCCTTTAACTTACTTATAGGGAAACTTGTTTGTAACACTGGTTAAAATTGTCAAAGCATGCAGATTAACAAGGAAAATCAAATTGCATGATTATTATAATAAATCAACATTATTTGATCGCTATTAAGCAAATACTTAAAGGGTTGCCACAAATTATACGACTTTGTATCATAATTTAAACAAATTAAGCATTTTATGGTTTCAGAACTTACTTTATTATATTTAAGTACGTATAATTTATGTAACTAATCTAAAACCTGATAAAAAATCTACATTATTATATTGTTGGGCAGTGTTCTAATAAATTATATCCACAATTAAAACTGTTCAACAGTTTATAACTTTGTGTCTCGTAAGAACATTTTGTTTTGAGTGATTTAGCAGGCCTACGATACCTACAGTACAATATTTGGCAAAAAAGATAAGATATGAGCAGTTTTGTTGAGCTCCAAAGATAGGCATACTTACATATACAAATACAAAGGTACTACCTAATCGCAGTATTAATTAATAATATAAATTAGTGTTACCAAAATTTCCTTCACAGCTGATGGAGTTATTAATTAGGTACTACTCACAAAACGTTCCTAGGACGGTTGGATGAATGAATGTCACGTTATGCATTAATTAAGGACTGACATAAAAATTAACTAGCTCAATCATAATGAGAAAAGTAATATGTATATTGATTTGTATTACACGTAGCTCAGTCTGGAACATTCCAGGATATCATACTTAACTAATGTTGTCCATCACAAATTTGCATTTCGTTGTAAATTTCAATCAAACAAAGCTAAATCATTTTGAATACTTTTAAGAAGAAAGATGAAAATAATTATAGCGACCTCAATTATGAGTAACTACTTTGCTAATTTATTGTTTGTTTATCTTCAGTAAACGTGTTGTCATAATCGCACACACAACATTGAATCATTGTTGTGACACATTTGAAGGACAACATAATTTGTACCTATGTTTTCGAGTTTGTTCACAACGCAAATTGATAATTTTGGATGTACGCATAGTAATTGAGGTGAAACTGCGAAAGGAACAAAGGCTTTACTCCGACACAAGGTTCCTTGATTAATAAGTTAATCGTACAAAGAATCTGATGTAACTTGAATGGATTTAGGGAAACGTTTTGAATTTGAGACATACGTTACGTAAATGTTACGATTCAAGGAACAAACTGACATACTGCACAAATGGTTGCAAAGCGGAAGCGGTGGACATATAATTCATTGTGAATAAATCTCTGTAGACAATTGCACATCGGAACTCGCAGCTACGTCCCCTCATTCGAGAAGGGCAGACGAGGCGACCCGGATAGCAATAGCATCAACATTGCATTACTAGTTTTTTTAGGTCGGACTTTGCTAACAGCTGCGAAGTTGACGGATAATCAATCATCTTTTAGAATCTTAACATAAAAATAATTTGTTTTACTAAACGACGAGCAGATAAGATAGCATAATTGATGAGCAATTTCGATGTTTTTGGAACTGAAGAAACAGGTTCATTACAGTTGGCCATTTTAAAATTTATTTATGACGAATTCTATATAACGCTTTAAGGTTTTTTAGCCATGTCGCATACATATTTAGATGCACCTGCCTGTCAATTGTGTATGGGCGTAATCGGAGCCAAAGTCGCTGTAACTCGAATGGGTAAGAACTGTTTCCGTTCTAAATACCCAATTAAATTGCTAACGAGTGTATTGTTTAACTTGAGTTGCTATAGAATTACAATCTGTTCTTTGAATTGATTCAAACATTTACCATTAGGATGTTATATACCTATAGATCGTTCAAGTAGTAAGGAGCAGAAATAATCGGATTATCGCCTTGATTAGTGAATAATTTATTTGATAAAGAAAGAGGATTGTTTACAATAAAGTAGTGAGACATTATAGATTTTAATGTATTTGCATTCGCATTTTTCTATTAATTTTGAAGTGGTAAGGGTAATTTTCGTTTGCTAGTAATTAGTCAGGGTTACAGAGAAGTTGATTAATAAGAATATTTAAAATCTTATAGTAGTGGTTACCGGGAAGTATGAATTTGTTGGCCTAAAATTATACTTGTTTTTAAAATTTTCTTCTTACATCTTACCTGTATGTATTTTACGTTCCTTTTTTTTATCAACGCATTCAGCAGGTTATTAGATGATAACAGGTAAATTCTTGACATTATCTAGTAGTGCTAGGTGTACGTAAAAAAACCGCAAATCGATGTTCAGCATAGCAGCCGTTTGGTATACGTATACTTGAGGTCAAAACAATATTTTGGACCCGCAGTTCTTAAAAATTCTTATCATAGGAGAGGAGTTATGGTGCCATTTTTTTAGTGTTAGGGGATTTTTTTTATATATATTTTTTATATTTATTTCTTGGGAAACATACAGCATAAATTTTTACATGTAGTAACAACAAATATCAATTTACATTAGCCTAAACAGTTTCCACTACTAAGTAATGACAATTAGTGTCGAGTAACAATAACAATGCAACTTACTTAAACAACTAAATTTTGTTTACTTAAATGTCTTATAAAAATGAGAGGCCAAATATAATTAATTGGTATTATTGAGTGCAAGTTGGAATTTAGCAGGTTTAAGACTAAACAAATCAATGTGACTAAATTTAACGTTATATAATTTCTTTAATAAATTTTTTGGTCTTATACCAATCGTGTATGATGTATGATGTCAATTGAAAGGGCTTTCAGAGATTTTTATTTTTGCTCAAACTTATGTTTTTTTTTTAATCATACATAATCACTTAGTAAAATCTTTGTAATCATGAAAATAAAAAAAAAATACTAAACGTCAATATTTTCAAATTGCTTTCTTGAGGTTAGATTAGATATGATAATACTACATATCATTTGAGGTACATATATTTTATGAAAAATAATTCAACCGTATCGTATCTGGAAGAGCCCAAATTTAGTATGTTTTGAAAATGTATTTGGATTAATTTAAAACAAGTGATTGAAATGTAATCATGTGATATATTGAACCGGCTCAGAAAGGTTTTAATTGGATACCACACACGATAGGTAATAGAACAAAAAAAATCTTTTCCAAAAAATATGACTCTATAACTCCTCTCCTAGAACGTATATCTTATATTTATTCTGTGCCTAAGGGAAGAACTTTTAAGAACTGCGGGTCCAAAATATTGTTTAGACCTTAAAGTATACGTGTACCAAACGGCTATGCTGTACATCGATTTGCGATTTTCCATTGATTTTTAGCTCGTACGCCGACCACTATAGGAAATATAAACTGGGCCGGACCATAGATTCATGAATATTATTCATTTTCAATATGAAAGTGGTTCATAAATCAAAATATTTGAATGAAACCGGAACAATAGAAATGGTTTACAAATTATAAAGATTCATTTAATTCTCTTGTGGAAAACGATAATTATTTTCCAAACATTTATTCTTATTTTAACTAAGTATACATATTTGTGACAATTATTTCCTATCAACAAGAAGAATAATTTGGAAAGAGTCGAAACTTCAAGATCAGAATACTCCTCAAGATTTGTGAATATTAAATCGGGTACAATAATTAAGTTTCTTTAAATGATTCCAGTTTCATCGACAACATCAAATATTATACGCAAATATTCAGTGCCACCGCTGCTGTCCAAACAATCTGACAACTCTTATAGAATATTTTCGTTGTTTTGAACATTTTAAGTTTTAAACAATTTAGCAACCAACTCTACTAAACTATAGTTTCAGCCGGTGCTTGTTATTTTGAACATTGGAGCGAGATACTGACGTCAAATAAAATAATTTCGGACACTTTGTCCGACATGAGACTTTTTAATATTATTATTTTTTCACTGACGTTTCGGACACTTCTAGTAATTCATGACTTTTTGTCTGACTGTATAAAAAATCTCCGAATCGTTAATTAAAACGTGTCATTTCGGATAGTGTCCGTAATTATTTTGTCAGAAACGTCAATAATTCATTCTCAAAGTTTAATGTAAAACTGACACAAAGGAACTTATTTATATTGTTGCAACTTTTTTTATTTTGAAGACCATTTAAATTGCTTTAGACCAAACTTACAAAGGTTTTACAGGAATATTATCTTGACGTCAATTTCGGATGTTTTTGTCCCATAAAACATTGAAATTGTTGAGTAATTATACCGGACACGTTTAGAAACTTATTTACGTTATTACTACAGATATTTTGGTCATGTGTATATATGGACTTGTAAAATTTTTATAACACGGGATTTGCAAAAAATTCTGAAACTTTTTTTCAGTATTTTTTACGAACACGTCCCAATGTGCAAAGTTTTTGTTTCTGATAAATGGTTTTACATTTATCTTCGTATAACACTTAAAGAAGATTGTTTGCTGAAACTGCTCATCGCTAAGTAGTAAAACAAAATGTCAAGTGCGAAACTGATTACTACCAAGAGTTAATAAATAACGTCTTGCCTCGAAGAGACTTCGCAAATATAGTATTTTATAACCACGGCGGCGATAATGTTGTGTTTTGTTAGCAATAATAAATCGTATTATAACATACAAAAACGCTAATCTATTTCCGTGATATTTACGGCTTGTTTACTATGTGGCGCAGTGCGCCTGCCAGCGTTACGAATTGGCCATACATGCACCATGTGCTGTGCCATGATGGGGCCGGGACAATAATATAAACACAACCGACGCTCCGTGCCGGCTCGACCGAGATTCATCTAAGGATGTTGCTAAATAAGATCCACCTTATATATAGCACAATTCTTTTAACTTCGCGTATCACTATACATGATGATCCGGTATTGTTATTCACTTTTGATCGTATTATTTACGTTTGCTTAGAACGCGAGACGCGGCACGCACTCACGGGCGTCGTAGTAGCACTAAGTTAGTGAAGTAAGCAAGCAAGGCCGAGGCGGGTGGGAACGAGAGGGCCGTTTAGAAGAGTGGCGCGTCGCACCGTAGCGGAGCGACAGACCGCGTGGTCACTCAGCACGCGACGAGCGATTAAATTATGAGACCCCGACCGAGCGACTTCCTCATAATCAGACATCTAGCAGAAACAAATTGGTTACCCTTTACACTTCCCACGCTATACACTGCAGAATAAATAATAGAACAAACGGCACTACAATGCATGGAGCACAAATTCCAAGAAATCATTTCCGTAATAACAGGTGCTTACAATGTACTAAATAAAATATAACCTGTAATTTAGGTCACAATTTTTTTGATTCAGCAGTAGCTTTTTTAAATATTTGTATTATAGTTTAACAAGCTATTACATTGCAATGGAAAAACTCACTCGTAATTCATAATACTACAAGATTACTTATATGCAGTGGTTTAGCTCCTGGCCCAGCGATTGCATAGGTTAAGCAACGGGTCGGTCATGGGATGGGTGACCAAAAATTTATTATCTCGAGCTCCTCCGTGTTTCGGAAGGCACGTTAAGCCGTTAGTCCCGGCTGCATTTTCAGTCGTTAACACCCACCAATCCACATTGGGCCCGCGTGGTGGGTTATGGCCCGTCCTCCTTATCCACCCATGAGGAAGGCCTGTGTGTGGCCTGATGGACTTATATACAAAGCATAGACTTCTGAAAATCAATTTATGGAATGTGAGGGAAGATGACGAGTTATCAAATTAAATAGATGACGATAAGATTCGGCTTAAGGATTATCGAATATCCAATTACATAGAGTAAACAGATATTGAATAATTATTGCGAATTTCTGAAAATATACCACTAGTCTAGTACATACTATATAAGGTGGAACCGAATTATGTAACAATGCCAAAACAGGTGATAATGTTGTTGCTTAAACTTAAAAACTTTCTCCAAGGAACATAGGTCAAAAAAATATTGTATTTTCGCCTTCCATAGTAAGTCAGTTAACCAATACATTTTGTATGGGAGTATGACATTTTTAGGGTTACCGTACCAAAATGGTAAAAAAGGAACCCTTATGGTGTGACTCAGGCTGTCTGTCTGTCACAGCTGGATATCACGAGAACTACTAATGGTATCAACTTGAAATTAGGAAAAAAAATTGTCCCATCTGAGCTGCTACGGGTGAGTCGATTTTTTCTAATATTTTTCAATTCTATTAATATCTTGAAATTTGGAATAGTTTAAAATGATATTCGCCCAACTATTTTGCAAATAAGAAATAAATAAAAAAATATATCTTTTTTACCTGAAAAGGGGTCTTAAAAATTTGAAGTGGAGCTACTAGGGCATGTGGGGTATCATATATTATGAAAGAGCGCCGTTTGCACCTATTCAATCATTTTTTCTTTTTTTTCTAGACCGCATAGATTTCGACTTATGATGAAAAATGTAAAAAAATACCGTTCCCCCCCCCACCCCCCCCCCCCCCCCCTTATCTCCGAAGTTTGCAATGAGAAAAATCTGAAATAATTCTATGTGATAGCAGTTTATATAAAGATTACAGGGAAAATAAAACGATGTCTCAACATAGCACACTTTTTAAGAAATTATCGAATTTCTAAAAAAAGTTAACATTAGTTCCACTATCGGTCGAGAGATGGCGCTGACCTAAAACTGCAATAGTAATTTTATTATTCTAATCTGCAGTGTGGTTTAATGGTGCAATTATGATGGTACGGAACCCTCGGTGCGCGAGTCCGACTCGCTCTTGACCGGTTTTATTTTCTTTTTTCGACCTATGTTCCTAGGAGAAAGTTGTTCAGTTTAAGCAACATTATCACCTGTTTCAGTATTGTTACATAATTTGGTTTTACCTTATACATAATGCCGAATATGGTAGAAAGGGATTGTCAAGCTGTACAACTTTTACTATGGGACCAACTCCAAAATCGGGAAAGAAATCAGCAGCTGTTTCATACATTTTGATATTTCGTTATTAATTTTTGTATGAAACAGCTGATTTTTTTTCGCGATTTCAGAGTTGGTCCCTTAGTAAAAGTTGTTCAGTTTGATGGTCCCTATCTTATGCGGCATTAGGGGTTATTTTGGAACACGTTGTATATTTATTCAACTAAAGATTACAATGTTCTGTTACTAAGTATACCGTAACTAGGTGATCCTGTCTATGGGAACCACAATGACACAAGAAAACAGTATAGCAATTCCATAGAGATATCCTGAAGCGCTCATGGCGGAACTTAACAGACTGATCGTACTCGATCACGTTTGTTAAGCAACGCTCGATCCGGCCAGGTGTCGGATGGGTGCCGTTAAGTGGCATTACAACTGAGCGCTTCCGTGCTTCGGAGGGCACGTTAAACCGTCGGTCCCGGCTGCTGTCATCTGATAACAGTCGTTAAGCCAAGTTAGAGGTCTTACAGGCGGCTTGATAAACTAACACCAGAGGTGGCCATGGCCACTTTTCCTCATTCGATAAGAAGAAGAAGAATAGAGATATCCTTACCAAACTGTTAGTTTATAAGAAGCGACCGTGAAGCAAAGTGCGTGGGTGTAATCACGGATGCCTCAACAACAACCGCCTACGCGCCGCGTTAATTTTCACACGTATATGAACAAACTGAGTATTTTAACATGAACAGAGTATTTTAACATTTTCAAAGGGTACAACGTCACTAATACTTATAAATTATCCGATTTCAAAATTTAATAAATAACAATGAAGTCATCTGCTTTTCAAATATAAGTGCTATATTGGTCTGCGTGAAGGGGTTTTGTGGTATCCCTCGGAAACAGTACTTTTTTCTGAATGAAAGGTAGGTAGCCTTTTTTTGGAACTTTTTCTGTTTATGAACCGGATTTATTCTAATCATTGTTGCCAACAGAACCTAAAAAGAAACTACGTGAAATCACACAATTATTTTCTTTAGCAACGTTGATTTATTTTATGCCTGCGCAAAATAATTAGAAACATTCTGTTACTTTTGGACCCTAAATGGTAAAAAAAAATTTTTTCTGTAAGTTAAAATTTTAAGCTAAATTTTCAGGAACCACTCTATCTCGCTATAGACAATATAAAACAGAAAACCCGGCCATGGATCTATCACGTCTGAAAAATGACCCACTACATATTACAAAGGAGAGTTATATACACATCAACTTTGTTTCAGGGATACAGGTGTTATTTTCATATAAACGAGGTAACTTTGAAGCCTTGGTTTTCTGCCAGGGATGTACCGTGCTGTAATCTGATGATGGCCATCCAGGGAGTGAATGGAGTAGATTCAGATCGCTATACACACCCAACTGATCTGATCAGCATTCTAAAAGATTAATGGGTCAGAGTTCTCAGTTTGAGGATTTCCATACATTTTCATGCTATTTTCGCGGTTTTTTTAAACATGTCCATTACGTTTTTAGAATGCTGGTCAGATCAGTTGGGTGTGTATAGCGATCTGAATCTCCTCCATTCACTCCCTGGATAGCCGTCATCAGATCACAGCACAGAACATTCCTGGCAGGAAACCAAGGCTTCAAAGTTACCTCGTTTGTATGAAAATAACACCTGTATCCCTAGACAAAGTTGATGTGTGTAATTTATTTCTAAGACTTTTTGTCTATGTCCCTTTCAATGCAAAATCTTTATATCGGATATAAACTAAAAGCTATAGGGAATTAATTGATTGGGTGACTACAAATAATTAAAGGCGACTGTTAATGGATACTTAAAAACTAAACCAAAAACTAAACGGGCGACAAACAGTGGATTACAAAAATACTTAAAACGGGCGACTACATGTGGGTGACAAATAATTTAATTTAAGTTGGCAGTGAAAAATCTACATGGGTGACAAGAATACTGAGTGGGCAACTATTATACCAAGTAGGTAACATAATAACTGATTTAAGCTGCGCAACATGGTATTTTTAACGCCTTTTTATTAGGTTGCTGTCTCATTTGTTTGCTTGTTTGTTTTTTGTCATCTCGATTAGAATAATAGTCACCTTTTTTAAACAAAAAAATTATGCCAAATTTTGTGTGCCCTAAGGTTGTCGCCCAAATAGTAATTTGGTCGCCTGTTCTGAATAACCGGTTACTCAATTTGTATTTTAAAGTCACCCATTTTCAATATTGTAGTCGCCCTCGGTCCGTCGCCCACTTAGTATTTCAGTACGCTATATTCAGTATTTTTGAAAGCCAAAATGGGAATTTATTGTTACCCGATTAAATACTACCAAAAGCTATAATGGAAGCTTTTATTCGAGTCGGGACGTCCTGTAATCGTGTTGAACACGGGATTTTCAGGATAAAGGAATTGACTGAGAGACCCAATTGTAGGTTAATTTCTAATTTATTCGTATTTACGCCGAGTAGGATACTCTTTTTTGTATAAGGTCCGTATTTCAGTATACATTGCACAAAGTATGGGCTTAGTTTGGTAAAAGAAATAGTCCGAAATCTATTCTGTACGTACAAAATAAGTGATAAAATAGTTTTTGTACTCCAATATGCTAAGCTCACTTTGAAAGACCGCACCTGTTTCAGCAAAGAAAGAGATTATTCTCTTTGTATTATAAAATAAAGCATCTTAATCTGCTCAAAAGAATATAGGGGCCACTATTTATCTTTCCATACAAAAAAGATAACTGAAAGGTTAGCTTTTTTGTATGATAAAAGGCATGTAACGTTATAGTATGAAGCCTGGTATATCTTTTCTCGAAAAAATCGAAAATTCATCGCAGCTGATGAAACTATATCGGGTCATTTTGTACTTACCATCCAAATTTTGAGGATGTGAAATCCATTTCAATTCATGAAACTGAACAACTTTCTCTAAGGAACACATGGTCAAATATGTAAAATAAAAATCAACTTTCCATACAAATCAAAGAGATCACGTGATCAATTTAGTATGGGATGACCAAAATTTTTTGGCGAAATTTGACACATGTTTCTTAAAGTTGTTTAGTTTTATGGACTGGACACATCTTTAAAATTTGGATGGTAAGTTCAAAATGACCCTGTATAATCGATAGAAAACGTCAAAATAAACGAATTATTAATTTTCAAATTGTCCTTAAATGTATACTTTCGGAGATAAATCATCGTTATAGAAAGAAACACTTCAATTTGCAACTCCAGACAATTTTGCATTTCATTTAGCGGTAAGAGTGTAATAATTGAACGCCAATACATTTTACTTTAAGTATAATGAAAAATTTAATACCATAATAAAATTGTCAATATCATAGTAAAATTACTAGTCTCTAAAAAAATCGGGTTGCACTCCGGGAGTGCCAGCAGAAGTGAAAACTTTTTGCACGAATTGCCATCTTACGAATTTACTCTGCATTTGAATTTACGAATACAGAACAGTATTGTACGTATGAAAGTCTTATCCATAGCTCTACAGAAAATCTAGAGTTTTGACATTGAATTAAATAATTAGCGCGTTGCTATGGTGACACAAGTGTTTACATATTCTTCCGAATTTTCGATTAGAGTCACGTGATCCTGACTGACTGACGCGAGTTCAACATTTTTTCCCCATTACAAAAAAGCGTAAAACGCCGCTAAAGAAGTTTTCACTTCAAAAAATAATATATCTCCGAAAGTATACATTTTACGACAATATGACCATCAGTAAATGTGTGTTTATTTTGACGTTTCCTATCGATTGACACTAGTTTTATCAGTTGCGTTGCGAAAAATTTCCGATTTTTTCAAAATGGCGGATATGCCAAAAAGGCTACATGGTCTTCAAGGATCATGGTCAAGGTTACATCCGCTTTTATTTGAGTTTGGTATTATTCGACAGCTGTAGCCAACTTGCGGACTTAACTGGCGAATATCCTTACTCCCTTACTAATATTCTAAATGCGAAAGTCCGTTTGTTTGTTTATTTGTTTGTTACAACTACTCAAACGACCATCATGAAATTTTGCATATAGGTTGTCAGAGTACTTTTCATCCCTAAAAAAAAAGTACTGTTTCCGAGGGAAAGAGCAATAAAGGCCTGGGCACAACGGCTGCGTAGTCACTCGCGTAGTCACGCGCGTAGTGACGCGCAGCAAAAATACATATACAACTTCGGTATGTGGACTAGCAAAATTTTGACGGACATTGTCGGCGAACAGTCGCACGTAAAAAATGTCCCGCGACCATTAATATAATAAGTCTATGCCCGCGACACGTCGAGCGACTTTGTCCCCAAGTTAATACGTGGCTTTACATCTTTTGAACAAATAAGATCAGATTTAATTTATATTAAAAATGACTTTCAGAAATTAGCTTGTTTGTATGGAAAACCATTAGTGGCCCCTATTTTCTTTTGTTTATTAAAAAGAAGGAAATGACCAATGGTAAAGTTATTAATACACCAATCAACATAATATTAACGCGTCATTGATAAATAACAATTTAATTGATAACATTTGATTCCCCACACGATGGGTTTTAGAATAAATCCATACAAAAAATTATGACGTCATGTGAAAATAAGGTAATTAAAATCAATAGACTGTAAACTAAATCTGTCTCTATGTAAATAGTAAATATCGCTGCATCCGGAGTTATTGCCGATATTAAACGAACACAAGAGTAAACGGGCTGTCCTGTTATTCAAACTTTGAACGAGTAAAGAGGGATTTATTAATAGCCCACTGTATATACTTACATATTATTTTCAAATAGACTTACGAGGGGAGTTCAAAGTATTCTCGGTATGGATATGAAGGAAAAGGCAGAAAAATCTAAATAATTTTATTTTTTTATATAGTCCCCTGAAATCTCAATACACTTCTTACAACGCGAAATCAACTTTTCAGTAGCCTCCAAAAAATAACTTTCCAAAAATTCTTTCTTTCGTCCATTCATCGTCGGAAAATCGCTTTCCACGAAGCTCTTTTTTCAGCTTCAGGAACAAAAAATTGTCACTATAGGTGCCAGATCTTGTCTGTAAGGTGGTTGATGGATCTCTTTGAAATCAAACTCCTGAATGCAGCCTTAATTGGCAACGCGCGCCGAGTGAATCGAGCACCACCGTGGTCGATTTTGGTCAACATTTCGCGTCAGACATTTTGTTTCACTCGAAGCAGGATTGTGAAAAAACTAATGATAGTAAACTGTCGAAATTTTCTAATTGTCACCTTGGATAATGTAGAGAGCACCATAGACAAAACTATCCTAGCGAAATAGCAACTTGCTGCACTGGACTCGGTGGAACGCAGAGCCAAGAGATTAATAGGCGATGAAAAACTGGTAGCAGCTAAGCTTCACAGTTTGGCTCACCGCCGAAAAGTTGCTTGCCTATCGGTCTTTTATAGATTGTACTTCGGTGAGTGTGCTCAAGAGCTGCATGAGCTCATTCCACCTTCTCCTTTCTACTATCGGACATCCAGACGCACTGCGGGCTATCACCCGTTCTTGGTTGATATACCTTTTCTGCGTACCAAGCGCTACTCCACATCGTTTATAATGCGCACAGCTATGGAATGGAATTCCCTGCCGGCGTCTGTGTTTCCGAGCGCATACAACCTGACTCTATTCAAGGCCAGAGTGAATAAGCACTTTCTGGGCAAGCTCGCTCCATCGTAGGCCCTGTCTTTGCTTTTGGGCTAGACTGGGGTCAAGAGCAAACCCATTTAAGATAAAAAAAAAAAAAAAAAAAAAAAAAATCCTCTCCCTCATTACTAACCAGAAAATCCCGATACCGAGAATACTTTGAACTCCCCTCGTATTATACCTATCTACATACATTTAGATATAATTGCCAATTAATCAAGATTAATTAAATTACGACTGTACATATCTTCAGTGAATCTCCTAGGGATTAGTCTGTTTAGTATACGCTGGCACGTAGTTGGAAAAGGAACTAATTTTGACAGCTGATGCTTATGCGTTATTTAATGGGTCCATTTGGATGCCAGCTTTCCTCTATCGTGCTATAAATCATCCAAAAACATGTTTGATTCGCATCAAGATTAGGCGTGTATGAGAAATGATATTGCGTCAATATGTCTAATTAATGCTAACAGCAATTCATCATAATTATATTTCGTTTGATGTGCTTATATTTTAGATACATAATCTGACATTATATTTCATTTTGCAATTTTTTTAACTAACACCTGCTACCGAAAGGAATTTTTAATTGTACAACTCAAAATGAAAAGTTACTATTTTTGAATTTAAACTGTCTGTTTACACAACTGTCTGACTGAACTGTCTGTTACGTTTTTACGCCTAGGCGTAAAAACGTAACAGACAGACACACACAGAGCGGTCTAGACCGTTGGACCGATTTTAATGAAATTTGGTACGGATATAGATGAGACCTTGGGGAAGGACATATGCTTCTTTTAATCCCACTGCTGGGCACGGGTCTCCACGCGCACGATATAACCTGTAGTCCACGCGAGCGAAGCTGCAGGCGGAAAGCTAGTTTATTTATAAATAGTTGTATCTATACAAACTAATGGCTCCGTGAGCTGTAGACCTCACGTTACAAAGTAACTCAAATTGTATGTTTTTAAAAGCAAATACTCAACCCAGAATAGATATTAAGTTTTTTCAACTAATAAGTATCTATACTGTCCAAATAATATATGCACAGTATTGACTCCGTGCACGCTTTTAGCGCCACCTAGCGTGTTGCAACTTTGTTGGCTCCGACCTGACCGTTTTGACGTTTTGATATGTAATGGCGGCATTGTGACAAAATATTAAAAAATACTATACATATTGTGTTATTAATGTAAATTTCAAAATTACTGTGATTTGGGTGGTCAAAGTGTTGTGAAATCATTTTTGGTCATTTAAATTAAATATGGCAGGTAAGATCTATTCAAAAAGAGTGTTTTATTTTGGTTATATTAGGGTTTGTTTACATCTTTTTTAGTTGTAGATTTTGTAAAACAAGAGGATAAAGCTACTTTAATAATTTCATTAAGTGATCATTAACATATAATAATTGTTGCTGTATCGCTAGTAATCAATTAAATATCGTTTTCAAACAGATTACAGAGCCTTCATTATTTTTACTTTTTGCCACCATGAGCGCTGCGATCGATTATTATACCTTCGCACCCAGCGAATACATCCAAACAAATGTTTTGATTAATGAACTTTTGAGTCTTCTAAAAAAAACAAAATTTTCTTTGAACCACTAACAAAAAATGTTTTGTTACAGTTTTGATCATTTTTAAAGTTTTGGGCAACCTGAAGCAGAGTTGCTTCGCTGACGATTTGCTCGCGCTTCGCGCTCGCTCGGTCTATAATACAATTACCTATATGTACAATACACATTAAGACAGTGATTTAGTAACGTCAAACAGTAATAAGAGTAAATATAAAAAAATAGGACAAATAGGCAAATAAAAAAGTGTGATGCACTTACCATGCTGTTGTTGCAAAGCTAAAGCTCTCTGAAAAGAAACAAAAAAGTAAATTAAAGCAAAATATAAATCATAAGAAATAAAACAGGGCAATTTAATCTAAGAAAGAGAACACAAAATAGTGGGATGAATATGAAACTCAAGTCACGTAAGTTCCAATCCGTATTGCACGAAATGTATTATTTGATAAAATTTTGGTTTTCAAATAACTCATAAAAAGGAAAATAATTATATAAGTAACTAAGACGAATTATGTTTACATAATGTCTACAATATACAACAACAGTATTTTAAAAGCACCTTTATTCAGAAAGTTGCTTATAAGTAGTGGAGGTTGACGATTATTACCTACTAACTTTGCCCCCGCGACTTCGTTTGTGTGGACATTCGGAAAATCCCTAGGGGACTTTCGACCCCATTTAAGGGTTGAGTTTCGGAAAACCACGAAACGTTTGCTTATTTGTTTTTAGAAGTACTCCTACGAAGTTTCAAGTTGAATATCTATTTTTTTCGATATAAACTTTGTACCCCCATTTCAACCCTCTAGGGGTGGAATTTCCAAAAATCCCTTCTTAGTGGATGTTTGCACTTTGTACAAAATATCTATGTACACAATTTCTCTAGGTTCAGTGGTTTGGGCTGGGCAATAGTCTTTCAGTCACCCCATCACTATTATATTGGTGTGGCTTTTTTAACTTTATTAGAGCGTAAAGTTTTAGGTTATATTCAAATTCGTAAAGGTCCCAATAAAGTTGGATTTATAGGAATTTTACAACCTTTTTCTAATGCTATTAAGTTATTTACTAAAGAACAAACTTATCCTATATTTTCTAATAGATTATTCAGTTATTTATTATGCTACGGCTCCACCTGCGTCTTAACGCATAGCTTAAAGCGTTAATCTAGGCGTTACGCAAATGTGGCCAAGACTTTAACGTGTTAATTTACAAACGACACTACTAAATTTACATAACGACTTAGCTAAAGCGTAGTTGGACATTACCATTAACGTTAACGCAGGTGGAGCAGTAGCATTAGAAAATGTTTAATCACATACAATAGAAACTTGTCCTAGAAGAAACGTAGCTTATGGTTAAAACTAAAAAATGAAAATAAATTTTCACTAAGGCAAAGTCAGTTATTAGAAAAAAATTAATGATCTACAATAGAAACCTCTTGTACTAGAAAAAACGTAACTCATGATTAAAACAAAAATACAAAAAGAAACAGAATTAATCACTAAATTTACGAAATTTTTGCAAGGCAAATCCTTGGAATAAATGAAACCCATACATAATCGCTGGCTAGTTCATTTTGGCCTTCGATTAAAAATTCTGGCACTTTGAATATCAAATTCCAAAGGCTATTCGTGGAAGGCTGGAAATTTAATAACGACACTACAAAATTAACAAAAATTTAGCCAGTGCAACACATATTATTTTATGGGCACTAGTTAAACTTAAAATATTAAGTTTCTGATTTATGAATTCAGAATTTATTATATTAACGTTAGGATTCATCAAGTTTGCATAATAAACTTTAATTTTTGAAGTGAAAACTTCTTTAGCTGCGTTGTACGCTTTTTTGTAATGGGGAAAAAATCTTAAACTCGCGTCAGTCAGTCAGGATCACGTGACCCTGACCGAAAATTCGTAAGACGGATGTGACGGATGGAGAGTTGACAGCCGGCGGCGGTAGTATCCCCCTCTCTTGAAAATGGCGTCGCGTCATTTCAAGACGTAAACACTTGTGTCACCATAGCAACGCGCTAATTTTTAATTCAATGTCAAAACTCTAGATTTTCTGTCAAGCTATGGATAAGACTTTCGTACAATACTGTTCTGTATTCGTAAATTCAAATGCAGAGTAAATTCGTAAGACGGCAATTCGTGCAAAATTATTCCCTCACCATTCCAAAATATCAAAAATGCACAACGTTAATATTCAAGTTTTCACTTCTGCCGGCACTCCCGGAGTGCAACCCCATTTTTATTTTTATTTTTATCATTTCTATTTTGCATTGTATGAAAAGACTAAATGTGAGATCCTTTATCTTTACTTTTCAAAATTGTATATCAAATCATTGTTGTATGTACAGTACATTCAACAGCACGCTGGGCTAACACAACAGGTAATTACAATCAATTTTAATTTTAGAAGACATCGTGGTTCAATATAATTTAGATTTTTTGACAGTTTTGCATAACCTGACGTGCTGACTGTACCATGTTTAATGCAAATAAATCGTTAACCTTATTTTATTGCACTATTTATGACACAGCTTATAAAGACTCATAAATCAGTAGGTGTTAGCGAATCTTGTTTAGTTACGACATAAAGGCCTTGATTGTCTTTTAAGTCATCTTACTAACAGGTTATCCAAAAATAGCCTTCGGACATTACAGTTTGTTCAATGGCTTTTTCTAAAATATCAGTGAGAATTAATATTTAGCATTTTTTTTTTTTAATTTTAGACACTTAGAGTTGGCTGTGTTATTAGGTATACGGCTGTACTTCAGTTTTATACTAAACGAAAAGGCATAGTATGATATAGTAGTGGACAAAAGTACGTAATAAGTATGACTTTTTTTCTGAACATCATAATCCAGATTGTATACTTTTATCTAGCTGACCCGACAGACGTTATCCATGAACTAAGAAATTCAGTTTTCTTAGATCCTTTATGCAAGCAATAATAAATTAATTATATCACATGTATTTTATCAATAAAATAATTTCGATGCCGAACCGAAGCATTTATTTTAAACGACATTCAGTTTTTTCACATACTCTTTGACGATATCACTGAGCAAGTACCTAATCACTGCGTTTTAGACGATATTTGCAGCTCACGCATTCTGTCAATTTTATCGGTACGTACATAGACATAGATAAATTTTCGCTGCGAGTACGTAAGTACTTGTTGTATGGTCTGTGATTCTATCCCACCAAAATCTTTTTCATGAATAATGTTGCCAAGTACAGAACCAGAGAACAAATCCTATCCAACTGCAGCGAGGTGTGAGACAGGGAGATGTTATTTCTCCGAAACTGTTCACAGCTGCGTTGGAGGATATCTTTAAACTCTTAGACTGGAAAGGACTCGGCATCAACATTAATGGCCACTACCTAACACACCTTCGTTTTGCCGATGATATAGTTCTTATTGCTGAGACCTTGGAGGACCTGAACACAATGCTCGAAGATCTGCGTAGTGCTTCCCAAAGAGTAGGTCTTAAAATGAACATGGATAAGACGAAAATCATGTCCAATGCTCATGTTGTGCCCGCTCCAGTTCATGTTGGGGACACTACACTTGAAGTTGTTGACCATTATGTATACCTAGGACATGCAGTCCAGTTAGGTAGGTCCAACTTTGAAAAGGAGATCTCTCGTCGAATCCAACTCGGATGGGCAGCATTCGGGAAGCTCCGAAAAATCTTCGTGTCCGATTTACCTCAGTGTCTCAAGACGAAAGTCTATGACCAGTGTGTGTTGCCAGTGATGACGTACGGCAGTGAAACGTGGTCGCTAACTATGGGTCTCATAAGGAGGCTCAAGGTCACCCAGCGTGCAATGGAGAGAGCCATGCTCGGCGTTTCCCTGCGTGATCGAATCAGAAATGAGGAGATCCGCAGGCGAACTAAAGTAACCGACATCGCTCGAAGGATTGCTCAGCTAAAGTGGCAGTGGGCTGGACACATAGCGAGAAGAACCGATGGCCGTTGGGGCGGAAAGGGCTTGAATGGCGACCGCGCACCGGACGACGCTCCGTGGGTAGGCCCCCGACAAGGTGGACCGACGATCTGGTGAAGGTTGCCGGAAGCCACTGGATGTGAGAAGCGCAGGACCGATCGTCGTGGAAATCCTTGGGGGAGGCCTATACCCAGCAGTGGGTGTCGTGCGGCTGATATGATGATATGATGATGTTGCCAAGACCTCGCTCTGTCAATAAGTAATCAGACCTCATGTAGAGCCAAGCTTCTAACTCTACGCGCCCTAAAGGGCCCTTCAAAAACTCTACACCTTAGTCAAAATATGTCATTGCGCGCGGCCTCACTCGACCCGAGACGACCGACGGAGCGCAATTACAAAAGGGCCATAAGTGGCGTTAGCTTCCGTACTGTATAGAAAATATATATACTGTGACACCACAGTAACAATTAATATTGTTTTAGTTTATTCTAATCACAGTAACATAATTAGTTTTTTTTATATTTATATGCTGTGCCACAGAGGACAAAACCTGTCATCTCTCTCCCGCATCATTATAATGATTAAACGGTTTAATCACATACTTAATAAGAAATATTTTCTATTAAACGAGTAGAGAGATAACATTAAAAAAGTTATACTTGTGCCGTAACAAACATATTTCTTTCCACACTCAGGTATTTCCAAAATAATTAAAACTGATCCATTTGATATCTCAATTTCACTCGTTATACCGAAAATATAAACTTTTTTTAAATCTGAGTTTTACATTTCGTAAGCGAAATTTTCCTGCTTTTATATAAGTACTTGATAGGGTTGAATCCAATTTTTAACGCATCATTAGTGAAAACAGTGCCCGTCGCCGTCTCGTCACTCTTAATGGAGACCACTCACGATCACGCCGCTTGATCCAGTGGCATGATTAAGCTACCCAAGCTAGAAAATATATCCTACCGCCAAGTGACTTGCTAGCCCAAGCTAGATAATCGATCCTACCGCCAAGTGACTTACTTGCCCAACCAAGCTAGATAATCGATCCTTCCGCCAAGTGACTTACTTAAATACAGTATTTCAGGATAACTTGAAAACTACTGAACTGATTCCATAAAAATTTAAATGGACCATCTCCAAAGAAAACGGGTTATGACCCGTGGACCCACCGGCATTACCTACTGGGTGGGACCCACTGCACTAGAGTTGGCATCTAAATTTAAATGCAAAATTTCAAAATGTCGATTCGTTGGAGTTTCCACACGGGACTTTGTTCGCGTGGTCGGTCGAAAAATCTCTAGGGAAACTTTGACCCGGATAAAAAGAATCCTATATCTTAATCCTGGTATTAGGCTATTCACTCAGACCAAATAAAAAGGGAAGACGGAGTCTTCCAAGCAAGGGACTGAAGCCAATTTTTTCATGCATTAGTGTGTGAGCCGGTGTTGCCATAGTAATTCATATTACCCCAATGTTATAAAAATAACGCGTTATGAAATAATAACGTTATTTATCACATATCAGAATCAAAACAAAAAACTGCCTGGATTCAAGAGATCATAATACGGTCCCAAGGGGGGTATTACAAGCTCTTAAAACTTGTCAGTTTTCTGAATGGCTATCAAAGCGTCTCTTTTATTTATTACTGATGAAAGAGACGCAGACTATGGTAGGCATTCAGCTATTCTGACTCGGGTGTGAGGCGACGGCTACACGCCTGGTACTGTGATCCATCAGTATTTAATCAGGGGCCTATTTCATAAAAGATTAGTGAATTTACTATAATAATTTACCACAGTTATTATTGGGGTAGAATTATGTTTCTTATTAATTATAAAACATAATTCTATCCCAATAAACTATTACTATGGTAAATTACTGTACTTTTTTATTCTTTTATTAAATAGATCCCTGATCTTGGATGAATTAACCACTGGATACGTAACGTAAGAAAAATGTATGAAATCACGATCAACCAATTTTTGCGGGGTGAGGGGGGATTACACTTGTCAAATAATGTCAATGTTATAGGGTGATTTAGCCGGTTTTCGGCCATAATTGCCGGCCAAATATTATGGATTGTAGAACTCATACATTAGTTTTCGGCCAGGCGGCCAAAAAGCAAATGACCTCCCAAAAACGCATTTAGTTACCAGGCCATCAAAGGTGAATGCGCAGGCTACATACAAAATTACCCGAGCCCCGACGCAAATTAAGTTTATCTCAGGTTTAAGTACCTAATAGTATATATTAGTAGTAAGTATGTGTATAATAAAAATATGGGACCTCTGTGATCGGTGATTAACATAAAAAAACTGCATTTTTTTTTTCAGGCGTTAATATTTTGCGTAGCTAAAGGTATATTTTCAAAAAATATTAGGTAATAATCACGACGGACCAGCTAGATAGCGCAGTAAGTAAGCGCATCACCCAGTGATTGCGACAGTTAAGCAACTTTTCCAAAGGTTTGGTCATGGGATGGGTGACCAAAAATGACCTCAAGCTCCTCCGTGACTTTGAGAGGCACGCTAAGCCGTTATTTATGGCCTATGATATATCATTGTTTTTGGCTGCATTTTCAGTCGTTAACACCCCACTTATTATTATTTATTTATTTATTATTATTATTAGTTAACGGGAGGCGCCCAATTACATAACTAACATAGTTCACTTACTTTAAGATAAACAGAAATGGGTAATAGCCGAACACTCTCTTGTATAGGTAACTCAAGACCTTTTGTACTTTTTGACCATTACCTTATATTTCGCTTATGTGCAATCACGTCTGATAATAATATAATAAAAATAAAATTAGAATAACGTCATAACATATTTTTTTATTTATGGTTTTATATTATCCACATACAAGTCACAAGACCTACAATACTATTAAAAGATTATCCAAAAATGAACCTGGATGCGCAAATTCTTCTAGGTTATGTCGAGCTCAACCAAGAAAGTACAAAATGCTCATAACATGAGCGCAACATCCAAGCGTTCGGCGGCCATGAATGCACGAGCAATAATATTCATTTATGACACTGCGACCCTGTGCTTCATGATTATACAAAATGTAGGTATAATATGTTTTGCTCCGCACATGCCTCGATTGAATTTTACATCTTATTAGAACATTTTGTTCATTATTGATATGAATTCTTTCTGGATGTCGATAGTATTCAATTTCATATGTAATTATCTGGTAGACATGCGAGCCGCGCCGGCGCCGCCGCGCCGCGCCGCGTTTTTTCCGCGCCGCCGCTGCCGTGGCATTCGGGTCGGCGCGCCGAATGAAGCGTGAGCGCAAGGGAAGGCAAGAGAGCGCGAGCAAAAGCAAGCGAGCGAGAGGGACAGGAAAAGTGCAGAAGAACCCACAGCTGCTCACTCGCGCAATTTTTAATTTTTCCTTCTAAATTCAACCACGTCAACAAATTTTAAAATTCAATCTAAAATAATAGGTCTTTACCTATGAAATTGCCGATTTGTATGGAGATTTTTCAAGAAGTTGCATTTTTCATAATAGCATTTTCTTTGTTCATTTAACAACCATGAACACTCATGTAACAAAACTTTTATGTACTAATGTTTGAACACTATGCTAACTTATTTCCATTTAAGATAAGCGAAAAAATAAGTTTTGGTTAAGTTACAACCCCTTCGGTCACCCTTTTTTTGCTCACAAAAAAAGAGTCACTTTCAAGATCTTTTTTTTAATGTCACGAAAGCTAAAATATGGACTTTATTTTTACTGATAGTTAACTATCATGATCATAATTCGATATAATATTCACGATTTTGTTAAAATTTTAAATTATAGAAGTTATTATTTTCTCTGTATGTGACAAAATATCGACAATTTCATAGGTAAAGACCTAATATTTGTGTTAAAATGGAACTGAAGCTGTGCAATTTTTATTACTTACGATTGATATATGTTTGTTATTTATAATAATAGCACATGATCATGAAAAACAAGAAAACAATAATAATAAAATTATAAACAATGAAATTTTGACGGCTTAAATTCGGACGCTTTTGCCCTAAATTCGACCATTATTTTCCCTAAATTCGGCAAAGGCGAAATAACTCAGCAATGACCAGTGTCAGAAACGTTTAATGTTTTTATTTAAGTAACCGACATATCGCTCGAATGATTGATCAGCTGAAGTGGCAGTGAGCTGGACACATGGCGAGAAGAACCGATGGGGGAGGCCTATACCCAGCAGTGGGTGTCGTGCGGTTGATATTATTTACATATTAAATTGCAAAAATAACATAGTTATTATTATTATCAACATTAATAATATTATTATTATGCTTATCAAAAATAAGCTTATGGTACTTTATTATTAACATATAACATTAATAATAAGTGGCCGAAAATAGAAAATATCGTTACGCCCAAGTCCGGCCGCGAGTTTGATGGTTGGCCGACTATAGGACTCATGGTCATTCTATACTCGGCCACCATTTCAAAAGGCAGCCAAATTTAGATTTTTCACCAGTTTCTTAGACCTAGCTCCGGCGAGCTTTAATTTAGTAACAAATAAAATCATATGAGAAAATATCACTTTATATTATTCTTTGATTAAGGTTTTATCACATATAAACGTCAATAGATCGAGAAATCGGTGAAAGTAATTAAAATCACTTACCCCATAACTTGGGTGTCCCTCGAACTTAACTACAAAATTGCACAACGCGCGGCACAACCACGCGGGTCGCTGGTTAAATTGCTACTGAGTGCAAGCAAAATGCAAACCAGATGACGGCTTGCTGCCATTTTGACCCAGAATAGCATATAGTCACACAATTTATTTAATTTAATATTTTGCTTGAGTGGCCGAATTTAGGATGTGTCCGAATTTAGTCGCAAGTGAACAAGTTTATCTACATAATATGAGTATCTAAGATGAGTTTGGATAGCTAGGCAGTTAGGAGGCACTTTGAATTGTTTTCAAGGAAAAAAATAGTTATTTCCCCACAGAAAAGTGCAAGATATATATAGGCGGTATTGTCGTTGCGAAAATAAATAAATTTGACTTAAAATGCCGGAATAATTTGTGCCACGCCGGCGCGGTCACGCCACGCCGACTATAAATGGTCGGCGCGCCGCCGCGGGCACTTTAGGCCTCGGCGCGCATGTCTATTATCTGGTAACGATATATTTAAGTTTGTAAATATCGTTACTTATTGCTATTAAAACTGATAAGTTTCTTGCGCCCGTTCTTCTTGTCAGTTAAAAAAGTCTTGAACGGGTGGTAGGAAAATATAGACGATTCAAAAGTACTTAATAATTAAGTTTATTTGAATAAAGCTATTTTTGACTTTGACTTTGACTTTGACATATACTCCCGTCCTTTTCATATGCTCACTGCAATAAGAACGCGCGCGCCAACTTTAGGTGGTACGTTCCTATTGCGATTAAAATTAATTGTTCGTTTGTGAGCTCGGGAAAATCTATAATATGTTGGTCATTAGCATTTAATCTTTAAAATGTGACTCTTTGGCGATTAATATTATTTTCTTCTATATTATTCGCCAGAAGATTTGGTTTATTTAAATTCAACCGGATTGATTCTATGAATTCAGCTGTGTATTGGCTATCCTCATAAGGCTCTTGGAAGCAGTTGATTAGAGCTCCCGCTATTTTAAAATCATTAAAGCTGTTTTGGCGAGGCGCGGTTGAAAATTCTGCGCCTGAAGATTTTAAAATCTCTTTTGAACTTACCGTTTACGGCCTCAATGACCCATCTGCTGATTGTAACTAGTCTTGACTTGTTAGCTTCTATAGTCGTCAGTTGACTTTCGTTTCGCCGTTTCGTCAGCGGCATATGTGCAGCATATCCATAGGATTCTATTACTGGTACTGCATCTCTAAATCCTCTGTCTAAAACCAGAACATCATCCTCTTCAAACAAATAGTGAAATGTGCAGTCTTCAATCGGCTGGTCGTCATTTTCTAATATATTTTTCATAATGTCCGCATCTGTGGTTGTTGCGGCATATGGTCATTTTATATCTATTATATGACCATCGGCACTAACTATAATAAATGTTTTAAAAAGATTTCGATATTTATGTGAGCTGTATGTGCGTCGCTGATACAGAAAGTTGGAGCTTTTCTCAATGAAAAGGTAAATGCCATCTAATATAATGACTGCTTTAGGAGATTCATCACTTCCGAAAATGTAGTTCGGAAGAATTCTATTTTTTTCTATTATCTCGCTCCGGGATATGTGATCAAGGCCTATATGCAATGGCACAAAATCGGCCAGTATACATTCCCGAGTCAAATGGATTTTTCTGTCAATGCATCTTCTCGATAAGCAAAAAGCTGATCCTAGTCTATCGCTCGGCTCTCCTGTTCTTATTTTCGTCAAATATACAACTAAATCTAAGTCTGGTGTAACCGTCTTGTTAAAGATGGCGTTTGGTCCCTGAAGTTGCCTGAATTTTTCATGGCTTAGACCAGTCCGACATTGTAGGTCTTCCGGTGATATTTCATTAATATCGTCAAAATTCAATGATGCCCTTCTTTCAAGTGAATACGTGTAGATTTTTACCATGTCCCTGAAGCTGCGAGCATTGAAATCATGATGTTGAGTAGTAACATTCTCTGGAAATTCTTCCACAGTCAGGTGGTTAAGTGTTGCGCACAAATCCGAGTTCGATCAGGTACATAAAAATTAAAATAACTGAGGAGGTAAGCCTAGGCAGAGTTTGGTATTTGGCGCAATTGTATGTTTCTACAATTGTTTATCATTTTAGAAACAAAGTTGTATTACAAAGTTGTATTAGCAGCTTGAGCTATTTCTGGTATAGGTATCGAAGATCTAGCAACTGCTTGATTGACAGGCACTGCTGGTCGATCTTCACGCGTAATTGCATAAATTCTATGCCAGCATGGGTGACATATCGATTGCGTACCATCAAATGGCACCTACAAATAATAATTATTAAAAATGTTAAATTCTGGAGGACAATTTTTTTATCATATTAAATAAAAATACCACAATCCGGTACTAAAAATAAGATCATGCTATTTTTTTGCTACTTTTAACGACACACCTACCCTGTTAAATTTTCGCCCTTCTTCCCCACGACACTACGAAGGCGCACTACTGGTAGTGCCGTGGGTAATTTTGTTTGCCGTGGTAAACCACCTCGAATAACATACTTTACCAAGTTTATGTGTCGCCAATTTTTCATCACACTCGCCCTTGCTGACTGCTGGACACATTTCTAAAATATACAGTTGGTATGTACTTAAATCATCACGGCTCTTCGTTATATCTGTGCAAACAATAGCTTACGGCAGTAAATGATTTGACTAGAAGACATTCAAAATTATTAAGTGCCTTCCCTATCGGGCCACTAAAGCTTTTCGGCCCTGTGGTACTACCGTCTAAGTATTCAAAAAGATGTCTTAAGCTTCACTCTTTTGCGTGCAGTTGACATATTAGCCATTGAAGAGGACGTTGCAGCTTGTTTTCAAGCAGTTTGATAATTCCGGCTCTATTACCAGTGTTAACAGCAGTTCCTCGCGCGAAATGACTTTCAAGACGAAAATTAACAAAATCAAACATGATTTTGAAAACGTTTTGTAAGAAAAATGATGCTTTTTGTTGATTATTATTGGCTTTTGTGTATAAGTATCTCTTAATAATATTAACTATTAAAAAAATGTGATATATTTTGTTTAAAATTATATTATGAAAATATTAATATTTAGAAAGTTTTTCGAAAACGTCAGCTCCTGGGGGCAGTACGTCTCGTAATTTGTTTCTAATTATATTTTGTATACGTAATAAATAAGTGTATTGGCAACTTTTAATAATACCGCGAAAAAGAAATTTCACGAAAAATATTTTTCATACATTCTTACATTTTCCGTAATGGCCGAAAACCAAAGGGGGCCGGCAAACCGGCTAAGTCACCCTACTTTGTTTACATACCAAATTTTATTTATTTTGCGAAAAATAGCTACTATAATAGGTTGAAATTGTGCTTACGTGTGAAAATAAACATTTCTTGATTGCCCGTTATTTTTTTTGCTGAACAATACGAAGCATTTTGCCCATTTTTGTACCAATGTTTCGCCACGAGCTCTAGCATCACACTGACAACGCGATATCGTTTACTGAGGCTATCGGTCACAGTAAGTGGCAGAGGGGTAAAGGCGAATATGGCTGTCATTTCGCATCCAGTGGTTAATTCATCCAAGTCCCTGATAAATAATACTGATGGATCACAGTATTTACCACACGTGTAGCCATCGCCTAATGATAGATAGAAAAAGTGAGCTTCTCAAAGCCCTGCATGCAGGGCTGTGAGTAGCTCGCTTTAAAAGTAGTGGCGGAAGTAGGAAGGAAATAGGAAAAATGTAAAAAATAAAACTAACGAATACTAAAGTTTCGTGTATTTAAGGCAAGATGTTTGTTCTGACATGTTAGGCATCCATTACACGGTAGGTTTTGCTGTCAGTTTAACCACAGTCACGGGCTGTGACTGATGATTAACCTACCGTGTAATGTAGTGACTGATGGTTGCATGATGTGATTTGTTTTTTCCATTAGTCAAACTCATAACATCCTTCCTTCAATATGTATAGTACTCTACCTAAATTAATTTAAATTGGGAGATATTTTCGTAAAACCACTTATTTTACCTTTGTTAGGAATACCTATTTTTTTCATTTAATCCTTTAAGCCCGGAAAATGAGACACAATATTTCATTTCCATCAGGGATTGCAGGATTAAAAATAACAATTTTAAGTGACGTAGGTTTTTTCAAAGTTTTAAATGTTGCTTTTCATTTTAATTTTTTTAAAAATTCATACTTTATCTAGTTTTAAAAAAAACCCGCCTGCATAAAAAGACAAGTCAACTGAAAAGATGGAAACAAGATAAATATTAAAGGCAACATAATAACATGCTGTCAGAGGCATGCATAAAGAAAGTGACACTATGAATTATTTGAATTATATACCTCCGACTGCATGTTATTATGTTACCTTTAATATTTAGTCTTGTTTCCATCTTTTCAGTTGACTTGTCTTTTTATTGTCTTTTCTGCGGCAGGCATGGGTTTTTTAATTATATAATTTATTTTTTTATTTATATCTTTTTAGTTATCATATATTACGGTCATGATATACCTTTTCGAAATCTTCATAATAAGCCCTTTAATTTGATACCCATATAGCAGTATTCTAAAAACAATTTTTTTTCCACTACGTATAATAGCACCGTATAGCCGCCATGTTGATTTTTTAGAACGCCACGTTCTTAAGAAGTTTTTTAGAACGCCATCTTCTTAAGAACAATTGGGCTGACAAGACGAATCTAACGATATCTTAATCATAGAAATCCGTTCAGTCGTTTAAAAGATATGAGGTAATAAAGAATATTACATACATACAAGATAGAAGATACGCACGAAAAACATAACCCTCTTGCAGTCAGGTAAAAACAGCATCTAAATCGGTCAAACCGTTATGGAGATAAATGAAAACATGATGCTGCAGCACTCCCTAGCGGCTAAATACTATAACACTTATCTAAGAAGCATCGCCAAAAACCATTACAGAAAGCCGTAGCGAAATCGGTTTAGTAATTTTTGAAAAACGACAAAAACTTCATTGAAATCGGCCCAGAAGGTAGTTTCCGAAGAAAATGGTAACAGACATAGACAAACAAATAAACAACCTCTGAGGCGACGGCTACACGCGTGGTAAATACTGAGATCATCAGTATTTAATCAGAGGTCTATTTCATAAAAGTATGAAAAAGTACAGTAATTTACCATTGTAGTAGTTTATTGGGGTAGAGATTATGTTTTATAATTATTAAGAAACAGTTCTACCCCAATAACAACAATGGTAAATTGTTATAGTAAAGTTACTAATATTTTATGAAATAGGCCCCTAATTAAATACTGATGGATCACAGTATTCTAACCCCAAACGCATATACCACCTCCATTCCGTTCCGTCCGTCGTAGGTAAAAACAGTCCAGAAACAGAAATAATTAACGCGTTATTTTTAACAAGAAACAAATAACGTTACGTTACTTTCCATGTTACCCAATAACAGGTTTAAAAAAGAATGTTTGGCATGGCAACACTTGTGTTGAGGTTTTGTGTTTCAAGTAATACCTTAATGTTTATTTTGAATTAGTGAAAATATTAGTTTCCAATTTCACTTTCGTGTGAAATGTGACTCCATCCTGCTTTTTATGTGTCGAAAATTGGTTTTTACACCTTTTCACTACACAATTCGGCATTTTCTTTGGTGAAATTTATAATTTATTAGTACGTCCTGGTACGTCAGCTTCGCACGCTGGCTGTTAAGAAAAGGCGTAGTTTCGTTACATGTGTGTGCGTGTAACTGTGTGTGTACACGCCAAGGCGTAGTTTTATTGGCTTCACTGCATTGTTCAGAGGACTACGTCTTCCCTTTTTTATTTGGTCTGAGGCTATTCATGTGCCAAATTTCATCCATATCCGTTAAGCTGTTTTTGCGTAATGAGTAGCAAACCTCTAAACATACAAACAAGCATCCAAACATACAAACTTTTACGTTTATGATAATTGTAGGACAGTAAACTCTGATTTTTTTATTCCGTAGAATGGGGAATGTCCGAAAAAATCAAACTGGCTGAATATTTTTTTTATAGGTAGGAATAAGCTCTCTTAGTAATAGAAAAAAAACAGGATTTTCGGTTGTGTGAAAAAATTTAAAAAAATTAAAGTCTCTTCGTCTTCACAAATATAGGAAAGTAACAGCAGAATGGAGATTATACCTTTGCCATCATCTGCCACAAACACAACATGGTATTAAAAAAAATTTCAACACAAAAATATGTCAAAAGTGTCTGTTTTTAATTCTTGATGTCATAGTGGCAGGTGTTGGCAAAGGTATAATTTCCATTCTGCTGTTACTTTCCTACATTTGAGAAGTCGAAGAGACTTTAATTTTTTTAAATTTTTTCACGCAACCGAAAATTCTGATTTTTTTTTCTATTACTAAGGGCGCTTATCTATCTATAAAAAATATTCAGCTAATTTGATTTTTTTCGGACATTCCCCATTCTGACAGCTGTCATTCGATTTTAAAATATGTCATAAAATTTTAAATATACCAGAAAGTCCAACCTTATGAAACGTCAGAATTCTACGGAATAAAAAATCTGGTTAGGATTGGTTGCATTTTGCATAAACGCGCCACTTGTCAAGGCGGATATTGTTGTAGGTGTCTCGTCCGCGTATCTCCTCTAGAATGTTATCGCTTAATAAACTGAAGGACGGTTCACGGACTTTACCACAATGTTTGTATTACGCTATCAGAATTATTCACTTCATTGATTGTTTGGGAAAACAAAAATTAATAGATGTTAGGATTTCAATTCAAGGAATAATAGGATTGAAGTAGTTAAGTAATAAATTTTACATTTTCTCTTTCATGGAATTGATCGTCATTGATTATTCCTTTATATAGCAATTAAGCTTTGATGTATGTACAGAATAGTCATATTTTTTTATCATAATACTTTTAGCAATTTTTAAAGGAAACAAAATCAGCTATTATTTTTCATTTTAAAATTTCTTAACGCATTCGTATTTCTTTTACGTTCATCCTACTACACTAATAAATAAGTATTATAAATGTGAAAGCTATAATTTCAAGAAAGTATTTGCCTCGTACTGTAGATACGTTTGGATGTTTAGATGTTTGTTACTCTATTATTAGTAAGGTTTGAGGTTAGTTTTCGCACAAGTCATCACGGAAATACAAAAATGTGGTATCGATGCATTCAGTACGATGCCCTGCTCACAAATATATAAGATGACAAGCGCGAAAATGGTGGGGGTAGAAACTGTGACGTCATTAAGTTTGCAGTACAAAGAAATTTTTTTTTCATACCATGTGGTATATCAAATGAAAGGGCTTTGTGAGTAGATAACGAATATATAACACACTATAACATTCTCACTACTTGGTCTAACAAATTATGAGCAAACGTCGGAAAATTTCGCGATTCAGAGTCGCCATTGAACAGGTCCAGATTGAAAACGACTGAATTGATTTTTACAAAATACATAACAAATAACTCTGCACATACTCTTTTCGAATGTCTAAAGGTTATTGACCAAAGATATTTAAAAATAAGAAAAGTACATCAGTTTTAATAACAGCATAATTTTCTACTTTTTCTAAATTCTCAGATTCCGTTAATAATTAATAAAAAAATAAATAAATGAACTTTCGTATTTTTATCCTTACTAGGACAAGTTAGGATAAACAGACGAAGGTTTAAATAACCAAATTTTGACACTTTAGATACTTCTTTTAAACTTAATCACTATTTTAAAATATGTTGTCTTATTAACTCAAATATTATTAACAATTTACAATATTTTTGGTATTCTATGCGTGGTAAAACATTTGTTGTATTTTATGAATGATTATTTACACCCGTTAAGCCCCTTTTACACCAATTAGAAAGACTGTGATTTTTGTGTATTGTTTTGATTTTTTATAAATAACTTTTGCCTATTGAGTTTCATCACGTTATTTAGGTCTCCGAGCAACCGTGTGTGTTTTCCATGTGTATTTGTCATTACTTTTAGTTATCCTTACTTGTCCTATTTGGTAAACAAACTATACTCAATTCTTTTTTGAAATAATCATGTATAAAATTCAACAAATGGTTTTCCACGCATTGAATACAAAAGAAATTGTTAACACATTTTTATAGTGATTTAAATTTAAAAGAAGCATGGAAACTGTCAAATACTGTTTATTAAATAGAAAAAGTAAGGATTAACATACGAAAGTTTATTTATTTATTTTTTATTAATTATTAAAGGAATCTGAGAATTTAGAAAAAGCAGAAAATTATGCTGTTATTAAAACTGATGTACTTTTCTTATTTTTAAATATCTTTGGTCAATTACCTTTAGACATTCGAAAAGAGTATGTGCAGAGTTATCTGTTATGTATTTTGTGAAAATCAATTCAGTCGTTTTCAATCTGGACCTGTTCAATGGCGACTCTGAATCGCGAAATTTTCCGACGTTTGCTAATAATTTGTTAGACCAAGTAGTGAAAATGTTATAGTGTGATATATATTCGCAATCTACTTACAAAGCCCTTCCATTTGATATACCACATGGTATGAAAAAAAAATTTCTTTGTACTGAAAACTTTATGACGTCACAGTTTCTACCCCCACCACTTTCGCACTTGTCATCTTATATATTTGTGATGAGGGCATCGTACTGAATGCAACGATACCAAATTTTCATATTTCTGAGATGACTTGTACGAAAAGTGTTTTCTAAGCGTCTTTTTTAAGATTACCGCCGCTCTATATACTAAAAACGGATTTTGGGGTACACACCTACATTCTTATACTGATTCAAAATTCTCTAAGGATTTCTCAAATGTCCATGCGGACCAAGTCGCGGACAGAAGCTAATAATAAATAAGTACCGAAGTTTTTATTTTTTTGTTGACTCTGACAAAAAGTCGCGATATTCTGTTTACGTGCGTACCTCCTGTATTATTTGGCTTTCTGTACTTGACATAATAAAATGGCAAGCAGCTAAAGTAACAAATAGAGCGTGCTCTCAGTGAAGTTCCGTTTGCAGACCGCATTCTGACTGACTCAGATATTGTAAGAGAGTACTAGCGGCCGCCCGCGGTTTCACCCGCGTGGTTCCAATTCTCGTGGGAATATCGGGATAAAAAATATCCTGTGTTTTAATATAAGCTATATACTATCTGTATGCCAAATTCCAACGAAATCCGTTCAGTAGTTTTTGCGTGATTGAGGAACAAACATCTAAACATCCAAACCCACAAAGTTTCACATTTATGATATCAGTAGGATATTAGGGTTGAGGGTATAGTATGAAAATCCGCTATAATGCTTAGTGACCAAATTCGAGTTAGTAGCATCGTTATAAAACTCTTTAAAATAGCTTTAAAATGGTCGGCTCGTTTTGTAGAAAAATAAACTAAAACATAGAGAAATCCGCCAACATCAAAAGTGCCTTTAACCAAAATATCTAACTAAAATTAGTGTTGCCATATCATAACCTAATTGGTCAAAAAATTCCTGGTAAGTTTAATCTATAAATAGTTTTTTTATGGTCTGCGAAGTTTGGCCGCCTCTGATAAAAGTGATCTCAATCGATAGAGTAAGTCTTCACAAACAAAAAGTAGTAAGAAAAAATTCGTATCTAAGTGATATACTTACATTTGAGTTTGAAGTGGAATAAAGGCAATATAAAATTAAGTATTTTTTGCATTATTTATACATGTTTAGTTTATTTATAAAACACCAACTACCATGCAGGGGTAGATTAGTAACATAATAAACAACAATGTTTGTTCTACGACTTTTCGAAAAAATACTAAAAATCTACTTTCCATACAACTGTCTGTCCAAACAAGTGCTTTCCATACTCATAACTGGAGCACACTTTGTCAGCTAAGCCATGGACGCTTCCTACATATACATAAATAGCTCATCAACAACATGCATTGACATATTTCGTCCACTAAATCCAGAAAATACTGATTTTGTATGTCAACTTCAAACTCAAATAGGTATCTCAGTAAGTATATTTACGAGATTTTTTGCTCATCACTTTTTGTTTGTAATAACTTTCTCTATCGATTGACACCACTTTTATAAGAGGCGGCCAAAACCGACTTTTTTCAAAATTGCGGACAGGTAGGTATGCCAAAAGGGCCTGATGCTCTTTAGCGGATTTTGATAACCATACCCCTCATATATTGTAGAGATCCCAGACATCGAATTATACCGATGTTGCCAACCAGCATTGTGGTCACGTGGTCCCCCTCCCCCACCCCTAAGGACCACAATACTGGTTGGCAACATCTGTTTATTCGACGGATATGGAACAAGATATTTCAGAAGTCAGATTGCGGTCCGCGATTTTTGCAAACGAATATCCCACTGTAGCCTGCACTAAAATGAATAAAATAAGTGAGTGATATTCACATTTCATCGTTTTTGCTAGCATGTTTTTGTTAGGTTCGTGTTCTCGTACAAAAATATGAATACATTTAGCAAACAGAAAACATCAAATACATTGTAGTACAGGAAAACATAGCGTTTCTATGCACTCGGTGTTTAAATTATTTATTTATAGTGCCTATTATAATAAGTGAAGCGGAATATATAATTTTTAGTCATTATGTAATAGCCTACAAAGTAACAAGATTTCCATGCAAGATGCAAGAAGGATCAGTAAGTTTCAATCTATAAATAAAATGGTTTGACGCAAAGTCTTTACATAAGGTCAGGGGGTCAAGTCTGCTAATGTTAATGGTGTTTAAATGGTAATGCTTTTTGACACAGTTCTTGTTTCTTAAACCCAAAGACGAAACACATTGTGTTTCTTAAACCCAAAACGGAAACACACTACTGTGTCAAAAAGCATTACCATTCAAACACCATTGAACCACGATTTTGACGTTAACATTAGCAGACTTGGCCCAGGCCTCTACTAGTTTGGCACATTCAGAAAGGATTCTTTTGAATCCTTTCCTTTTGAAACCGATGGCACCTGTTAACGGATTGGACAATTTCAATTTACAATCGCAAGAAAATTAGTTCACTCGATGACCGCACAACATTGGCTCAATACAGCGCTGGTGACGCAGTGAAATAAATATCAGCACACTATGGTTCAAATAATATCATTTCTAAATACAGGAAAACAATAGACTTTATTGGTATTTTTAATTATAATATTCCTGACAACATTCAATATGATCTTTTAATTAACAAGTACAAACAACGCTTGATGATTTTCAAACAGTATTTAACAAAAGTTGTCACGACATATCAGTTAGATATTAGAATAGATTTTCGTTCTACTACGTCGAGATAATATAATAATCTATAGTGGTGGACGGATACTTAGAAACACCAGTGGATTTTCACACAAATGAGATAACTTTGAAGCCTTGGTTCTCCGCCAGTGATTGATCGAGCTGTGATCTAATGATGACTATCCAGGGAGTGAATTATACCATTATATCGAACCAGGGAGCGAGGAGATCCAGATCGCAACACCCACAACTGATCTGATCACTCTGATCAGCATTTTATAGAATTTTATTGAATGCTTTCGTTAATTCATTCGTGATCAGCATTCTATAGAATGCTGATTGGATATGTTTAAAAAAACCACGAAACTAGCATTAAAATGTATGGAAAACTTGCAACTGGGAACTGATTCTTACAGTTCTTAAAATGCTGATAGTGGGATGTGTATGGCAATCTGGATATCCTCTATTCACTCCCTGAATAGCCATCATTAGATCGCAGCTAGATCAAACACTGGCGGAGAACCAAGGCTTCAATGTTACTTCGTTTGTATGATATGAAGATCGACTGGTGTTTCTAAGGCCCGTATTTATAAACCGCTCTCAACGTTGAGAGCCATCTTGAGCTTATAATTGAGATGCTGTTCTTATTAATAGATCATACTTAAGTACATGTTTGAGTTCGTGGCATCAACTGAGAGTCACTCATATTAATAAACAAAACTCTGCACTTGAGATCGCTCTTGAGGTGATGATTGAGAGCGTGTTCGCCAAGTGCTGCAAAACCGTAACTTGATAGCGTGCGCGCGCGGGATAGTTATTTTATTTTGAACTGCTACGTATGTTTTTGTACCTATGTACGTGGATAAAATTATATAGTTTCAAAATCTAATAAACGGAGTTAATTATTATGATGATATTGATTACGATATTACATAAATTATGAAATGTATTATCCCGCCAATTTTTTCCGTTTCTTTAATCATGAAACAGAAAAGGCAAAGGCACATTTGCATCATACAGCCACGAAATACATAATCCAAGACTTCAGTCTTCTTGAACTGACGTAGTAATATGAAGTGATATTTTATTTATGTGTAAATAAAGTAATATAAATAAATATTTAATTTTACCTAAAATGTTTTGCACTAATTTATGAGAGTACAATTTATAAAACTATTACTTTTTAGGGTTCCCTACCAAAATGGTAAAAAAGGAACCCTTATGGTGTGACTCAGTCTGTCTGTCTGTCTGTCTGTCTGTCTGTCTGTCTGTCTGTCTGTATGTCTGTCTGTCTGTCACAGCTGGATATCTCGAGAACTACTAATGGTATCAACTTGAAATTTGGAATAGTTTAAGATGATATTTGTCCAACTATTTCGCGAATAAGAAATAAATTAAAAAATAAATATCTTTTTTACAACAGGGACTGAAAAGGGGTCTTAAAAATTTGAAGTGGGGCAACTAGGGCATGTGGGGTATCATATGAAAGAGCGTCGTTTGCACGTTTTTAAACATTTTTTTTTTTTTAGGCCGCATAGTTTTCGACTTATGGTGAAAATTGTAAAAAAAAATACCGTTCCCCCCCCCCCCCCCCCCTTATCTCCGAAGTTTGCAGAGAGAAAAATCTGAAATAATTCTAAGTGATAGTAGTTTATGTAAAGATTACAGGAAAAATAAAACGATGTCTCAATATAACACACTTTTTAAGAAATTCAAAAAACAATCAATTTTTTTAGTTTTACTACCAGTCAACAGATGGCGCTGTCCTAACCATGCTAACCTAAGGAAAAATATAGTTCCACTATCGGTCAAGAGATGGCGCAACCTAACACTACAATAATAAATTGGTGGCTGGTTCTAAAATAATTACCTACTATTTGCCGTACGAATAAACGAAGAATAAGTTCCTACTTAGTAATATAAACAGTTTGCAATGTGGAGTGGCTGAAACGTTTTTCAGTCACCATAAGCAGCTGTGGTTAAGATTTGTAAATTAACTGTCCGCCTGTTCGCCCTTCCAACTGTCTGCCGTTTATCCTACTTTTTTAAAGACTGTACTAAAGTAACATATCCAAATATATTTATGATTGTACGGAACCCTCGGTGCGCGAGTCCGACTCGCTCTTGACCGGTTTTTTGTAATTTGAGCTAACTATTCTACACAGCTTAAACGAAACGTTTATCATTCAACCTTAATTCTAAAGTGTCATTTTACTGTATAAAAACCACCGTGAACTTAAGATATTGATCTTAAGAGCTGAGATCGATCTCATTTGATACGCTCTTGATATCTGACTATTAATTAATACCCAACTTAAGATGCTGCTCACATCTTGAAAGCGTATCAGCTGAGATCAATCTTGAGATCGGTATTGAGAGCGGTTTATAAATACGGGCTTGTATCCGTCCACCACTATAGATCTGTTTACCTCTGTGAAATGTGCGGGCGTCGGGAGACGAAATAACACAAGAAATGTTGATTATTTACTGTTTTTTATAGAGAAAAACAGGGTTTTTATAGTGTTTTCAAATAGGTCAATACGTAAATGTTTTATATGACATTTAGCTTGTTTAGAAAAGTATCTGATTTCACTTTGCATGTTTACTTTAAAGAAATGGAACACCAATGGGGAAGGCAACTGTCAAAATGGCGCTGCTTGTTCCACGAGAGCTATGAAAACAAAGGACTTTTACTTAAAAAAAATCGGTTTTTTTTAGCAATGATTAAATTCTGTGTAATAAATAGGCTTTAAAAATGTTGGCACTTACTAATTTCCGAAAAATCTGGATATAGAAAAAATGGATTAATTCTGTAGGAATAAAAACGTCTTAATTTAGCTTTCAATTCTGGCATTTGCATTGTAGAAAAGTCTTTTATATCCATTTTGGGTCAATGGGTCTTTTTCGGTAAAAAATACCACAAAACAAATACCTATTTTCCCATAGATTTGTTCTGAACATAGATATAGAATGTCAAAGAACAACAAAGCCAATAAACAGGTGATCCGAAAACGAATCAATACATTTTATATGAGATACGTAAAATATGACTTAGATTCATAAAATATGACTATATCATGGCAAAGGAAATTAATAAACTATGTTCCATACTATTTTCTTTGTCGATAAACGAATAAATGTAGCGAAATTTGGTTTTAGAGAAATGTGTGGCAATATCTTATTTACCTTTGAAAAGTGTGATTCCTTGGATTGTTTCTTTTAGTCACATCACAATAACTTAGAGTACAAGACCAGTAGCTCCACGACACCTTTATTTTATATTCTAATTAAGATTAAAAAATATTTTAAACAAACTGTGATTGCTCATTTGCTAAGCGGGACGCTAGGGGCTCTTACTGTAAAAAATGTTGGCACATGTCACTTGATCCTTTGTCTCTTTTTTACATAGACCGTGTCCGTATGATTTTAACTTCTCTTTTCCACGCTTTGTTGGTCTTCTTGAGCGCAGCGAAAATTTTTCTATGTCTATGGTTCTGAACATCTGCTGTCTTAGGAACAAGCGTACGCAGCGACATCTACAATTAGCATTGCGTTGCCAACCCCATTATATTCAAAACCATTATCACCTTTATACGTCATCGATGATGATGTCGTGCACCACACTACACCTCCCCTCCCCCCTTTTTTTGACAAAAATTAAGAATCTGTCATTTTTGGCTAAACATTCCATAACTATAGTAAACTATTATGTATGCATTATTTACATTCTAAGAATATACAAATTATTATTATGGTCATGTTGCTTATTACTTATAACATGATCCAGTTTATCAGAGACAGTCAACCCTTTTTTGGGCACAGGTTCTTGCTGTTATTATTTGGTCTCTTATTACAATTTTCTGTCCTTCTATTTAATTATTTCTTACACATTAGCACTTGTGACAATTTAAATAATACTTTGTTTTCTATCTCATATTAACCAACCAACAGGGTGTCTCAAAACTTTGCCACGCGGAGGGAAAGTACTTACCTTAATATTGAAGATAGGAAATTTTACTGAAAGAAGACTTCATTTTGTTTTTAAAAAGAAACAGAACTGCATTCAAAGTTTTTTTTTAAATCGCATACGATTCGATACAAATTGATACAATCATCATAATAATAAAAATTTAAATATTGAATTTCATGGTCTTCCTTTTGTTTGAGATGCTGTATTACTTAAGAAAAAAATATCCTTCTAAGTCCCTTTCGTTTGGTATCGTAAAAATTAATAAAAAACTTTTTCATTTTTAGTGGGTTCGGTTCCTGGTTATGGCAGGCGACTATTCAAAAATTTTTGAATGCAGTTCCAATAATTTTTATTAAAAACAAAATTAAATCTTCTATCAGTAAAATTTCTTATCTTAAATATTTTAGGTACTTTCCCTCCGTGTGGCAAAGTTTTGGGACACCCTGTATATTGTTTAAACTAGCTTGACATACTTTTCTCGTACTTGTAAGTCCATACATTCAATGTTGTATTAACAATTTTTCAATACGATCATCATCTACAACTTTAAATCCTTAATATTTCTCAAAATTTTAACATATCCCATTCAATTTCATATCTTTTTTACACGACTGCCCAAAAAATGATTTTATATGAGTTCAGGGTTTATGTATGTTTGTGGCCTTTGTTCGCTTTAGGACAGATTAGCTTTAGGACAGATTCGCTTTACGACAGATTCGCTTTACGACAGATTCGCTGTACGACAGAAGTACAGTCAACTCGGAATGGCTGAAAGTCATACTGACTCTTGACATGAAAAATAACAAAGACTTTTTTTGCGTAAAACAATAAGTACGTCATCAAAGTACTAGGGTCACATATACACAAATATAGAGAAGGTTTAACTTCTATATTTTTTAATAGCTTTCTTCAAAGTGACATTTAAAAAAATAAAGAAAATATTTGCCACACTAGATGGCGTTAATGGAAAGAGAAGTGTCAAAGCTTAGTAAAAAACGGACTAAATTATTACAAAAAAAAATCGGACTAAAAATATTAAAAAGTTTTTTTCAGTAAATTATTATTTTCTGCTTTTTAGTTAACGAGCTAAGATTAATAAAAAAACCGGTCAAGAGCGAGTCGGACTCGCGCACCGAGGGTTCCGTACCATCATAATTGCACCATTAAACCACACTGCAGAAGAGAATAATAAAATTAGTATTGCAGTTTTAGGTCAGCGCCATCTCTTGACCGATAACTTTTTTAGAAATTTGATAATTTCTAAAAAAGTGTGCTATATTGAGACATCGTTTTATTTTTCCATATAAACTGCTATAACATAGAATTATTTTAGATTTTTCTCTTTGCAAACTTCGGAGATAAGGGGGGGGGGGGGAACGGTATTTTTTTTACATTTTTCATTATAAATCAAAAACTATGCGGCCTAAAACAAAAATAAAAAATGATTAAAAACGTGCAAACGACGCTCTTTCATATGATATTCCACATGCCCTAGTAGCTCCACTTCAAATTTTTAAGACCCCTTTTCAGTCCCTGTGGTAAAAAAGATATTTTTATTTTTATTTATTTCTTATTTGCAAAATAGTTGGGCAAATGTCATCTCAAACTATTCTAAATTTCAAGTTGATACCATTAGTAGTTCTCGAGATATCCAGCTGTGACAGACAGACAGACAGACTGAGTCACACCATAAGGGTTCCTTTTTTACCATTTTGGTACGGAACCCTAAAAATATACCATCTTCTACTCTCGCACTCGTCAAGACGATTCAAATGAGCCCAAATTCGATGGAGAAGATATTTATCGTCTTTAAATTACGTTACCATAGTACCATAGTGTACGACAGCAATAATGTTAGCGCGAGAGCGACAGAGATAAAGTATAGACTGGTTTAACTGCGCGGGTTGTATTATTTCTTATATTTTTGTGATAAAGACCATTTAACACGACTGTACAATTTCTGTCTTAAAGCGAATCTGCCGTAAAGCGAATCTGTCGTAAAACGAATCTGTCTTAAAGCGAATCTGTCCTAAAGCGAACAAAGGGTTTGTGGGTAATATTTGATTCACATGATCAGTAAAATCTGATTACACTTCGCATGTTTTCTTTAAAGAAATGAAACACCAATTATATTAGCACCATTATAATTTTTATATGTCATCGATGATGAACGTCGTGCACTACACTACATCTGTATAGATACTTATTGTGAAACTTATGAATAGAGATAAAATATTGGAGAGTTCTATTATTAAAATCCACTTCATATTGATTTCATAAAGTCTATTTTGCCAATTAAGATCATCACTTAAGTGAATCGATTTGATAAATAATGAAATTGAGGGGCTGATAAGAAGTGTTGTGTTATGATTCAGATAATTCATAATAATCATGAAACATTCGTAGTATGTAATTATAAAGTGATTAGAATATTAAATGATCATATTAGCTCTTGATTTGCGTTAATATGTCTCATAAAAATAAACTGTAACAATATATTTCAAATAAACAAACCGTATCAAAATCAGTCCATTAGTTTAGGATCTACGCTGCCTCAGACAGACAGACAGACACACATACACGTCAAACTTAAAACAGCCCTCTTTTGCGTCGATTACAGAAGCGTTCGAAGTATCATAAAACTAGGATGAAGATGACGATATAAATAAATTTAATGCAGAGATAGAGACATATCGCCATTTAGCAGTTTTTCTTATCAAAAGACATAACAAACAATCTACGGCAATAATGATCTCTAGGGCGCGGAGGACGGAAGCCATTTCATTTTTATCCCGGTACTTGTGAAAACCGATAAACCAAAGCCATTTAAACGTCTACTAACGTATGGAGGACGTCTTTCAAGACCCTAAAGTAATCAGACAGTCAATATAAGGCACCAGACACTATCTTTCATAAAACAATCTAGCAATCCTCAGGTTCTGATGTCTAATAGTCTTTGTTTTTAAACTTAGTTTAGTTACATTACATTAGGCCAATCAATCCGCCTGGCGACCGACGTGAAGAGTCCAGCCTAAACATTTTTGGTAAATAAAATTACAGATTTTACACTCCACGCAACTTTCTGAGTGCATTAAAAACACATTGAAAATGAACATCAAAATAAAAAGTACTATTTATAGTACCTAGTTCAGCTATCTGCTCGTCTATTGAAATCTGAGAGAGTTCAATTTTAAATTTCTAAGCTGCTGTGTGGGAGCACCTTTAAATAATACATTTATTACATTTAACTATCCATATACACTTTAATAATACTGAGACATCACGACAGCGTGCTATACAAGGTGCATTTGTAACCACTCTCCAAATTTTAAGGATGTGTTCAGTCCATGAAACTGAAAAACTTTCTCTAAGAAACATAGGTTCAAATATGTAAAAAAAAAAGAATTTCCATACAAATCAAAGAGATCACGTGATCAGTTTAATATGGGATGACCAAAATTTTTTGGCGTATTTGGACACATGTTTCATGGAGAAAGTTGTTCAGTTTCATTGACTGAACACTTAGAGCATACTGAACACATCCTTAAATTTTGGAGAGTTACAAACCAACGTTCAGTGCCAACCACTCCCACCTTTGGGAACCTCCGCAGCCCACATTCTGTCGTCCGATCATCTACCCAGTGGGCTTATTTTAGCCTAATTTGATCACCATATGATTTTCTTAACGAATTTTAATCAAGCACCTAAAAAAGTTATTAAATTTTTTTTCGGGCAAGTCTGAATTTTTTTTAATTTCTTAAAAACTACCCGACCGATTTTCAAAATTATAACGCCATACGATAGATCTTTACGCTTTGCACATTTTGATACCTCTCTCATAGAGGTATCTCCAATTTTGACTGATCTACAGCCATGCCGCACTATTGGCTGAACATCGGGTACATACACTGGTGATCACAACATTTTCAATGTTAAATAAAACCGGTCAAGAGCGAGTCGGACTCGCGCAGCGAGGGTTCCGTACCATCATAATTGCACCATTAAACCACACTGCAGAGTAGAATAATAAAATTAGTATTGCAGTTTTAGGTCAGCGCCATCTCTTGACCGATAGAGGAACTAATGTTAACTTTTTAGAAATTTGATAATTTCTAAAAAAAGTGTGCTGTGCGATATTGAGACATCGTTTTATTTTTCCTGTAATCTTTATATAAATTGCTATTAGAATTATTTCAGATTTTTCTCATTGCAAACTTCGGAAATAAGGGAGGAACGGTATTTTTTTACATTTTTCATCATAAGTCGAAAACTATGTGGTCTAGAAAAAAAAGAAAAAATGATAAAAACGTGCAAACGGCGCTCTTTCATATGATACCTCACATTCCCTAGTAGCCCCACTTCAAATTTTTAAGACCCCTTTTCAAAAAATATATATTATTTTTTTATTTATTTCTTATTTGCAAAATAGTTGGGCAAATGTCATCTTAAACTATTCCAAATTTCAAATTGATACCATTAGTAGTTCTCGAGATATCCAGCTGTGACAGACATACAGACAGACTGAGTCACACCATAAGGGTTCCTTTTTTACCATTTTGGTACGGAACCCTAAAACCGATTTGCTTGTCTCTATAACAGCGAAAGATTTTAAATGAAGTTCCTATGAAGGATCACATACATCCTTCAGTTAGAGATAGATATATGTAGATATATTTTATATAAACGTCACCAGGACAATGGATACAGACAAATGCATAGTATTGCATTGACGTGGGTTTTAGCCTAGTACCCAATTAGAGCCAAGGTACACAATTGTTATTGAAGATAGTGGAACCGACACTTGCCTCAGATCTCACGTTTCACTCACTAGGAATGTTAAGATTGCTCAAACAGTTTCTATCACGCCGTGGTAAATATCCGATGTAATATTGTAAATGCAATAGTTACATACTCTGTCTGTCCGTTTATTTATAACATTTTAAGGCTCATATATATCTCAAAGCATGATTTTCCATCTTTTTTAAATGCATTTTTCTCCATCAATATTATAGTTACAGCAGTCAATAAATATATGTTAAACTACATTATATATCAGAGGGCATAGTTGTTTTACTTTTTTAATTTTTTTCTTATAAGTTATGGAAAAAAAATCCTAAACCTATCTCCATTATAATTTTTAAATCCATTTCGCTCGGTTAATATCAGTCAAAAATCATTATTTTTTCTTTGTTAATATTCTACAAAAAAAGACGCAGGGCATGGTTGTTTTAGATTTTTGATTAGTAGCCAAAAATAATTTCAATATTATTATATTCCATTTCGCGCACGGTCAAATGTCGTCGCGCCATTTTCTCGTCTAAAAAATCAGTGGGGGAGGAGGCGTATTGCTGAATGGACCTGTGTCGCGCTGCGCAATTTTTTGACGTTTGCAATTGACAAATATTTCATTAAAGTGCCACAGAGTGCGCAATTCTCCAGTATGCCAATTAGATAGTACCCCTAATAACAGCCCTTGCGTTTTGTCGATTATAAGATTTATATTAGTCTAATAATCAACATATTATTTATGTTAAAAAAACATGACATCGAGCAATTTGGCACTAATGTTGCAGGAAGGGCGAGAAACCCTAATTCCGGCGTTCTTTGTTTTAACATTAGCCAATTTGTTCCCTAATTCCAACCAGGTATGTGATGTTATAAAATAAAAGAACCATGTTTGTATGAAATTAATTTTGTAACTATCAATAATGATAATAAAACACTTAAAGGCTCTAAAATTATGATTCCCTCAACAAGTCTTCACATTGATAAGATAACGCTGGCTTACAGCGAAAACGTAAAAAGTACTAGAAAATTTCGCCACTTCCACTAGCGACTCGGTAGCATAATTGGTCAGTGCATTGGGCCGTAATCCCAAGGGTGCGGGTTCAAGTCCCGTCTGAGCTGCTACGAGTGAGTCGTTTTTTTCTAGTATCTTTTCTATAAAATTTATTAGCTTAAGTCTTTGAAATTAATACATCTCTTGTAAATATTAAACAACTTAGAATATAAATATATGAAAAATGGCATAACAAAAAAAAAAATACCGCAATAAGTCTTTGGTTTAATATACAACGAGTTACAAAATAACCTCTAAATACCGAATATGGTAGATAAGGACCATCAAACTGAATAATTTTCACTATGGCACCAACTCTGAAATCGCGAAAAAAAAGCGACTGTTTCATACATTTTAATATTTTCATTATTAGTTTTTGTATGAAACAGCTGATTTTTTTTCGCGCATTAGTTAGGAGTTTTTAACATTGAAACCCTTCGTGCGCGAGTCCGACTCGCACTTGGCCTGGTTTTTTTTTCGATATTCGTGACGGTCGAGGCTGTAGAGGTACCCTTAGCCGCGAGTTTTGCACGGAGCGAGATGCGATATCACGCGGCGGGTGGTTCGCTTATGGGCACGAGGACGTATGAGAGTGCGTATGCGTATGAGAGGACGTATGTAAGTGAGAGCTCCAAAGACGCGGAATTCGAAGGGTTTACAATGATGCAAAAATATTTTAAAAGTTGTTTTTTAAGACAACATTTTTTTGTTTATGAAAAAATATTTAAAATTTTCGACCGAAAAATACGCGTTATGATTTTTATTTTTTTTAATTATAATAGGTCGATTCATTTTCAATGCCCTTTCAAGTCGTGTACAAGTACAAATAAGTAGGTAATCTTAAAACGTTATGAATTTGATCTATTACTAGTTTTATTAAAACCATAAAAATAACATCTTGCCTTCGGAAACAGGCTTCCCAAAGTTTGCTTGCGTTGATCGTTCTCTAATGCTGTTTTTCGAACACAGCCACTCTGTACTCAGTCTTTGTGAATGCTCGTTGAGTAAATTTGAGGTGGCGTGACGGGGTAATATTGATGTTCAAACGTAGAGATTAACGTGAGACCAAGATGGCCGACACCTACAATTATCTATTCTGTGCCTACACAGTTACACATTACCGGTTTTGGTTCACTATTACTGTTTTTTCATAGCACTGATTCCCATTTGGTAAAGAAGATTCTAGGCATGATGTCAAGATTTTATTAACATACCTACTCTACTCATTTTTTTTGTGGTTTAGTCTACGATCAGTCCTAGAACTTTTAGTAGGCTTGTTGAATGTGCCATTGGAATTTGAGGGTGCTCTCCAGCGGAAGATTCCCCCGTCAGTCAAAAACGCTTCTCTAGACCCTGGATGTCATGGCGCTTGAGGCGTTTGCGGTATGTCACGTTTGATAGGGCGGTAGCCAGTTCATTAGGGTGGTACTCGAGACGAGTTTTGTAGCTTGAAGCCGATCGTTTTATCTCCTCCTTTACTGTAGTGATATTCAGGTTCTCGTGTAGTTCAGTATTGGTAACGAACCAAGGAGCATTGGATATTGTACGCAGTATGCCGTTTTGTAGTCTTTGGATGATTGACAGGCTTGTGTTACAGGCACTTCCCCACAGTTGAATGCCGTACATCCATACCGGCTTAAGTATTGCTTTATAGATGAGAAGCTTGTTGTCGACAGAGAGTTTTGAGTTTCGTGCCATTAGCCAGTACATATTCCTGAACCTCGTATTTAATTCGTCTCGCTTTGTCTTTATGTGTTTTTTCCAAGTTAATCGTCTATCCAGATGTATTCCGAGATATCTGACCGTTTCATGATGAGGTAAGGTGTTGTTGCCTAAGGTCACTGGTGGACAATTTCCTTTTCTAAGCGCTTGCCTTGATTCGCCATCTCTGGAGCCAGTCATCTACTTTACAAAGGCTAACTTGCAAATGGTTGGAAGCTATTTGGGGATCTTTATTGCTAGCCAATAGTGCAGTATCGTCAGCAAATGTAGCCGTTACTACTCCGTGTGTTTCGGGAAGGTCAGCAGTGTATATAGTATATAGTACAGGTCCAAGCACTGAACCCTGTGGTACACCAGCCATAATGTTGTAGATTTCAGACGTGTCTCCATTCTCTCGAACTTGGAAAATACGGTCAGATAGATATGACTCCATCAGTAGGTTAAAGCTATGGGGCAGCGACCGTTTTATCTTGCACAGCAGGCCCTTGTGCCAAACTTTGTCGAAAGCCTGTTGGATGTCCAGGAACACTGCGGAGCAGTACTCCTTTGTTTCGAGAGACTTACGAATTCAGTCACACACGCGATGTACTTGCTCAACAGTCGAATGTTGTTGCCTAAATCCGAATTGGTGTTGGGGGACAATTTCATTTTCAATAAGTATTGGTGCTATTCTGGTAAGAATCAACTTTTCGAACACCTTAGATAGAGTCGGTAGTAGGCTTATCGGTCTATATGATGTAACTTCTTCTTTAGGTTTTCCTGCCTTGTGTATCATGGTTGTAACTGATACTTTCCATATGCTAGGAAAGTGTTGCACCCGAAGTATACCATTGTACAGGGTAGTGAGGAAGACTAAAGCTTTCCTGGGAAGTTGAATAAGAATTTCTTTAGTAATCAAGTCAAATCCTGGCGCTTTTCTATTCTGAAGACTGTTGATAGTCCTTTTAAGCTCCTGTACTGTCACTGGTTTTGGTGGCAACGATAATTGGAAATCTTGCTGCAGAGTTTCGTCTATTTCTCTTTCGACGTCCGTATGATTGCTTTCGTTTGGCTTAAAGACTTCCGCCAGATGTACTGCAAAAGCTTCAGCTTTTTCTTGACTGGTTTTAGCCCATTGACCATGTCCAGTTCTTAATGCTGCTTTAAATTGTTGGGGTCTATTTAGCGGCTTTGTAGCTTTCCATAAGGAATATTCGGTCGATGCTGTAGCAATCAAGTTTTCTAGTTTACTTTGGAATGTAGCATTATTTACGTTTTCCAGCATTTGTTTCAGTTCTACAATGGCTTTGTTGAGTGCTGTCTTGTCACTTTTATGCCTAAAAGTGACTCTACTCATATAAAAAGTTTTTGTTTTAGAATTTCTAAAGTTTAGGCCACAGACATAAGGGATGTATTATCCTGAATCGACTTTAGGTAAACCGCACATTATGCATTTCAACTATTATAAATTATGAGCTTAGGTATTTTGTGCATTATTTTGCAAATTAGGTTTTCGTCCATCATAGGTGTTATGACCTTAGACCATTTTAATATGTAACCGATTAGACTAAGAAAAAAAGAAACCTTATTTTAAAAAAATAAAAAGGTTGGTATTAAGGAAGAGGCTGTAATTAGATTACATACATAGTTCTTTATTTAGTAGGTCATCTGTACTTATTTTCTTTTCTGTGGCCGAGGCGCGCGATTATCCGCGAAACGTGTAAGCTCAAGGCATTTCAAGGTCATTCAGCAAGGTCATTGGTATTAATAAGAGCCTTAAACTAAATTGATGAACTCTTGGGTAAGTATAGGGATTATTGGATATGGCTACTTCTATTTCCATGATCGAAATGTTACGCGGTTGTATTGAAGTCGCAGGCAAAAGCATTTTATTATTATGAATTGTAATTTAATTTAATTTAATGCTGAGCGAGGATCAGAAGATTATCGCAAATAAAATTGGCCGGAAGCTTGAGAAAATCTTCCACTTTCGGTCAAAATTTTAAGATTATATTTACGTCATGTGACATCAGTAAGAGACCCGTGTCATTATTTAGTTTTCAATCGTAGAGAGAGTAAACATAAGTCTGTCAGTTCTGAAATGGCCGGAATACCTTAAACTTATTTTTTTGTTTTTTAGTCATTTCAGAACTGACAGACTCCATAAGCTTCCGGCCAATTTTATTTGTGATAATCTTCTGATCCGCGCTTAGCACAACTTTCCCGACCGTGTGCCATGCATTTCATCGTGATGTCATATGTATACCCCGTTATCGCGGGTGCACGAATGATTGAAGCCAAAGACAAAGTACGAAAGAAGGTCCATTTTTGATTATTTTGATAATTCTGCCTAATCCCACTCAACTTCTAAGAGAATATATCTGTAATATATATTTATCTGACATTCTAATTCAAGTGACGGATTTATGCAAATACGGAAGGGTTGTCACAAATTTAAAATTTGGAAGGTGGTCTTTTACGACTCCTGGCTACATATTGGTATTAAAATAATGAATTAGGGGTGGCATATTTTTAAATAAAAGTTTTTTCAAACGGCTTTCTTTATACGCTGCCTGCCGATGTTGCCGCACTCGCTCGTAGGTTCACGAACTTACTTGATTGCCACAGTCACACGCATGGTTCGGAAACCAGGTTAATATCGTAAAAAAAATCAAGATGGCGGCCAACTTTTTTGTTTTTGGGCCGACTTCGATTAAACCCGTTTTGGAGCACTATTTTGACAAGAAAACAGCAACGCAATGTTAAAAACATCAAAAATCAAAGATGGCGACCAACTTTATTGTTTGGTGGCCGATTTCGATGAAACTCGGTTTTTACGACTATTTTGACAAGAAAACAGCAACGCAATGTAAACAATGTTAACACGTCAAGATGGCTGCTAACTTTGTTGCCAAATGTGGTCCGATCGGTAGGACAAAGGCAGTCGGACCACGTGGCCAGAGGGAACTTTTGGGTTGATTTGATTTTATAACTTGGTTGAAAAAAAAAAAATAATGAATTTGGCTGCCATTTTGGATTTTTTATATTTTTAACATTGCGTTGCTGTTTTCTTGTCAAAATAGTAGCAGAAATCGAGTTGGCCCACAAACAAAAAAGTTGGCCGCCGTCTTGGAGTTTTTAATATTTTCAACATTGGGTTGTTATTTTCTTGTCAAAATAGTAACAAAAACCGAGTTTCACCGAAATCAGCCCACAAACAAAAAAGATGGCCGCCATCTTGGATTTTTTTTATATTTTTACCTTTGCTTTGCTATTCTTTTGTCAAAATAGTACCAAAAACCGAGTTTCATTGAAATCGGCCCACAAACAAAAAAGTTGGCCACCATCTGGGATTTTTTGTTATTTTCAACATTGCGTTGTTGTTTTCTTGTCAAAATAGTACCAAAAACCGAGTTTCATCGAAATTGGCCCACAAACAAAAATGTTGGCCGCCGTCTTGGATTTTGACATGTTTTCAACATCGCGTTGTTATAATCTAAAATTTTATAATATGCAGTTGTTTTTTGAGTAGCAAAAACGTAGGCAGTAGGTAAATAGGTGGACCTAAAGGTCTTTCGCTTCTGTTTTTTTAGTCTGTGTATCGTTCGTGCACCCGCGATAACGGGGTATATATGACGTAGGCAATACTGTCGCGGGCTCACGGACTATTTGTAAGAAAAAGGTCATGTAAGATACAGAAGAAAAATTGTTGTTGAACACGAAAAAAAACATATAGATGTTGGACTCAATTTTATTGCACACACTTTACCGGGAATAGAAAAGAGAGTTAGAGTTAATAAGTTTTCAGAAAAATAGACTAATGATGTAAAGCTTCACTTTTTTCAAGATTTTCTATGCTATATCTTACTTAAATTTATTGAATAAAGAAAAAAATTACGGTTTCTAGTACTCGACGACTGATTTAATTTAATGTTTACTTCGTCTCGGTTGCAAACAAACCATTGACATGAATTTAAAATCTGATAATGTCGCGGGGACGAAATGAGAATAATTTTGTATTTTCAAGTGAGTGATTTTTATAACAAAACTTCGAATGGCCATATAACTTGACGACGAAAATAAGTTATTGAAATATTCTGAGTTGATAATTTCGGTAAAGAAAAAACAAAATAATTATTACTGAATTTTCATTCGAAACAATTAAATTCAACGCATTGTTATTTAGAACCACCAAATTGACCCGTCCATTGGGAAGCTAATAAATATACTCGTATAATAATGATCTAACACATGTCTATTTTTCTTAAGGGCCCCATAAACCCAAAGTGGCGCCTTCATCTTAATTAAATTTATTGCTCGCTAAGTAATGTATCGGAAATTCACAGCATTCAAACTAAGGTTCTAAAGTTTATTTACAAACAATAACCTCAGTAAAATATAGTTCGATGTAGTAGTTATAGGTAAAAGAACAAAAAGTGGCCACTTTAGGCATATACCGTGTTATTACAAAAGATTTTTAAACACTGTTTAACTAAACACCTGTTTAAATGTGATGCTGTAATTTTTTTGACAATATTGTTTGAAAGAGACAGCACCGCATTTAAACTGGTGTATAGTTTAACCAAGAGTTTCTATTTGGTTAAACAGTGTTTAAAAATCTTTTGTAATAACACGGATTATGTTTAAGGATACATTATGTACTTAGCGAGCAATAAATTAAATAAGGTGAGGGCTCCACTTGAAGGACATAGTCGCCTTAATCCTACATACTAAAAAGGGTTTAGGATTTCAATAAGACTATCTTAAGAACTTTATTTTCTCTTATTCCCTATCTTAAGGAATTTATTTTCTCTTATTCCCTCGCCTGATATAATTACTTAAAAACTTTCAATGATATAGATAGTGTACTGGACCTTTTATATTTGTAAATAATTAATTTCACATCATTTTCATCATAAATAGTCTGGTGAAATTAAAGTTTGATAGTTCACGGAAATAACAGAAAATTATAGTCTTCATTTTATGTTATTTCCAGGTCACATATTTAGGAACGATTCATACTCATTTCATACTACAATATTTGATTGTAGCTACGATATCTTTAACTGTAGATAATAAATACGATGTTAGATTTTTGAAAAAATACCTGATAGTTTTTAGTGGAAACCACAGATAATAAAGGGTGTCAAAAGACCCTCAACGAAGCCGATATCCACGCATTCCGCCCATCACCACGATCATTTTTGTCTGTTAGACTATACCTGAGAAATCAATAGCTAAGAAGTTATTAAAGTTCAAAGTAAAACAAAATATAAAAAATGTTAAAGGTATTTTTGTCCAAAGAAACATTAGCAACATTTGAAGTATTTCATAACAAACAATGGCTTCAAAACGTCATCACTCAGTGTATCTCAGGGGCATGCACTCGCAGTAGGGATGTGCGATCCGGGATTGTCGATCCGATTTTTCGGATCGTAATGGATCGTAATTCCACGATCCGATCCGCGGATCGGATCGAATGCCTTCGATCCGATTTTCAGGAAATCGATCCGGATCGGATGCAAATAAGTAAGACACAATTAATTTTATATCTTTATTAAGTAAACCCATGCAAAACAATGTATAAAATAATGTGGAATAGTAATATTGTACTCAGAGAACATAAAGACGAATTTCTCTCAAAAGTTTATACTTGAAGACGCGCCTAACTACCAATAGTTAAGTACAATTTTTATAGGCGCCAGTTTTCGGCCAAGTTCTAAATGTAGACAAAGATAAATTTCGTAACAAATAAACCAAACTGCCCATTTTTTCGTAAACAAACAGCATTTTCGTTCATACGATCCAAGCGATCCGATCTTTCAAGTTTTGTATCGATCCGGCGAAAAATCGTATGGCCTCGATCCGATCCGAAAATCGCCGGATCGTATGCCCGCCGATATTTCAAAAGATCGGATCGGATCGGCGCATCCCTAACTCGCAGGCGCGGTCTGTTGCCCGCGTTACATCGCGTTTGTCAGTACAAATTACAATTATAAAAAACACATTGCAAATAGTTTTTAACCGACTTCACAAAAAGGAGGAGGTTCTCAATTCGATTGTATACGTTTTTTTTTATCGTTGTTTGCGCGTAGCTTCGACATTTATGGACCGATATTGATGATTCTTTTTTTGTTCGGTTTAGTTTTCTTGCGAGATGGTCCCATTCAATTTTTATTTCAATCGGTTTAGTAGTTTTCAAGAAATCCTGAAAATACTATGATTTTGCATTAACTACCATGACGACTTTGTTATTAATAAATCGAATTAGATGTTTCTTTTTGTTGGGAAAGGGTACTTTTAGCGTAGTCTTTTTAACCGACTTCAAAAAAAAGAGTGTTCTCTCTTAATTTGACCTGTATGAATGTATGTTTTTCCCGCGAATATCTCACGTTTGACTGAGCCAATTTTTCTACGAAATAATATACCTACACTACCTAATAGAGAAGGTACTTACACTAAAAATGAAAAAATAAAAAATTGTTTTAAAAAACAAGAAACCGACTTCAAAAAACCTGCTTCTAAAAAGCAAGAAATAATATTCAAATCATTAGATACGCATTATCATTGTTATAATAACAAGACGTCTATTGAAGTCGGGTTTTTAGAATAAAGAAAGGAAGTTGTTCTCCAGCCCCACCCGACTTCAATAGACGTCTTGTTATTATAATGATAATGCGTATCTAATGATTTGAATATTATTTCTTGCTTTTTAGAAGCAGGTCTTTTGAAGTCTGTTTTTTGTTTTTTAAAACAATTTTTTGCAACGTGTTTTTAACACCAAAAATGAATCATTTCCCAGCAATAATTTTGAACAGAAATGGTCCAGATGATTTCATTCAGGCTTCATTGAAGTTCTTTTTTCACCCTGTATAATACGTGGAAACTACAATACAAGCGGGCATCTGGTTGTGAGATAATTCATGTAAAATGATCACAATGTTGTTATCACTAATACGTAAGGCGACTTAATTTCAATATTAATCAAAGTTTTTATTTTTATTTTTAAATAGTTTAAAATATACCTATAATATAATTATAGATTGATAAACATATAAAGAAAAATGGGTAAATGCAAAATTATCAGGTTATTTTTATTATTACTTATTTGATTACAGGAATAAATAAACTCTCAAGTCCACGACGACACCGATAAAGGTACTTATTATTTTATTTATTCATACAATTATCTTTTAGTCGACATTAATTCTTTGTTCTCTCTCGTAATGTAAGTATGGGATGAATGTAACAAAACTGAAAGTAAACTTTCCAAATTGTATATTGTGTTATTGTGGATGTTAACTTACTTGTGTAAATATACATTTTGCCAATAATGACAACCTACGTAGCTACATATTATGATAGATGTGTGAAAATTTACTAGTAATGCGTAGTACTAGTAAGTACTTACTTATCATTACCAAAACAGCGATACGTTTACGCAAGTCAAACTCATGTTTTATGAGAAAACACTTTACAACCGCTGATCTTAACCTTGACACCGAGAAAGAAAAAACCAGCCAAGTGCGAGTCGGACTCGCGCACGAAGGGTTCCGTACCAAAAAACGTTTGTTGTATGGAAGCCCCCCTTAAATATTAATTTAATTCTTTTTTTAGTATTTGTTGTTATAGCGGCAATAAAAAAAATCTTCTGTGAAAATTTCAACTGTCTACCTGTTGTCGTTATTAATATCGAGCGAAAAACGGCAAAAAGATCACGTTTGTTGTATGGGAGCCCCCCTTAAATAATAAATTTATTCTGTTTTTACTATTTGTTGTTGTAGCGGCAACAGAAATACATCATCTGTGAAAATTTCAACTTTCTAGCTATCACGGTTCATGAGATACAGCCTGGTGACAGACAGACAGACAGACAGACAGACAGACAGACGGACAGACGGAGTCTTTGTAATTGGGTCCTGTTTTTACCCTTTGGGTACGGAACCCTAAAAGCACTCGGTTATGAAACAAAAGGTAATGAAAAGCAGCATTCGATACAAACGTCGCCTTTCCTTTAGGAATGAAACTACAATACATAATGCATACATGAACAGACAATGCAGTAAACACTGAACAAATGCACAATTAACCTAATGACACATTTTCGTGACGACAATATGTCATAGCCATAGTATATATTGCCATTTGAACCATTAATCACATTATTGGGATAATACGTACTTCGGTATTATCAAATAACATTACCTGCTGTTGTTGGTACTGCTGTGCGACTATTTTGATTCCACTCAGTTCCAAAGAACGAGGGTCCAGAGACCTACTTCTAGGTTTTTCTGAATAAAACACATCTTCATCCCGTTTTCCCTTCTTCCATCTGAAATAGTTCGCCATCGCGGCTCACAGTTTCGACACACCGCATTTGAAAACAGCTAATATAACCGCGGTTCGGGTACACACATAATCGGATTGGCACTGAGGTTTATTCGCGGAGGCATCTCTGTAAGTACTGAGTGATAACGTCGTTGTCACGAGACGTAGTCGCTGTTATGCAACGGCGTGTACACACTGTATAAACAGAAGCAGATATCCGAACTGTAATTCGTTTGCGGAAGAGGGAAGTGAGAAAGAAGTGCGATCATTAATTGTCACTTTTGATACAATGGATGCCGCTCAGATAAAACATTGCACTGTAAACGTTATCTGCTTATGACATTGACCTGTGATTTTGGCGCTAAGAACATGGCGTGCGACATTACTTCAATCAAGCATGCGTTTTCGAAGATCCGTTTAGGAGCGCATATAATCTTCAGCGTCGTGCACGCACATACAAATGAGCAATTCACTCGTGGTTTAAAAACACGTTTTACATTTTACTCGCTTTTCTCAATTACCTATCCAAATTCGGACTTCTAAAATAAGATACGATTTAATTCGTGGCTTTACGATATGACCAGTAGGGCGTGTATACACATAACATGTCTCTCTATAGTTTTATTCTAAAGTTCGTAGAAGACGCCTGAAACAGTTTTCTTTGACATAAATAGCTGGTACGTTCGTGCAAAATCTTTTTGGGGTAAAGATATAAAATATTCATTAACGCAGTGTACTTAACATACTCGGCTTTATAAGGTTATATTACCAAACACCATGTATAACATTTACGCTTAAGAAGTGTCAGGACATATAGATTCATGCAAATGGATAAAAAACAATAAAAAAATTGTTTTATAAAACAAAAAACTGACTTCAAAAGCAGGCTTTTGAAGTCGGTTTTTTGTTTTTTACTGGCTGGAGGATAACTTTTTTTTTATTCTAAAAGCCCCACCCGACTTCAATAGATATGTTTTATCACAATGATAATACGTATCTTGTGATTTAATTATTATTTCTTTCAATTTCAATAACAATGAAAATATCCTCTGCACTGACGTCCTTGTATAATGGACGTCGTCAGTGATCCTCTGCATTACTATATTTTTTGTTATACATTTATTAGAAGTGGCACTCGCCGTCGAAAAAATACTTAACTTGTATACAATGAAATTAAATTTGGTCTTAAAATAAAGTCACTATTTTCCTTTCTTGAAATTAAAAAACGCAGTGTTTATTTGACTTCTGATTTGGCATTGATCTGTCATTTGGTTGACAGATACCACAGCCAGAAATAAAAAACTGGTCAAGTGCGTGTCGGGCCACGCGCAGTAGGGTTCCGTGACACACATTTGACCACTTTTGAAGTGTATACCTTTCAAACGGTTGACTTTGAGAAAAAATGGTTTGAGGAACCTCAGTTTTATTTTTGAAGACCTATCTATGGGCACCCCACCCCGCACATATAGGTTTGATGAAAAACATTTTTTTTTTCAGTTTCAGTTCCATGTATGGGGATTCCCCCTTAATCTTTTTAGGGTTCCGTACCCAAAGGGTAAAAACAGGACCCTATTACTAAGACTTCGCTGTCCGTCTGTCTGTCTGCCTGTCTGTCTGTCTGTCTGTCACCATCTCTATCTCATGAACCGTGATAGCTAGACAGTTGAAATTTTCACATATGATGTATTTCTGTTGCCGCTATAACAACAAATACTAAGAACAGAATAAAATAAATATTTAAGGGGGGTTCCCATACAAAAAAACGTGTTTTTTTTTACCGTTTTTTGCTCGATATTAATAACGACAACAGGAAGATAATTTAAATTTTCACAGATGATGTATTTCCATTGCCCCTATAACAACAAATACTAAAAACAGAATAAAATTAATATTTAAGGGGGGCTTGATTTTAAGCCGTTTTTTGGTACGGAACCCTTCGTGCGTGAGTCCGACTCGCACTTGGCCCGTTTTTCATTTTTGGCAAAAAATCGTAAAGCGGTTCACAGAATACATCTACCTACCAAGTTTCAACTGTGTAATCCTAATACTTTTAGAATAAAGTGGCTGTGACATACGGACGGACAGACAGACAGAAATGACGATTCTATAAGGGCTCCGTTTTTTGCCATTGGGCTACGTAACCCTAAAAAGTACAGCAGATTATGAATCACAGATTAAAGATTTTAAAAGGTATACAACTTTAGCATTAAAGGCCGGGTCTCTTTTGTCAAACATTGTTTTTGTAAGAGTAAAGTTAACACAAGATTTAGCCTAAGAGATACAGTAGGAAAATCTATACCCTAATAATTACCCTGCCGGATAATTTTTACCCTAAATCTAGGGTAAATTACCCTAAGCTGGCACCACTGTACTCAAAATCCGCCGATGCGATGCGACCCGGCCCGTCACAGTGTGCTATAGGAGCATTTTGCGATGCGCTGCGACCCGGCCCGCCCCGTTGCGACCCGCCTAAATGTGCGTTAACCTTTAGAGGTAGCGTAGGCTTTATTTTTTATTTTTTTTCTTAGTAGTGTAAGTACCTTTCTGTATTAGATATATTATCTAGGTAGAGAAATCGGTTTTGCCAAACGTGTCAAACTGAGAAGACAACCTCCTCTTTTGAAGTCGGTTAAAATACCAAAAAAATAACAAATACTTTTCTGAAAACCACATCAAAATCGGTTTAGCCAAACGCGAGATAATTGCGAACAAACATACATACATGTCAAACTGAGAACCTCCTTTTTTGTTTTTTTGAAGTTGGTTAATTAATAAAGAATGGCCAACTTTGAAACTGGTAATAATTAGTGCAGCGACTGATTGGTTAGATTAGATGAACATGAACCTTGTTCAGAGATTAGACACGCGATTTCGGTTAGCCGCAGGGCACACAGAAAAGACTACCGTCGCAGACGGCGCCCGTTTCATACAAAATGTATGGAACCGTCGCAACGCAAAACATACAGAAAAGATGAGGCGCAGACACGACGCTTGCCCGTCCTTAGTTCTAGCAAAACATGTAGAAAGGACGGGGCACGGGCGCGGGCGGGACCGAGGGTGCGGGAGGTGCACGGGGAGACGGGTCTCTTTCGCACGCAGCGCTCTAGCAAACTGTCTCTCTCTGTTCTGTCAGCGATTGGTTGCGACGTGTTTAGAGAAGACCATCGTGGGTTTATTAAAATGCGAGATATTCCGCGAAGCGCTCTCATTTTAAAAATTCTGTCCATATCATTCATTACGTTTCCTTCATGCTCCTCTCTATAATCACTATTAGTGCGTTTCGAGGAATAGAATTATAATATTTTTAATTGGTTTTGTTAGCGCACCTAAATGGTGCGTTTCGAGGAAAAGTTTAGGTGCTCTTCATTAGGTGCGTTTGAAAATGGGTACGCTTGGATGCGCTTGAAAGTGATATTAGGCTAATATAATTAAATAATTCATATTTTTTATGCCCAATGGGCTAGCGCTTGGCCTTCACCTCACCTGATGTTAGGTGACGATAAGGCCGAAGGTGGAAACGCACTACACCCGGAATCCTCATCACTGAGGAACTACCTATCTTACCTCTAACTGCCGGAACACAACAAATTTTTAAATTGTTGTTATGGCGTGGCGTCAGACTTAGGTAAGATGGTGGTAGCTAACTAGGCCGACTTGAAATAAGCCCAACCAAACCGAGTACAAAATGAAATATTCGGGTGCGTAGAATCAGGGATACAACTTGAACTCTCTGTAGTACTAGCTCTCATACACAAAGGAGGTCATTTAAACTGGTCGTCCCATTTTTCTTACTGTCTACGCGCACGAAGTCGCAGGCGCAGGCTAGTACTACAATACTAAAAAAAATTGATTATGTGGTGAAACAAAGGATTAATTTTAAAGACCAGAAAACTTTAATTCCTTTTCGTTGCAAAATTGCAGTACCTAATCACATCACTTCAAACCAACCAGACAATAAACATTACTATTAATATTGCTCAGAATACAAATAATGTATGCTTTTGTTCAGTCGCCGTCGTAAATTTTACATTTGAATAACAGAATTTAGATCGATGATCTTAGATACACCATAGTCATGCTTTTGTTCGACGAATTTACAAAGAGAAGCGAAGTAAAGACATGATTATCCAGTGTTCTTTCTTTCTATATGCTGAAAATATCGGCTCCTGTATAAAATTAAATAACGTACAGAAACTCAAACTTAGTCGAAATGTCATATTTTCATAGACATGGACATGGAATGATAAATCAAGATCATATCATTAACCGCCTCTGTGGACTAGTGATTCGCCCACCCGTGTAAGAGGCAGGCGTCCCGGGTTCGACTCCCAGGGGGGGTACATTTTGTACTCGGTTTGGTTGGTGGTAGGTCTTATTTCAAGTCCGCCTGGCTAGCTACCACCATCCTAAGTCTGACGCCATAAGAACAATTAAAAAAATATTGTTGTGTTCCGGCAGTTAAAGGTAAGATAACCAGTTCCTCAGTGATGAGGATTCCGGGTGTACTGCGCTTCCACCTTCGGCCTTATCATCACTTATCATCAAGTGAGGTGAAGGCCAAGCACTATCCCGTTGTGCATTAAAAAAAATATTGAACAGATAGAAATGGAGTATATCACTTAAGGGGCGGTAATAGGAAAACATGGTTTGCGCGGTCCATATTTTTATATAGAAAACGTAAACTTGTAGCCACCAAAAAAATCATACGACAAGCTAAAGAGTTTATCTAGTTGCTACAAACATTAAATTGCGTATAAACCTCACAGATGATTGTAAAAAAATCAGAATATCATCAAAAGCGCTTGTCGCGGGCTATATTTTTGGCGTAAACAATAGCGTAAACGTATTGAATTCTACATCAAAATACACTTTAACGTACTGTGCAGTTGCTCCAATAACTTTTTTCAAGAAAGATAATTGTGCTAAAGATAATGATGAAAAAACCACGAAAAACATCGAAAAAGTGCAGTTGTGAGGTTATTTTCCATACTCTTTACACGTAAAGAAAAAGACAGAGACAAATGATTTTGCATAACGGAGCCTTAAACTAAACAATAGCGCAATTTCTAACAGCAGTTGGTTATCGCTCGAATAGCAACAAAAATATTCGAACCTTCCATACAAACTCGTCACATACACAGTATTAGAAGGTCAAATAAATGATTTCGATACGTCAATAATTTTTAACATAAAATTTTAATATTAGGTGCGCGACGAGGACGTGACGTCATAATACACACCGTTATTTTGAAGTAATCCCTTAAGGCGACTATCACCCTCAAGTGGCGCCCTAATTTTAATACTAAAGTGGCCACTTTTTGCTCTTTTGATAATATCACACCCCAGACACTACAAACAACTGCGCTATTATAAACAGATGACGTCAGATGACGTTTTTGTAAGTAAGTCTAATGCCAGGTCCATAGCGCATGTTTTGCCCTACACAATCAACAAAACATCTCAACATTCAACAAATTCCTCATACTTTTTTTTTTTGTTGAATGTTGAGATGTTTTTGTTGATTGTGTAGAGCAAAACACGCGCTCTGGACCCGGCCACAGAATAACTAATAGTACAAGTACAGAAGCAGCATTCCGCAAAGTCATTTAAATAAATAGCGACTTTTGCTCCAACACAATAAAGTACAATTCAGGTCGCGCAGCGCTAATAGTAGTTGCCTCTCTTTCTATCGCGTGCTCTTACCTTTTCTGACGACGCAACGTTAGGGTCGTCTTTCTTTAAATGAACTGTGTAGCAGATGTCAAAATCAAAAAACCAATAAACAATTGTTGTTTTTCACATTTTGACATCCGTACACGGCATAGTAATGGCGATTCGACATTGTTACTATTATAAAGAGACAATACCTACGCAGGCGGTAAGATGCCGCGCGACTACACAGGCGGGCGTGTGGCAGTCCGTTGCTCACTTGTGCCTCCGTAGGCACGGCTAGCGGTAGGTGCTTATCGCGCGACCTTGAGCGAGTGAAGGAGGCCTGACCCGGCTTAAGGCTACCGTGCAGTTTGTACCGTATGTGCAGCGTTCAATTTATAATTCGAACGTTTTGGTAAATAAAGTTACGACGCATTTCTTTGAACATCAAAAAAAGTTGGCATTTGACAAACAAGACTAAACGAGCACAAGATTCGGCACACGATCTCGCGGGGTGGGGTGAGGTAAATTGGTTCTAGGGCGGGGCGGGGAGTGTCTTTTCTGTCCGGTAGTACTTATATCTATTCTGTACTACTACTACAACTAACTATATTTTACTGAGGTTATTGTTTGTAAATAAACTATGGAACCTTGGCTTCAATTTTCGATACATTGTCTACTTAGCAAGCTATAAATTAAATTAAGACGAGGGCGCCACTTTAGCTATATAGGGGCCTTAAGCTCACTTTAAGTTCGTTCTACCATTAAAACTCAAAATGTTTCTTATAGTATAGTAAATCATCTGTCTCGGTGATTAATGCAGTAAAATGACGACTTGTGTAGTAAAAAGTACTATTATCTACTCTCATATCGTAAAATTCGAATTATGAATTTCAAAGCGAATTTATATTGACATACTTTATACACGCAATACCGAAAAAAAATTAAAAAGTTATTTTATAACATATCTTCGCTAATTGAAGTATGCTATAAAATAACTTTTTTTCTCATTACGATACAGGGCAAATCCGAAAAGAAGGCAGTGCCGCGATATTAAAAAAAAAAAACAATGTTTTTTCCACATACTTTCCATGATTAAAATGTACTCTATGGTGATCGATGACTTAGCGTAACGATTAGTCTGCTGGAATGCACTACCTCATTATTATTTTTTCTAATAGAATACGCGCCATGTTTTGATTTTAATTTTTACTTTTGCTTAAAAATGTCTGATAGTAGTGAGTGTGGACTCCACCCGATATTTTAGATGCGGCGACGGAAAAACGTCTTACTTAACCTAGGTAAGTAACTACTACCTACCTAGTCGTAGAAAGTCAAGATACTACCTTACCTACTCTTTTTATCATTGTTAAATTATTTTTGTAGGTTCAATCACAAATTGTATGAGAGTAGATAAAGTAGTGTATGAAACTGTACATAACTAGGTATTAAAACACTCGTGTGATACTATTAAAAACCTCGCCTACGGCTCGGTTTTCAAACTCACACTCATGTTTTAATACCCCTCATTATGCATCAGTTTCATAAACTACTATTGTACCGCACTTTCAGAAGGGAAAACATAGGTACGGCTTGCTTGCGCGGTAGCGGTGGGGGGACGCTCCCAGCGAAAAAAAATTATGGACCAAGCATTCCGGTCAAAAAATAGGACCACAAAAAAATACAACCAAGTGGGCGGAGCTAAAAATGCTGGCATTTAGTTATGCAGCATAAAGCGACTGAACACTGATTAGATAATAGCGACCATAAACTGTATACTCATAATATATCGGGTTATTTTTAACTTACCATCCAAATTTTGAGGATGTATTCAGTCCATTAAACTGAACAACTTTCTCTAAGGAACACATGGTCAAATGTGTAAAATAAAAATCGACTTTCCATACAAATCAAAGAGATCACGTGATCAATTTAGTATGGGATGACCAAAATTTTCTGGCGAAATTTAACACATGTTTCTTAGAGAAAGTTGTTTAGTTTCATGGACTGGACACATCCTTAAAATTTGGATGGTACCTAAGTTCAAAATGACCCTGTATTTTCTATACTTAAAAGAAAAAATATTTAATATTAATTATACGTTAACTCTGCATCTTTTCGACCTTTTGCGTCTTTTACCACACGGCGTAATTTCTAATGAAATCTCTCTTTTATCCTTATCCTTACTAAATTATAAATGCGAAAGTCCGTTTGTTGTTTGTTTGTTTGTTAGGCCTTCACGTCTCAACTACTCAACCGATCGTCATGCGCATACACGTTGTCAAGGGTACAGAGAAGGACATAGAGTACCTTTCGTCCAGAAAAAAGTACTGTTCCAGAGGGATAGCAAAAAAACCATTCCACGCAGACGAAGTCGCGGGCAGCCGCTAGTTTAAAATACAACTGTAAAGAACGCTAACGCCTGTCACCGGCGCATGGCTGGCCCGAGCGGCCCAACTAAAATAAATGCCGTGCGGGTTGTAATTTTTCACCCATCTATTCTTCGATCATATCTGATCGAAGCATCTATTCGAAAAACGCTGATTGATTCGCCCTTATGTTGCTCGCTCAAAGTCTTTTCTCCAAGAGACTTAATGAAATGATAATGAGATTTGAATCATCGTTCCTTAGTGCTCCGTGACCAAAGAGATCGCACGAAAATACAGGGCGCGCTTTATTGCCGTGCATCGAGAGTAGCTTATATGATCGTCGTCGCGCGGATGGGCTTCTGTACGTAGTTGTAATTAATAGTAGTACTATCATATATTCTGTGACAACAGTATATAATAACTTACCGCTTTTCTTCTGTCCGGCCCCTCGAGCGGCGCCGTCTGGCCGGGAATGGACGCCCTGCCGCGGAATATGTCCATCACCTTGGTCATGGCGCTGGGGCGCCGGCCGGCCGACGCCGTCACCGTGTGGTAGTACTGTTGGAAATCGGCCATTTTGTAATCGTTTGTTTTTATTTTTATTTAACCATTTATATCAGTCATCAATGGCCCATACAATAAATACCTTATAGACTAACATACATACATAATTAAACAATCTTATATATTACACTTTTTCACGTATTGGCGGCGACGTGTTGCGCAACGCAGTGTCCGGCAATCGGCCGCGGAATCGACGGAACAGGGGGCTAATTGTCTAATTTTAAGAATCTATCGCAATCGCTTTCGTTTAACAGATGGATGTGACACATTGCTGCATTTCTTTGGTAAGTTTTTATTTGTGCCAAGAAGAAACTTCAATGGATTACATCCTGAAAGCGATTGCGATAGATTTTGAATTTAGACAATAGAAAGGTAGGTCACTCTTCGGCCAAAAATCTTCATTCACGAAGGTCTTCAGATTTTGATCCTATTAATATTATAGATGCGAAAATTGCCAACTGTAAAGTCTGTTCATCCTTACTTGTCTTATTTAGTAAACAGTTTTTGACAGTTGTCATACGTCTTTTAAACTTAAATCGTTATTTAAAAATATGTTAGTAAGTTTATGAAATTATTGTTAATTTATAAACAATTTAGTTAGTAATCTATGTGTGGAAAACCATTTGTTTTATTTTATAAATGATTATTTCAATAAAGAGTTGGGTGAAGATTGTTTACCATATAAGACAAGTAAGGATGGACAGACTTTAGCTAATTTAACTGCTGCAATATCTATCGTTTGGATACGTGACTAATTCCAAGTGAGGCAAACTCTACCCCATACAGACTCACGTAAGAAGTCTCGGCTTGAAGTTTTGACATCCGAGAAGGTTTCTACACTCTACGCGAGAAGTCTCGTTCTCTTTCGTCACCCGAGAAAACTCTTTGAAGCGGACAAAAAACCGACAACAAACAAATAACGGCGAGAGTGAGAACGAGAAGGCGAGAAACTGATCATCACGTTTCTCGGGTGTTCTTTGGGCTTCTCGGCGTGCATCTGGATGAAGCACCAGGTTCACGAGAGACTTCTCGCGTAGAGTGTAGATACGTTCTCGGATATTTCGAGCGGACCTTCACGCCGAGACTTCTCACGAGAGTCTGTATGTATGGGGTTATGAGGTTAACAAAACCAACATCTAGTTTTTTATGGAAGTATGTCATAGTTTTTGCAAAAAATGGATCCAGCGAACGAATTCGAGATGTATTGGAATCTTTGATTAATTCCGACATGCCTAGGTACACTTAATTAAAATCTTTGATCTCTTAGAGATCTACAAAACGGACATAGATAAAGTCAAAAGAAAAATCCCTATTTAATAGAGACTTTTATTAAAATACATTGAATTAAAATAAATATCAGCTTCGGGGCCCAATCGTAATATTTCCTGATGGAATATTGTCAACAATGTATGAAACAAGTTATGAAGGTAAAATTGTAAGTTCTATTTTTAATATTATCACAGCTCAAGGGGTCAAGTCTGCTAATGTTTTCATCAAAATCGTAGTTCAATGGTGTTGGAATGGTAATGCTTTTTGACACAGTTCTTGTTTCTTAAACCCAAAACTGAAACACATTGTGTTTCTTAAACCCAAATCGGAAACATATTGTGACTTGATTTTGGGTTTAAAAAACAAGAACTGTGTCAAAAAGCATTACCATTAGAACACCATTGAACTACGATTTTGACGAAAACATTAGCAGATTTGACCCCCTGGTAGGTAGCAGCACAAAGATTTAAATAAATTAACTGAACTCACGTGATTACTAATAAAACATTACTAAATCACACATAACTACACTACTTATTAATATTATTAATATTACTCACAACCATTATTTAACGGAGACCAAAATATTCACCACCTAGTTAATTAATACTGAGAAGTTTGCACTAACTGCACAATAATTTATATTTCAGTATTCTTAAGTTTGCTTGTCGAACACAATTGATGACATTACAATCTGCAGATCTACTGCAGAATCATAGTGCAAATATTATCGTCGCAACTAGTGATGGGCAAAGGACCCAGTTTAGACCCGACTGTTCTGTTTAAACCCAGTTAACGCCCATATTATATCATTTTGTAGAACTAAATAAAATCTTTAGAAATAAGAGATGTTTTATACTTTAATATTTTTCTGTAGTGATTTAACAAAAAAATGTTTCTATAGCAACATCACATTTTGTCATTAGTATCAATAAAAAGTCTCTTAAGACGAAAGTCTATGAACAGTGTGTGTTGCCAGTGATGACTTACGGCAGTGAAACGTGGTCGCTAACTATGGGTCTCATAAGGAAGCTCAAGGTCACCCAGCGTGCAATGGAGAAAGCCATGCTCGGCGTTTCCCTGCGTGATCGAATCAGAAACGAGAGATCCGCAGGAGAACTAAAGTAACCGACATCGCTCGAAGGATTGCTCAGCTGAAGTGGCAATGGGCAGGACACATAGCGAGAAGAACTGATGGCCGTTGGGGCGGGGCGGTTCTGGAATGGCGACCGCGCACCGGACGACGCTCCGTGGGTAGGCCCCCGACAAGGGGGACCGACGTGAGGGTGAAGGTCGTGGTCCGCCGCTGGATGCGGGCAGCACAGGACCGATCATCGTGGAGATCCTTAGGGGAGGCCTATACCCGGCAGTGGGTGTCGTGCGGCTGATATGATGATAATGATCAATAAAAATAAAAAACTGTAAAAAGTTTCTTCAACATACAATGTAGGTTTTAATTGGGTTTAAACCCAGTGGTCAGGTTTAAACCAGGTCTTTTGCTCATCTCTAGTCACAACTCATGTAATAAAGATACCTACTTTATCAGGTTACTAATTCTTCAAACAAAACAATAATTATTGTAGAATAATGTTTTCACACTTGAGTCACGTGACCTTCAGAATCTAACTGTATTTTATTCTGGAAATTCAAACTAGCTTTTCGTAACAATCAAAATTTTCCCTAAATCACCCTTGACAAGTAAAATAAAATCAAATAAATGAATTCGGTTTAAAAAAATAAGATTTATTAGTTTACTATACATAGTAGGTACTACACTTGACGTCAGAAAAATCGCACCTCTTCCAAAATAAGTTTAGACTTGGCCACCTGCTATTGCTAGCTAACGTTTTATTGTGTAAATGTTGATATCTATTGAAAGTACATTCAATGAGCTTTCAATTAATAATAGTATGATTTAATTAACATAACAGTTACCATAATTCAACTCTTAAGGAGTTATTGCTTGCGCCGCCGTAAAAGGGGTCAATTCAGGAAATGCGGGTAAATTCGCTATCGAAATGATGGAGACAACACACTTCAACAGTTCAGTTAAAAAAAGAATACCTAAGATGGATACTATTTGCCCATGAAGTTGCTCAAATATTGCAAAAAAAATGAGGTAATGTAATGTTGCTCAGAAACTGAATTTCAGTTATTGATTCCGTTCGACGAGTATTCCTTTCACTCTCACTTTCTAGACTGTTGGATATGTCCGAAAGGGAAGATGTGTATAAACAACACTTACCATTAAATTAGATAGGATTTAATTAACTTTTGAAAGAAGAAATTCTGAATGATTTTTTTTTTAAAGGTGCGATTTTTCTGACGCCGAGTGTATTATATTTTATTCTGTACTTTAGATTTATTGAATTGTCATTAATTACTTGATTTAATTTCTCACTAATGAATACTTAACATGCTTTGGAAGTAACCAAAATATAACTTTTAACCTAAGAACTCATACGCACTATGCGGTTACCCGCAAAGCGGGCGGCCACACGGCTGACCGCAGGATGCGGTTGCGAATGCGGCCAACCGGGTTGCGGGCACCCGCAATCGCTTCAATGAAACCGCACAGTGCGAATAGCTACCGTCTGGGTGCCCGCACCGCAGCCATCCGAGCAACCGCAGCGGTTAACGGTGGGCTGATTTTGTAATTTTGTTGCAATCAACTCTGACAGAAATCGCAGTCACATTGCTGCATTAGCACTGACATGAAAAACATTTTTTTTATTTAACTGGACAGGCTGTCTGTATGATTTGACAGCAAAGTTCTTGTGCCTATTTGAAACGCCACTAGCGTGCGTCTAAAGAACTAATTTTGACGTACAATATAAAAATGGTTGACGTGATGGTCTCTCCAGACTTCAAACTTTAGTACCATGTACGCACGCTATGCTCACGCTACGTCCTACAGCGCCAACATGGCGGTAATCAAATAGGCACAAAAACAGTTTGACATAAGCCTGTCCAGTGTAAATATATGCAGGTCAATGTGCATTAGTAAGTTATTCGTATTGTTAGAAGCTGAGCTTAAAATTTACGATAGTGAGTATTTACTAAGAAAACCTATACGAATATGCTCTACCGATTTTTTGTGATCAATAATTATGAACAAATAACGATACACAATACGAAAAGTTTGCTGAAGGGTCCAATTTGCTACCAGGAGTGGGACATTATGCGAAAGGGACATTTTGCGAAAGTGACATTCTGCGACGAAACACATGTCACACGGCTCATTTTTAAATAACGGCTATCCATATTTTATATGTATACTCTTTTGTATGGACTTACTCTTGTATGGCTTGATCCGGGGTGTGGATGCGCCGACCCATCCTTAGATTTGGACGTAGTTGCGTCATCCGCGCTGCGCTGTTCAGATTTCCCTTCTGATTTTGGTGTATCTGTGGTCTTTGGTACATCTTTGCCCGCCGAAGTTTTGGTCATATTCTGTGAAAGAAAGAAATAATTTGTATTTGTGATATTTTTGTCTTTATGTATTGTATTGCGCTTGTAACAAGACCCTCAACGAAGCCGAAGTCCACGCATTTTGCCCATCATCAGGATCATTTTTGTCTTTTACACTATAACTGGGAAACCAATAGCTACGAAGTTATTGAAGGTCAAAGTAAAAAAAAAAACATTTTCAAAATTTTTAGTATTTCGTGACAAACAATGGCTTCAAAACGTCATAATCACTTAATGTATCCATTAGCACGCACATAAACGCACGGTATGTTGTACGCGTTACATTGCCTGGTAAGGTAATGTAGGCAATGCTTTTTTAACTCCAAAAATCAAAATAGTTTCCCAGCAATAATTTTGAACAGAAATGGTTCTTATGATGGGCAGAATACGTAGACCTCGGCTTCGTTGAGGGTCTTGTTACACCCGGTATACTCGACAATCAACATACACACATCAACTTTGTCTAGGGATACAGGTGCTATTTTCATACAAACGAGGTAACTTTGAAGCCTTGGTTTCCTGCCAGGGATATACTGTGCTGTGATCTGATGACGGCTATCCAGGGAGTGAATGGAGGAGATTCAGATCGCTATACACACCTAACTGATCTGACCAGCATTCTAAAAACGTAATGGACATGTTTAAAAAAACCGCGAAAATAGCTTGAAAATGTATGGAAATGGAAATCTTCAAACTGAGAACTCTTGGGTGTGTATAGCGATCTGAATCTACTCCATTCACTCCCTGGATGGCCATCATCAGATTACAGCACGGTATATCCCTGGCTGAAAACCAAGGCTTCAAAGTTACCTCGTTTGTATGAAAATAACACCTGTATCCCTAGACAAAGTTGATGTGTATAGAATGCATTTTACTTTTTTAATTATGTCAGGAGGTTAGTAAATTCTAGTTTAATTTTAATGTTCACATAAACATAGGGTTACCATATCTCAGGATTTGTCCGGAGATCTCAGGATTTGTGGACTTAAATTCAGTACATTTAATAAAAAGTACATTTAATAGAAGGATAAATAAGCTTTCCATTATTTAATCAGTTCGCCGCTGCCGACTAAACCCCCCCCCCCCCCCTCCCCTGGTACGTCATTCTCAAACTGATACAAATCTCTGGATTTTTCAATGGCTACCGGGCCTTTTCTCCGGACTTTTGATTTTTTCATCTGGTAACCCTACATAAACACAAATCTTGAATACCTGCACAGCCGCCTTGACTTGCTGCATCAAAGAAGCTGGTTTCCTGGAGTCACTGCGCTGCTTGAGCTTGAAGATGTCGAAGAGTGCAGGCCTCCGACTGACGCCAGAGGTACCTGAAAAATAACACATTGAACATCGTACTCCGCGACTCTTCATAAGCATGACTAATATAATAAAACAGATGTGGTAGACTTACACCCAATTGCACTAAACTTAAGAATCGCCTAAGTCTTTTCTTAACTACAATGAATGACAGCGAATGACAGCTACATGACCGCTAAGTTTGACACCGTTTTAATTTGGTCGTGTTGTAGTTAGGAACAGACTTAGGCGATCCTTAAGTTTAGTGCAATCGGGTGTTAGAATAATAACACCTAGAAGCCGTGTCCTCGTATGCAACTAATACTGAGCCAAAATGACTTAGTTCTCAGATTTGTATCCTTCATACGTTACCTAATCGTAACTAAAATCTAATAATATAGTAACTAATCTCCTAACGGTGGGGAAATTGAAACTATTTTGTACTTATTAGGTATGATTATTATTTAATTATGGACAATAAAAATCTGAAAACGGCGCCATTATGGCTATTAGTTGCCTCACTTTTGACAGTGAGCTTTTTAGGGAATTATCCTTCTAGGTGCTATTATTCTACGGTGGTATGGTTTAAAATCAGAGATTTTAGCATTCACAATGGTATTTTCATATACTTAATACGAAATAATACTAGAAAAAATTCGATTCGTTATCAGATCATTTTCTCAGGCGGGAATCGAACCCGCGACCTTTGGAAGTCTGGTCCAATGCTCTTTATACTAAGAGCTGGTCCCGGAAATAGGTATGCAATTTACAGAGCGACGAAATCCCTGTAGTTAGTGTGCCATACTATCATTATTAACAGATCCGGCCACCTGGCAGATTTTCGGTGGTGGGGGTAGGAGTGGTTGGGCAATAAAAGGGCTGAAAACTGATTGAAGGTATACAATTTAAAAAGCTCTGGATTTAGTGGGGTATAATAGAAATCATCTAAGTATAAAGTTTATTTCAAAAAATGATCCTCTATTCTATACAGGGTGGATTTTTGAGACGGTACATTAAGGGCAGGTACCTTAACCGTTATAGTTACCGGAAAACGTTTCTACGAGACCATCCATAACTTTTTAAGATATTATGAACTGCATTCACAGATTTTGGAAAAAAATTACGATCAGCAAAAAAAATGTTAAAATACCAAAAAAAAAATTATGGCAATTGATCCTATTTCGTGTGGGGATCAAAATACTCTATGGGACCATTTAAGGTATGAGTCAGCCTGGCGCAACTCTCTCAGTAAAAAACGATCTATGAAACGGAGGCGAATTTTTAACTTGTCTAAGTTTGAAAGAACGTTGACAATCCACAAAGCAGTAGATAATTGACAATATTCGAATTAAGGCGTATTATACTTCGCCCCATCAAAGAGTATCTATCATCTTTGACCGTTTTACTGCCAATACCGTTTGACGTTTCTCTTTTGTTTGTTTTCGTTGAATTCGCCTCCGTTTCATACTCACGCTTTTTTGTATGACACTCCCGTCTCTTATAACGCTAGTTATTTTTACATTCTCTTTGGTATGAGTACTAGAAACGACAGAAATCGCCAAAAACTTTTCCCATACATTTTGTACTGAAAAACGATAAATAAACTCGAAATGTTTTTTATTGCCAAACGAACCTATTTCTTACTGTGATCAAAATACTCTTTGAGGCTCACTGAAATTTGAGTACAGAAACTGTTTTTTTTTAGATCTAATATTGTAGAAGATTGTGCCTGCGTGTGAAGCCGGTGTTGTGACTTCCTGTAGTTTCTACACTCAAATTTCAGTTGGCCTTAAAGAGCATTTTGATCACAGTAAGCAATAGGATCATTTGGCAATAAAAAATATTTCGAGTTGATTTCTCGTTTTTCAGTACAAAATGTATGGGATAAGTTTTTGCCGATTTCTGTCGTTTCTCTTTCTTAACAACTTATTAAATAAAAACCTCTGAGGGCGCCACTTTCGGTCAGGGAATCGCCTTAATGGCGCGAGTTATAATAAGTGAGTGAAGTGCTAGTTATTATTATTATTTAAATATTAATATGAGGAGCTCGGTAGCGCAGTGGTTTAGCGCCTGGCCCAGCGATTGCGGAGGTTAAGTAACGTTCGCAAGGGTCGGTCATGGGATGGGTGACCAAAAATTTGTTATCTCGAGCTCCTCGCTTCGGAAGGCACGTTGAGCCGTTGGTCCCGACTGCATTTGCAGTCATTAACACCCACCAATCCGCATTGGGCCCGCGTGGTGGGTTATGGCTCGTCTTCCTTATCCTCTCATAAGGAAGTCCTGTGCCCCAGCAGTGGGGACATTGAAAAATGGCTGATGGACAAGAGCAATGGATATGGATGTTGAGGGAAAGTAAGAAAAAGACCGCAGAAAACATGGATGGATTGTTTGCGGGATGATATGAATGTGAAGGAAGTGGATGAGGAGATGACGAGTGACATGAAGGAATGGAAGAGACGTCCTTCTCTTCTGCATCTGCACCGACTCCAAATAAATTGGGATGAGGTTAGGGGGATTATGATGATGATGGACAAATATTAATCACCGTGTATGGTTTGTTGATACATCTGGTGTGGCACGCCATCGTCCGCGGAGCCGCGCCGCTTGCGCTCTCCGACGGACTGCGTGCTGCGCGTGATGGCTGCATCGAAGCGTTGCTCTGGAAACAAACATATTCTTAATAATATCATTACATATCTAATTACAATATCTTTTTTTATGCACAACGGGGTAGTGATTGGCCTTTACCTCACCTGATGTTAAGTGACGATAAGGCCGAAGGTAGAAGCGCACTACTCCCGGAAATATCGCTGATGAACTGGCTATATTAACTCTAACTGCCGAACAACAATTTTTAAATTGTTGTTATGCCGTCAGACTTAGGTAAGATGGTGGTAAGACATGCGGACTCATAAGCCCTACCACCAACCAAACCGAGTATAAATTGTACCCCCGCTGGGAATCGAACCCGGGACCCCTGCGTCTTACACGGGTGGGCGAACCACTAGACTACATAGGTGGTTGAACAAATACTCAAACGATTCCTAATGTCAAGGTCATCTTATTTTCAAATAAATTGTCAAATTTGAAAGATAGCTAAAAAGTGTTTGAATATTTTCGTTAGTAAAATTTTCACTGCTTGCTTTTTTGCCAGTAACATAAACAAAGTACTGCATAAATAACAAGCTCATTCGTAGAAAATTCTGTCTAAAAAGTCTGTTTACATGGGTAATTTCAAAGGTATTTTTTTTACCCATCTAAATCCCCACCCCACCAATACCCATCTAAATTAATTAATAAATAAATATATTTACAATTAGAATTTTGACAGCACCAACAGTGTTACCAGTATAAGTTATTATAAATAATTTAATAATTTCTCATGTAAACAGACTTTTTAGACAGATTCTAGCGACTACCTATGGGGTTTATTCTAAAGTATTCTAAACATTAAACTCACTGTAGTAACTTACTAATAAAATATTCACATTTTCATTGTCACTAAATTTTTTTATATTTTGAGGCTACGAATCTATCCACTCTTGAAATAAACCTTTATATCGTTCTCTAACTATCAGAAGTTGCAAAATTTGGATAAACTAAGCGGAAATTCAAACGGACAAAGAGATAAGAGTAAAAACTGTTAAACCTACATGAACATACTAATGATAGATAACAGATCGCACTAAGTGTACTTTACGATAGTCAAGTAAGTTTTCATTTTCAAGCTTACGTGTCTGTAATTTTTACCTGATTAAAATAAAACCAAAAACGTTGAAGGAGCCGAATAACAGAACGGTGACACATACACGCTGAAATTTTAATCAATTGGCTCCCGCAGTGGGGTGGATCCATTCATGTTTATAAGCAACTTTTTCTATGGGGTCAACTAAGATATCGCGAAAAAAATCAGCCGTTCCATTGAAAAGAACAATTTTAACGGATACTAGCGCGGTTTTATTAAAATTACTTTGGTAATTAGTTGGTATTTGGTTTGATTTTTGGTTTTCCCGACGTTTCGGAAACTTTGCAAATACATAACTATACTTGCAAATAAATAAATTAATATAAAAAGACGGAGGTCGGTTTTCCTCTCCAAGTTTTCTTTCGCCATTTCTTTCTTGGAGGGGCCTCCCAATTTTATGAAATGGTGGTAGTTTCAGTAGATTCTCTCTCTTTTTAGCACTAAATAATTCATAAAATTAAATTTTAAACCAACATAAAACAATTAAATTTTTTTAGTTAAAATTTAATTTCTGAACGTCTAAAAAAATTCATCGCTTGAGGGTAGACTCACGGGTAGCTTCAGTCCCCCGTGACCATGGCAACTGCAAAGTTGCCGAAACGTCGGGAAAACCAAAAATCAAACCAAATACCAACTAATTACCAAAGTACTTTCAATAAAACCGCGCTAGTATTCGTTAAAATTGTTTTATTTCATGCCTAGTGAGCGCGTAAGCTTGAGAAGTGAAGCTGTTCCATACATTAAGATCGAACAGGTATTCCGCTTTTGTATGGAACAGCAGATTTTTTTTCGCGATATCAGAGTTGGCCCCATAGTAAAAGTTGTCCAAGTCTGAGTGGAACCACCCCACTGCTTGAACCAAATGATTAATCGATTCTCGTTCTAGATAACATAAATCAGAAATCAGACTTCACTGATATATCTCCAAAGTCATGAAGTGGTCTTGTAATCAATGCTAAGCATTTAATGCGTTTCATAAACTTTCTTGCAATAGATCCGCGTGATTCATGAAGAAAATCAATGCATAATGCAACAAGGTGTGACGGTAGAAATTCCAACGTAACGTACAGAGAACTATTAACACTAAATGTGAAATTAACTTGTGTACTTAAAATATTACCTACATCGATGCAATGCTAAGAAAATGAGGGGATCCCTTGTTTTCGCATAATTGTTTTATACCTAATTTGATTTGGCATAACGGATTTGGCATAATCTTTTTTGTCATAATAATACTTTCGCATAATTGTTTTTTGGCATACTATTTATATTAGCATAATTATCATTTAGACTAATTTGTTTTCGCATAATGTTATTAGGCATATTGTCTATTCGCCTAATATTATTTAGACATAAAAATCAAAAACAATAAGAATAAATATTTTTACGCACTTATTTATTTTCATGCAAAAGGGGTAGGTATTGTATTAAAATGCCAAAAACTCATAACACATACGACCTTAATATCGACTCATAAAACACCTATTTTTAAAATACCGAAAATCCTTAATGTCGATATCCAATAGACCGAAACTTAAAAGATCGATTATTAAATGACTGATGATAGTTCGAAACCCTAAAAGCTAAAATGCCGATAGTTAAAAATCCCGAAAGTCTGTTTAGGTCTATTAGGTGCGACGACGAGCGATCGTAGCGAGCGAGGAGGAGGTAAGGTTCCATTGCGACCAACAACGCACGAGCCGAGCGAGCAAAGCGAGCGTGCCGCGGCAGCGGCCGGCGAAGTGCCAGAACCGACCTGCTGGCATGTAACCCTCAATTAACCTTTGGTTTTTTAAGCTTTGGGATTTTGTATTTTAGGTAAAATGTTCTTTCGTGATTTTAAACGTCGTGATTTTTTTGTTTACAAAAATATGCGTAAATAACATTATGCGTGTTTAAAGTTATGCTAATAAATATTATGCATAAACATGATTATGCTTAAAGTAGTTATGCTTAAAAAAATTATGCATAAGCTGTTATGACTAAATAATATTATGCGTAAACATCATTCGGCGAAATAATATTATGCTATGACATATTATGCCTTAAAATTTTATGCAAATACATAGGGAACCGAAAATGAGACGCTATAATTTTACTTTCCAACATTCCTTTTTACTGCATTTTGATTTTACTTCAACAACGTGTAACTATTCTGATAGGTAGCGGCACTTTGAATTGTAAAGTTAAGTCTTATTTTGATGAACTGATGCCGTCAGTGAAACTATAAAATCTTAAACAACAAATGTTATTCATAGTTTTCTTTAATACAATTGTTATTTTGTCAATGCTACGGAATTAACACATCACGCATAGCTATTTTTATTCTTGCAAATTCTGTAATCTCTGAGAAAAGTAATTAGATAAATGTGTCTAAATTTGCAGTCACCCGCTAATATACCTACATATTTATACAATATCTATTGATTAGCGATTAGCGACCACTTTTCATTTATGACACTATAAAAAGTTGCAAATAACATTAGTATTTTACAATATAAATAAGCCTCCATAAATATAAAAAAATTAATGCTTCTTTCAGCTACTTTTGAGAATATTATGTTTGCATGGACCCTTAAGAATGGATTTTTGGCAACTGGCCAGCTAAAGCCAGCTTCATTCTAATGGCTGGTTTACATTATCTTAGCTGTTAGTAGAGAGTAGAGGTACATTTCCTGCCATGTTCGTTGATTTTAAAATAACGTCAAACACAGCAGGCAATGTACACTATGTACGAAAAGAGCGTGACCGGCAAATTCTAATGAAAACCTTAGAAATATCAAACGGTTAGTTTATAATCAATTTGGTTTTTTATAGCTGTTGGATGCTTTAATATTAATACGGCGCCCAATCTCCACTATTGTCCAGAATCGCTTGGCAACTTTGCGGCAAACTTTCCGCCAATTTTTCAGTAAAGACGTCCACGCGAATTATCAGTTCACGAGCAATATCAGCGACAGTTACTGCATTTGTTGCCCTTAGTTTAGGCCTCACCCACGCCCAAATATTTTCAATTGGATTGGCATCAGTGGTCTGTGAGGGCCATCCAGCAAATCAATACCACGTTCCGCTTTCCAAGAAGTGCAGAGCCGACTACGGTATTTAGGGTCATTATCCTCTTGCAGAATCCAGAAATCATGGAATAACTTATGATTTTTTTACAAAGCATTTTAGGAAAATGATTGTTCTATTCAGCCTAATATTTATTTTTATAAGCTGCATATTAAAATTAAAAAATATGCCGGTCACGTTCTTGTCGAACACACTGTACATCTACTCTCTACTAACAGCTAAGATAATGTAGACCAGCCCTAATATGAGTCGCGCACTCTGTACACACACGCACAACAGCAACACTCATCGTTGCTAATAAACCTATATTTTACTACCTGTGCGAGCGAAATAGTATAGTTGCGGTATATTTGACAATAAACTTATCACATGTTCCGTAACAACTCTTTTTCTTTTGGTTAAGGTAACTGGAACATTCTTCGGCACGCAACTTGAGCCGTGACATTTAATGCGCAGAAATCATTTTTATTTTTAGGTAATCCCCTCCAATTTCTCGCGCCGCTCACGTGCCGGCACCTATAACTATATCTATTTTAGGAAGTTCTCTTTGGTCAATATTAATGTTGAGGAAGCGAAACTAGTTCGAATGTTATAATTTTACTTACCTCTTTTTTGACGTCTATCGTCACCTCTTCGCACTTCCTTTTCTTTCCGTACTGGCGATTTGACAAAAGATTCTATGTCCTTGCGAGTGATTTGTGATCCCCAAGTTCCCGCGCGATTGCGCTCTGCCACTTTGACTTTATCGGGAAACTGTATTTTCTTCTCATCTTTGGGAGTGCTATCTTCTACCGGTGGCTTCTTTTCTTCTTGTGACGGCGCCTGAAATGTTGAAGGATTAACTACATGAAAATCTAAGTACTTACTCTATGATACTGCAGATGAGAATATCTCATTATTTACTTACAATATTGTCGTCATTCCTTTTAATCCAAATATCTTCTGAACTAGCAGGAACTCCGTCTACTGTAGACCTTATTTCAATCAAACTACTATCAAAATAGTTTTTGTCTCGGTGGAGATTCTGTCCCGCGAAAATAGACCTTACGCTAGGTCGCTGTTCTTCAGCGCCTTTGGTACCAAAATGTACTGTATGTGCGTTATGAAACTGTGTACGAAGCGCCTTTTCGATGGGAGCTGTCGCTTGTGGCATTTCCGAAGTCGTTACGAGGAATTTGTGTTTAGGTCCCATAACCATACGTTTGTTTGTATCAGAACTTGCATTGCCTTCGATTCCCTCGCTCGATGTGAATTCCGAAAGATTTTTAATGTTTTCAATTTCATGATCAAAATGAGCATTATCTTCTGTCAGAGATTTGGAACTACCTTTGTTAGATTTGTATTTTGGAATTGCTGACAAAAATTTGTCAGACTCTTTCTTCTCGTCATCTTCATCTTCTTCGCGGCATTGCGATAATCTTCTCCTCTCGGCGAAAGGAAACGGTGGGTTCGGATTACGACTTGAAAGGTTATTGCAATGATTCATAAAGTAATGTTGAAAAAAGCTATCAGTTTCTGGTGTATCGTTGCCGTCTCCCTGAATAATATCCTTTAAAGCTGCTAATGACGTAATGGTATTGTAGTTCATGGCGTTGACCAAGTCATCGCTATCAGTTGAACTACCAGATTTATTGTCTTCTTCCTCCATTTTTGTTGGTTCATTCATCACCTTCTCCGAATCAACATCACCACTAACCACTTTTTTCTTTTTCTCATTTCTGTGACCGTTATTTTTTACTTTCTCTGCTAAATTTGCTTTGATATCCATTGGACACCATGCGTTTGTTTCTAACTAAGAACTATTTTGTCCTTTATTGTCAAATTAAGGCACTTTGATTAATTTCACAGTAATATCACACAAAGTCACATGATTTTAGTGTTGTATCATAATATATCGTTACCAGCCAGTTCACTTCAGTCACCGAATGTTTGCCATACTAAGGTTGTGTCGCACGCTAATTTCAGCGAACATGCTACGAACCTGAAAAATAAAAGTTATAAAGATAAATAAAAACAAGCTTCTTAACTTAGGATATCGTCATTAAGGTAACACAATGCTATGCGAGTAAATATCAAACTATGTATTTATATATCAACCTGTTTGGTGGCAAAAAGATTTTATGAGGTTGGCCTTAAAGGTACTTCAATAATTTACTACAGTGCCAGGTCAATCATACCGTCTTATATTACATCTTTAATTCAGAAAGTAAACTTGCAATTTGCTGAACAAGCGTAATAGTTGGACAAAGTAGGTAAAGTAGGTAGGTACTAATATGTTCAGCTGCATGCCGACTATACCACTAATACCTATCCACTCCATCGGACATGGTGTTAAGTTTCAAAATTTTAGTAGGTATGTGTACTATTGTGTACTCTTCTTACAACTTATGATAATATTTCGAACTTTGAAGGATTTTTGGTAAATTGTTTGCAAGCAATTGGTAGGTTTTAAATGGCATTAAAACCTACCAATTACTTGCCTGCCCAAATGGTAAGAGAAATGGTTTACGTATGTCTGTCTATGTTTAGGATTGTAATAGAAGTTTAACGTTGAACTGAATTCGTTGAGCATTTCTGAGCTGATGAATGAGCTTATTAATAAAGTCGTAACCTGCCATTGAGGTATAAAGTACTTAGTAATATACATAGTTCAGTGTCACCCACCTGCCAACTTTAGCACTTGATACAGTTATTAACAAAATAACGTCGAAGCTTCCATTGAACATTGACGTAGAAGGAATACCTACTCAGATCAATTAACAACCGACAACAAAACGTTTCGTAGCGGTTCAATTGGCGATAGCAACACACAATTGATGTTAATAATACCTACCAATTGTCATTAGATCCCAGCGAAACCAGGTCCAAAGAACTCGCTTCGTTTTCGAGAAAAAATACTTAAACTCCTTCATACAACACTACCATGCACCAAGGTACAAGTGCAACATACCAACAACGTATTTATTTACGCGCGCGATTTTTCTACTAATATTGTAGAATTTGTAGATATAATTATAGCACGCTAATACTTTTATTTATTCTGTGATATAGCGCTGATTGCGTGCAAGTGAATGATTCGTCTATGCAGATGGATATGGACATGAAAATAAAGTAAAATAAGAATCAGAACTAGATAATATAGATTCAATGGAAACGAAACCACGTAGGTCAACATCAATATTTATGACCTACTTAGCAAACTTGAGTTAAATCCTAGTTTGCGATATAAACACCAACATTGCCACTCGATATAACAGGTGCTTAATTGAGATTAATGCACCGTCGGTCGGTCGCGTGGATTCTAATGCGGTCGCGCAAGGTCGCAGAATGCTACTTTACACAGATCTCCATATTGCAATTCAACACAGGACACATAGGTAGGTTGACACAATGGACGAATAATATCACAGATTCGCAAATCAATACTAGTAACTTTTAATTGTGCATTTATCATTAAATTAAAATGTGCTTGCGCAACACATTCGTAGGCTCAGTAGTTCAATTTCTGCTGTGCCATTTTTGCTTTGTGCAGAGCGAATATTCAGTTGGTGAATCCGTTTCTTTGCCAAATTAGTTGGACAGAAAAAAAGTATTCTGAGATAATATAAAACAATATTACAAGGACTGCAGGAAAAAAGAGTTCTCATGTACTTAAAACTTAAGTGCTGTATGCCATGGCAATATTGCCATCAGAGAGGGTGCACCTCCATGACACTATTACATACAAACTAACTTAGAACTCGACCAACACATGGATCCAAGCACACTCTTCGTAGCATCAGTAAAATTATACTTATGCTGGAGTCCGTTACGCCAGCAAGAAAGTAGCTTCTAGAGGGAAGCGAGTTTGATGAATAATTAGTGCGCAATTCGGTGTAAATGTGCGCCAAATAAAAAATTTGTGGGCCTTATAGTTTTGGAATAAAACGGGAAAAACGAATTCTGCTGGGGTAACGGTACTCCAGCGGGAAGATTCTAAACTAATGATCGGAGAGAAATAAAAGATATATGGGCGGGTAGCTTGATACTAGCAAGAAATGTGCGCCAAATATATAATTTGTGGGCCTTATAGTTTTGGAGATATTTGATTTCCTGCTGGCGTAACGTTTTGCCGGATCCCAGATCTCGGAAACTACTAAATGTGCGATCTTACAGTAAACATATATAAGTAGCCCCTGATTTGTGCTATTTGTGCGGTAGAAAACATTTCGAAAATATTAACAAATTTTGAAGTAATCGGGCATTTTCTAAAAACAGATAAAAAATTCTAGCGCCTAAACTACCACATAAATAAAGAAACTAAAAACGGTGTTCTATTCTTCTTATTATTTCTCATTACCATAAAAATTTTGAAAACCGCACATATACACGTTTTTGAATAATACCCACGTGAAGGTGAGACCGACCATGTCATGACTTTGACGGTCAGCAGGATAAAAATATCAGAGATTATTTAGATCCTGGCCCAATGAATAATCTGTGCGGTTACTGAAGTACATGCTCTGAAAATTTCAGCTTCAAATTCTTCGTATTAAAGGAAATATCAATTAAAATCCAAAACAACTGTCAGTTTTCCGATTAACCGACCAAATTCGATAGACCACAAAAAACTCTACCGCACAAATAGCACAAATCAGGGGCTACTTATATATGTTTACTGTAAGATCGCACATTTAGTAGTTTCCGAGATCTGGGATCCGGCAAAACGTTACGCCAGCAGGAAATCAAATATCTCCAAAACTATAAGGCCCACAAATTATATATTTGGCGCACATTTCTTGCTAGTATCAAGCTACCCGCCCATATATCTTTTATTTCTCTCCGATCATTAGTTTAGAATCTTCCCGCTGGAGTACCGTTACCCCAGCAGAATTCGTTTTTCCCGTTTTATTCCAAAACTATAAGGCCCACAAATTTTTTATTTGGCGCACATTTACACCGAATTGCGCACTAATTATTCATCAAACTCGCTTCCCTCTAGAAGCTACTTTCTTGCTGGCGTAACGGACTCCTTATGCTGATCAAATGATAGAGATATTACCGAAAAACAAATTGTGTAACCGCTCTAAACTGCTAGTCATAAAGTACACTTTACTTTACACTACAGTGTACTGTTATGTTAGTCACTTACTCATAATGGAATTCTTGTATAGAACCGAAATGTCATAGTTTTCGTGATTTACATAGCTCTCTTTGCATTGGCCTCGCTCGAATAGATTCAGCGAGGCTCAGATAAACGAATACTTACTTACATAATTTACTACATCCACGTGCACACTGCACTCTTTACATGCCATACTAATAATTTATGCCAAAGTTATTCGTAAAACTAGACAAGCATACAACTGTAAACATGGCTACTAGAAATTAAAAAGGCTAGAGACGAGATTTGTATAGCACTGTCCAAACATATGACGTCACGCGCTATTAATAGAGGAATACGTAAATAGTTATCTCAGTGACCGGCACTGCACAACACATAACAATAACTCGTTATATCATCATATATTTTCGTATGAATCTTTTGATAAAATAAGAGTAATCTGCAATACAGGTAGTCATAACATAATATTGACATAATGTGGGCCTGCGAGGCGAATATGGTAAAATCAATTCGGCAAGCAATAATGCAGTAGGCTGTATAATTATAGTATGTATGTACCTACAGTGGTGGACGGATATTTAGAAACTTTTCATACAAACGAGGTAACTTTGAAACCATGGTTATCCGCCAGGGATTGATCGAGCTGTGATCTGATGATGGCTATCCAAGAAGTAAATGGAGGAGATTTACTAATCGCTATAGCGATATACACCCAATTGTTCTGAAAAGCTATATATATATTTTTAGAATTGGCTCTAAAAACCCTTTCACTTTATAACACACGATAGGTTTTAGAACAAAAATATATTGTTCCTAATCCGAAAATGATGACGTCATCAAGCCTCCTTCTCCTAAGGGAAGTTTTTAAAGATTTGATGGTAAAAAAAATGCTTTGACCTCAAGTATACGTCTTAAAACGGCCAAACGGCTACCCGTACATCGATTTGCGGTTTTCCTTCGATTTTGAGCTCGTACGCCGACCACTGGCACGTCTTATCTCAAGATAACTTATATTGTATCTTCGCCATCTAAGTCGCCAACGTCGCGGTTCAACTGTAGATAACATAAAGTTTTTTAACTGTCTGCTTAAATCAAAGTTAATGTAGTCGTTTGTTCTCCTCTACAGGTCGCATTTCTCAATCGATTTTCGTGAAATTTTATGAGCAGGTTTGATAATTATATGGAATTTTTCGTCGAAATAGTTTTTCGAAATTTTTCGAAATGGCGGATATTATGTTTATGTGATTTTAGAATAAATTAAAACATTTCTGGCCAATATTCGAAGTTTGAAAATAAATAAGGTTGTGACTTTGTGACAGAACCTAGGACTGCGTATATTATTTGCACAGTGTAGATATTTATTAGTTGAAAAAACTAAAATCTATTGTGTTATTTTAAAAAAACATACAATTTGACCCACTTTTTAACGCGAGGTCTACTGCTCACTAGTAATACTCTGTAATATAAGACAGAATTCTATTGCGCCGGGTTCTGGGGCAATTTTGGGGATACCCCTGGATTAAAACATAGGACAGTTTAATCCCAGTCAATGGTTCCCTAGGGATTATTCAACTGTCCACGCGGATGAAGTCGCTGGCTGTAGCAAGTAATATCATAAATGCAAAAGTTTGTGTGTGTGTGTGTTTGTTATATTTTCACCCCTAAACGGCTGGACCGCTGGACAGATTGGTTGGTAGACAGATTAGTACCTGGATTATCATAATTGGGCAGCGAACTAAAATCTATGGAAGTGTAATTGCAAAGAAATATTGCTTAAAAAAAGGGACCACAGGGCTGAAAAAGTACAACCCGCTCAGCTTTAGTCGGGCCAGCCACGCACCCGGTGACTTACGTTAGTGTTCTTTTCAATAAATTGCAGTTTGTATTGTAGAGAAAAGATAGAAAGAGAGAGTTTATTAGAAATGACGTCCTTTATACTCAAATGGTGTAAAAGATGCAAAGAAGGCAGTAAAAAGATGCAGAAAAAACGTATCTCATTTTTTCGTTTAAGTATAGTAAATATCTATGAGTATACAAATTATGGTCGCTAATAAGCAACCAGTGTTGAGTGAGACGCTTTGTGCTGGATAATTAAATGCCAGCATTTTTAGCTCTATCCACTCAGTTGTTCTTTTCATGTGGTGCCATTTTTTGAGCAGAATGCTTATTCCATAGATCTTAGTTCGCTATAATTAGGCTACTTTTTATCCTGATCAAAGGTTTCCTAAGGTGAATGCGGACGTATACGCGGGCAGCCACTAGTTTAAAACATATCTATTATGTAACTGAGTGTTTAATTTAGAATTTTTACAGATAATTGCATAAATCCCTAGTAATAGTCACCAATTAACCTTCAAGGCGTTTCTAATCAAATGCCTTCAAGATAAGGACAAGCATTCAATTTACCACACTAATGAAATACTGTAACTGACACGTCTGGTAGACTCTAAATAATAACATAAATAATTTCTAATAAAACCTTTGATATAAATAACAAATGTAGCAGGCGTAGGCGTTTATTATACCTACATTAATTATATTTTGTTATCAGGAAAGCAAGTAGGATAGGATACTTGATGAAGTCAGGCGTTTCTGTAAACGATCACCATAATCTCGCAGAAGGTACCAAATTCTTTAACATTAATTACGCGTTCGACTATACTTATCTGTTGAACTTTAATATATCAAGAAAAGAAAATAACACCTAAGATAGTACCTGTACTATCAGTGGTTCCCAAACTGTGCGTCACGAAACGGTATGCGTTGCTCAATCGTATGTAATTCAAAGATGCGTGCGTATCTTCGTTTACAAGGGAGCCGCAAAAAATTACTAAGGGAATCACAGTTTACATAATTTACTGAAAAAAAAGTATGATGAAAAGTTTTCTTTTCAGTAAATTGTAATTTTTTGCTTTTTAGTTAAAACGAGCTAAAACTACACCATCTCTTATCGTAATACTTGTCAAGACGAATCAAACGAGCCCAAACTCGATGGGGTTGATTGGTATTATTATAGAGTTCCTGTGGTTTTCTTCCGATCCTTCCTCAACCCTTGGACACTATTTTCCAACAAAGTACTTACTCGTCTAGTCTAGACGATTCAAACGAGCCCAACCTCGATAGGGTTGCATGGTTTCAATACTGAGTTCCTGCGGCCTTCTTCCGGCTCCATCATCAGATCAGCTATATGACACCATAATATTGGATTGCCTTCCAGTTCTGCCTATGTTCAAAGTTTCAAGTCTCTAGCCTAGCTCATCGGGAAGCTAATATAAAATCGTTTGCAAGCAAAGTGGACGAACAAAGAAACAAATAAACGAGAATGCTACCTAATAAAAACTAATTAAAAAGATTGGGAACCCATGAGCTAATGAGCTAAACATACAGACAAACTCAAAGCGTATGATACTAGCGACTCCGTAAGCTGTAGACCTCGCATTAAAAAGTTGCTCAAATGGTATGTTGATTAAAAACAAAATAACACAGAATAGATATAAGTTTTGCAACTAATAAGTATCTATACTGTGCAAATAATATACGCTGTCCTAGGTTCTGTCACAAAGTCTACCTTATTTATTTTCACACCGCTAACAAAAAAGGTTTGTTACATTTTTCGAAACGGCTAAAATGTGTTTTTTATCCACCATATCCAAAAATTTCGAAATACTTATCCGACTGAAAAGTTTTATATAATAATCGAACCTGCTCACAAAATTTCACGAGAATCGGTTGAGAAATGCGACCTGTAGGCGAGAACAAACGGACAGCTAGAAGGACATTCGGAAGGAAGGAAGGACACTAAAGAATTTTTTCCAAAGCTGAAGCAGAGACGCTTCGCTCGCTCTTCGCCTTTGCTCGGTCAATAAAGCATGCGAAATCACATTTTTTTTAAACACTTGACATTGACGCTATGATCGCGTGTCCCAGTTTCGTTGTCATTATTGTCATGTCAGTGGTCGCGAGAACTCGTCGCCATCGCCATCGCGGCCATCGCCACCGACAAAGGAATCCACAACAAACTACGCCTACAGTATACAAATACCTCATGTATCAAAAACCCTGTCAGATCCTGAAACAGGTGATTTAAAACTGAACAACATTCTCCAAGGAACATTTTCCAAAAACGATTTTTTTTTCCGCCATTCCATAGTAAGTCGGTCAGCTGACCAATACATTTTGTATGGAAGTATAATTTTTTTTTGTCTATTTATGTTTCATGGAGAATGTTGTTCAGTTTCCGTAACACTATCACCTGTTTCAGGGTCTGACAGGGTTTTTCGATACACGATGTTAGCCTTCTATAAGTAAATATAGTAAATTAAAATAAATAAAAGTGATAACTTTTTAGTATCAATTTCACAATAGTTTGAATATAATTTTATTAGAACTAGGTACTTCCCAGATTACTAAGCAAGGAAGGCTCATTTACTGGAGATATGTGGGAGCTAATCGGTCAGCCTCGCTCAGCCATTTAAAGTTATTCATAATGCAACAGAATAAGGAATTAGTATCCAATTTTTTTTATGAGTCTAAAATTTATTTTAATAATTAGGTATATTTATATAATAGTAACACATATTTTAATATTACAAAAAACGACGTTCAAAGTTTTATTGGGTCGCATTTTTCATACAAAATTTAACGGTATTTGTGACGTCACAAGTCTCCTTTCATTTATTTTTTTTTATTTTGAATATCTTTTTTTTTCATTATTACAGTTTAAACACTTATATGCTTAAAATATTTATGATTTAATTTGTTAAAATTCTACTTATTTCTTATTGCCTTCTTGTGCCTAAAAACAGCCCAAGATGTTTTTAAATTTGAGATTTTTGCATTCACAATGCTATTTTTATACAATACTAATAATACTAGAATAAATACGACTCTCACTTGAATCGTCCGTCCGAGAATTGATCTGGTGCGAGTCGTATTTTTTTTCTAGTATATTATTTACACTCGCGAGCAAAAGTATGGAATCACAGGATCCAGATCACTATACACACCCAACTGATCTGATCAGCATTCTAAGAGTTATTTGGATATTTCAAAAAAAAACATCAAAATTGCATCAAAATGTATGGAAATCCTCAAACTGAGAACTCTGATTCTTGAAACTTTTAGAATGCTGATCAGATCAGTTGGGTGTGAATAGTGATCTGGATCTCCTCCATTCACTCCCTGGATGGCCATCATCAGATCACAGCTCGATCAATCCCTGGCGGAGAACCAAGGCTTCAAAGTTACCTCGTTTGTATGATAATAGGCCTGTGATTCCATACTTTCGCTCGCGAGTGTAGTATAACCCAAGATGTTTCACTGAATAACCATTAACTACTGTCCACTATGGAAGCGGTACTCCCGGCCCTCGCCAACGGTGACGTAACACAACTCTTCACAACTTGTATGGGTACTTATATAGAAATAAATCTATTCAATTGTACCTGTTACTCACTAGCATAGCAACTCGTAAAACCTTTTGCGAGAGAGATAATTGTATCGCATCGAGAGAATGGTATTTATAGTTAGCTAGAAAACTATTTCTGTTATTTCATTATTTGATAAAGAACAATGATCACTTCCCATACAGGTGTTGATCTGTCAAATATCTATTTTATGTTGATGCATGATGATAATAAAATTATATTTGAATAGTTGCTATGGCCGTAGAACACTAGTATTTATTGAATTTTAATTTGGCAATATAAATGGTGAAATCAATTTGTTCTAGTTTTTATTATTGCTAATCTTAATTATGACTGTATTGCCGATTTTCACTTTAGTTAGCAATTTATAGTTAACAATAAAAATTGCAATTTTATGAGCTAATTACTTCTCTAATAAATTGACATTTAATTTTGACATTTATTTCATAAATGGGCATCCTTCTTTAAGAACTGAAATTGATTATTTTAGTTACAAAGCTCGCGACAAATCAAGGCATATAATACAGAGTCTTTGGTCTTGTACGTACTAGCGGGCATGAAATACACCTAATTTTATCGACAAAATCACCCACATGTTGGAGTATATCCCCACTCCTGTTGGAATGGCCGCCATTTTTAACGTCACCCCTCCCTACCTTGAAAAGTTTCTCGTTTTACAGATTTTCTCAATTTTCAGGAAAACCATACAAGCTAGGACATAATGGTCAAAACTAAATTATTTCTTAATAAATTACCTGCAAGTAAGTACTTATATTATTATTTATTTTGATACGAGGTACCTATAGTTTCTAAGCTATGGTGCATCAAAGTTTAGAAAAAACCGGCCAAGTGCGAGTCGGACTCGCGCACGGAACCCTTCCGTACCAAAAAACGGCAAAAAACACGTTTATTGTATGGGAGCTCCCTTAAATATTAATTTTATTCTGTTTTTAGGGTTCCGTACCAAAATGGTAAAAAAGGAACCCTTATGGTGTGACTCAGTCTGTCTGTCTGTCTGTCTGTCTGTCACAGCTGGATATCTCGAGAACTACTAATGGTATCAACTTGAAATTTGGAATAGTTTAAGATGACATTTGCCCAACTATTTTGCAAATAAGAAAGAAATAAAAAAAAAATATTTTTTTTACAACAGGGACTGAAAAGGGGTCTTAAAAATTTAAAGTGAGGTGACTAGGGCTAGGGTATCATATGAAAGAGCGCTGTTTGCACATTTTAAAACATTTTTTTCTTTTTTCTTAGGCCGCATTGTTTTCGACTTATGATGAAAAATGTAAAAAAAAATACCGTCCCCCCCCCCTTATCTCCGAAGTTTGCAAAGAGAAAAATCTGAAATAATTCTATGTGATAGTAGTTTATGTAAAGATTACAGGAAAAATAAAACGATGTCTCAATATACTTTTTAAGAAATTCAAAAAACAAACAATTTTTTTTTAGTTTTGCTACCAGTCAACAGATGGCGCTGTCCTAAGCATGCTAACCTAAGAAAAAATATAGTTCCACTATCGGTCAAGAGATGGCGCAACCTAACACTACAATAATAAATTGGTGGCTGGTTCTAATATAATTACCTACTATTTGCCGTACGAATAAACGAAGAATAAGTTCCTACTTAGTAATATAAACAGTTTGCAATGTGGAGTGGCTGAAACGTTTTTCAGTCACCATAAGCAGCTGTGGTTAAGATTTGTAAATTAACTGTCCGCCTGTTCGCCCTTCCAACTGTCTGCCGTTTATCCTACTTTTTTAAAGACTGTACTAAAGTAACATATCCAAATATATTTATGATTGTACGGAACCCTCGGTGCGCGAGTCCGACTCGCTCTTGACCGGTTTTTAGGGTTCCGTAGCCTAAATGGCAAAAAACGGAACCCTTATAGATTCGTCATGTCTGTCTGTCTGTCTGTCTGTCCGTATGTCACAGCCACTTTATTCCGAAAGTATCAAGACTACACAGTTGAAACTTGGTAGGTGGATGTATTCTGTTAACCGCTTACCGAATTTAATACAAAAATAAGAAAAATAAAAGATTAAGGGGGGGCTTCCCATACATGGAACTGAAAATGAAAAAAATTTTTTTCTTCAAACCAACACGTGTTGGGTGTCTGTAGATAGGTCTTTAAAAATGACATTGAGGTTTTTAAGACAACTTTTTCTCAAAGTTAACCGTTTCAAAGATATACATCGCCAATGTGGTAAAATGTGTGTCCCCCCCCCCTTTAACTTTTGAAATAAGAGAGTGAAAAATCTAAAAAAAATATATGCTGTAATCTTAATAAACACTTTCAACCAAAATTGGTTTGAATGAGATATAGTAATTAGTTTTTGAGATATAGCACATTTTCCAAAACCGCAAATATAACTTTGTCATTTATACCAACACTGTGAAAAACAAAGTTATTTTTGCATACGAAAAATGATAGGTGGTATTAAATATGGTATGGTATAAGGTAACTACGGAACCCTATGGCGCGTGGCCCGACACGCACTTGGCCGGTTTTTTAATTACTATTTGTTGTTATAGCGGCAACAGAAATACATCATCTGTGAAAATTTCAAATGTCTACCTGTTGTCATTACTAATATCGAGCAAAAAACGGCAAAAAAATCATGTTTGTTGTATGGGAGCCACCCTTAAATATCGTACTTATTTTATTCTGTTTTTAGTATTTGTTGTTATGGCGGCAACAGAAATGCATCATCTGTGAAAATTTCAACTGTCTAGCTATCACGGTTCATGAGATACAGCCTGGTGACAGACAGACGGACAGCGGAGTCTTAGTAATAGGGTCCCGTTTTTACCCTTAGGGTACGGAACCCTAAAAACGAAGAATTCAGCTTTTACTGCACCAAAGGTTTTCTTGAGCAGGATTGATCTTTGTGTTCCTAAGACGGGTTTACAAAGTGGAGCCACCTGGATTTTTCATGCAGGTGCGGGGAAGGGGGGTTTCTGCCTTAACGAAGTCCAATGTTAATAAACTGCGTAAATTGAGGTACTTAGCCAAGTTTGGTAAGTATCATTTTTTGATAGATCAATAACGTAGAATCATTTAATTTTTTGGTATAAATAATGCAATTTAATAAGCAGTTTCTTAAAAATTACAGAATAACCAAAATTTTTACATTTTTTACTTTAAGTCATCATAAATATTAAACTGATGTTTTAATTTACAATCAAAAATTTGCTAAAAAAGCTCAAAAGGTAGGTTATAGCCGCATGCAAAATCTAGAATAATAGCCTAATGAATAATAAATAGGTACCTAGTCGGAAAAGTTCGCGGCCTTTCTAAAGCATGAATTTTGCGAACGAAAAAAATAATAATGCTGCTAGTGCTTAAAAATTGGTGTGTGATATTTTTAGAGAAGATGCTTTGTCGAATACTATTGCAAAAAAATCGTTCAGCTGATTCAGCCTATTTGGCTAATTTAATTTCTAAATCCATCGTAATCGCTTTCAGGATGTGATGTGATACATTAGGTAATACTTCTTTTTGGCACAAATAAAAACTTATCAAAGAAATGTATTGTAACAATGTGTCACATACATTTGATCTATCTGCCAAATGAAAGCGATAGATTTTGAAATTAGACAATTAGCCCCCAGCTTTTTTAAGACGTCCTGTATTGGTTTTGTAAGTTATCGTGGTAGCGCCATAACAAACTCACAAATGGTCACAAGATCACCGTGGGTTAGGTACAGTGGAACAGCGACGCGGTGGGGACGGGGGTCTCAAGCCCCCGCCATGATAAAATCACAAATGGTGACAAGATCACTATTGGTTAGGTAAGGTTGGAATAGCGACGCGGATGGCTCGGGGGTGAAGCTCCCCGCCGTAACAAATTCACAAATGGTGACAAGATCACCGTGGGTTAGGTACGGTGGAACATCGACGCGGTGGGGAAGGGGGTCTCAAGCCCCCCGCCATGATAAAATCACAAATGGGGAAAAAATCACCGTGGGTGAGGTTAGAACAGCGACGTGGTAGAGACGGGGGTGCTCGGGAGGTTGGCCCCCCCAAACCATAACAAAATCAAAAATTGTGACAATAGAAAACGACGTGGTAGGGTATTAAAATCACAAATGGTAATAAGACCAACCAGGGGGGTCGCTGGGCAAAACCTCTGCCATAACAATATCACAAATTGTGACAAGATCAATGGTGAACCCATGGGGGTTAGGTTAGAACAGTGAAGAGTATATGGTCGCTTTGTACTAATACTAATAAATAGATGACGCTGAGCGCTTTCAAACTACGTTTTGCTATCAAACGCTATGTAATGCAATACCAATTTGAGGTGTTTCTGTGTTTCACAACTGCTGGGTGTCCCATGCCAGCTAACTTTTTTAAATGGTGTTAGTGGCGATGGCGAACCTATCATATAACTAAGTAACTAAGATCATGTGCTTTAGAAAACTGTAATTAATAAAATGAATATTCACAAATGTTATGCAAATTGGAGCATCTGTCCTCAAACCCGGATATTTGTTTACCTCCCAACTAGAGATGGGCAAGAGAGCCAGTTTTGACCTGTTGGGTTTAAATCAGCGAACTAAAATCTATGGAAGTGTAATTGCAAACATATATTGCTTAAAAAATGGCACCACGGGGCCGAAAAAGTACAACCCGCTCAGCTTTAGTCGAACCAGCCACGCACCCAGTGGCTGACGTTAGTGTTCTTTTCAATAAATTGCAGTTTATATTGTAGAGAAAATATAGTAAGGGAGAGTTTATTAGAAACGACGTCCTTTATAGTCAAATGGTGTAAAAGATGCAAAGAAGGCAGTAAAAAGATGCAGAAATAATGTATCTTATTTTTTCGTTTAAGTACAGAAATACAAATTATGGTCGCTAATAAGCAACCAGTGTTTAGATGCTTTGTGCTGCATAATTGAATGCCAGCATTTTTAGCTTTATCCACTTAGTTGTACTTTACGAGTGGTGCCATTTTTTGAGCGGAATGCTTATTCCATAGTTTTAGTTCTCTAGTTTAAATAGACCAAGCGCGCCAAGCGCAAGATAAAAGCGCCCATAGACCATTTTGTTAAACTAAATAAAACTGTAAGATATAAACATGTTTCGTCCTTTGAATATTGTTCAGTAATGATTTAACAAGAAATTGGGTCCATACAACGTCACATTTAACACATCAATAAAAATAAAAATACTGTAAAATGTTCCTATAACATACAATGTGGGTTTTTGTTCGGTTTAATTAAACCCAGTGGTCGGGTTTAAACCGGGTCTTTTGCCCATCTCTACTCACAACTAACTATCTACTATTCTTGAAAAAAGTTCTTATTTGCCATTTGCAATATAAATGGCTAATTTACCCTAGATTTAGAGTAAAAAATATTCAGCGAGATTATATTCAGGGTATACATTATCCTAGGGTGTTTTAGGGTAAATCTTGTGTTATCTTTACTCCTACACAAACAATGAAATTTATGAAAAAAAAGATAGTGATGCAGAGAATACAATGCGATTAAATTGACCTTTTACAGTGATCTGCTGCACCTTCACTGAGAATGTATGGAAAATAAAGAATTTAAAAAAATACCTCCAGCTGGACCTCTATAATCTGAAACCTTTCTAATCTGAACACCTCAGTAATTCGAATGCCCTACTACATTGCCAGAAAAAATGCTTTTGTATAAATTGCGAGACGAAGCTTTTTATTTGTCATTAAATAACTCCCGACGGACTAAAATATTGGATTTTTTTTTAAAGTTTAATAAATGTAATGTTTAAAGATGAATATACATTTAAAATTTCACAATACTATTATTTTATTTCATAAAAATAAATACCCTATAAATTCTCTGTACTTATACTAAAATCCGAACACTCCACAAATCTGAACGGGGGTAAATTTGTATTTTATTTAAATATATGATTATTTATTTGGCTAGGTGCTTATAAAAAATCTGATTTGCCCCCCCCCTGGCCCAGAACCTGGGTACGCCCATGTACTTGGTGGTTAATAATAATTAAATGTACAGATGCTTAGTATGTACTTCTATTCTAAATTTAACTGAAAAGTTACTCAAAAGAGTCAAATTCAGAATAGAAGTTATTGTAAAAACAACTATCACAATAACTTAACTACTAAAACATCTATGAGGTTTTTAGATCACAAAAACAAGCAATTTAATTACATTAGCAATCAAGGCAACTTTGCTATGTTCTGATGAGTCAGAGATAGTTCAAATCCCATACAAAGGCTTAAAAACACATTCAATTCACACACACATTTATTAATTAATAAGCTACATTTTTACCACAGTTTTTATCAATCAATGACCAAAAATAATACATCTAAGATATCATAGTAGTTGGTTATGATTTCCAAATCATTTTGATCCACTGAATAGATAAATCTGAGTTGAACAGATTACTAAGATAAGAAAAAAAACAGCAGATTATATTATGGCAGACTAGGATAACAGGTTCAAAGATTTTAAAATAATGGGTTAGATTGAATTGAGAGATGTAAAAATAGCTATAATACTTTATTCAACAGGTTGGCTCATGAAGGTATGAATGTGAGAATGTCACTATAGGACTAGAATTTGATGCATCATTGCTGTATACATCTCTTTGAATATTGATTTGTGAGTAATTGTATGGTTTAGTTATTTGAATTAGCGAAAATACGAATGTTTTGTTCTAAAATAATACGAATTCAAACCAAGAGCACAAAATAGCCAAGAGACCAACAAAAACTTAGAACAACAAACCATAAATCAGCATCAATATGCTGCACGATATCCAGCCCCAAAGACAAGTTCTTGCATCACAATTATCACATCACACACCGAATTAAACACAAAACTATACAAAATGTGTAAAAGTACTTGTAAAAGAAAGTATTTTTTAGTAGATCAGCCGTTTTACAACTTTCTTGCCTGAATTGACATCACACACAGACTATCGACAAGAGAAGAGAGAAGAGAAGAGACAGACAAGCAACACAGAACAGATAGATATTCAGCATAGTGTTGCCAGATTATATATCCAAAACATAAACATAATATTCCACTGGAATAGACGAACAGAGTTCGCTTGGCTGCAACACCAAAAGTGACATGAGCCAGTGTGTGAAAATTGTAAACGTGTGCGTGAATTTTAGAGATGCCTTGAAGTCCATTTTAGGTTGTCGATAACCTTAATGTATTATTGGTCTAATAAATAAAACACAAACAAAATTTTGAACAATTTTATTTAAAAAAAATCTTAAAGTCTCCTTTAAGGGCTCCCAGTCTATTCTATTTATGACATTTATCCAGTAACTTAATCACTGGATTTACAGGAAACCTGGAAATATTGTTAAATTAGTACTTAAGTAGGTATAATTTACCATTTGAAAACTGTCGGTTAAAAGCAGCTTTAGATAAAACTATCAGTGTTCACAAAGACAAACAAAGTTATATTGGAAATCATCGACATGAGTATCGATATCAATAATTTTTGATCAATCTCTACGCCTTATTTTGTCAAGTTCACGGACATAATATCTTTTTATCTAACACATAATGTTTACAAATCAGCCTTTATTTAGAAAATAGGCGGTTAATAGCATGATATTAGTGTATTACTAAGTGTGTTTGGGAATATATTCAACTAAAATATGAAATATGAAAATGGTACTTGTACAATCTTATTTATCCAAATCAACCCGATCGCGATAAAAATCACATAATAATCGAACGGACGCTTTTCCCCAAGATGATAAAAGATGATAAATGAAGTCAAACTAGGTTCTGCTGTCATTTTCTTTTAGCTCTTTCTCACACATCGCATAAGCCGTAAGAATCGGTTTCTCACTCGCACCATAGTCCGTCTACTTGAGCGTAGCGAAAAATTTTCTATGTCTATGATCCAAAACAAGGGTGAAGTCGTTTTTCCCATATTACACGACTGCCCAAACAAAAAAGAGTGTATATGTGTTCAGGGTTCATGTATGTTTGTGGGTATGTGAGTTTTTTCACGACTGTCCAAACAAAAAAGAGTGTATATGTGTTCAGGGTTCATGTATGTTTGTGGGTATGTGAGTTTCTTTATTCCACCATAACTTCCAAATGGCTCAACGGATTTGGATGTATGGGGTATTGTTAGAATCCTCACATCATTCCGAGTGACACTGGCTATATTTTTTTTGAAAAAAGCTAATATGGCGACTGTATGACGCCATTTTCAAATGTGAAAAAAAATTTTTTTCTTCAATTATTACAATATGGGCATCAAATGAAAGGCCTTAATGAGCACATTTCAAAACTATATAATTTATCACTAAAATGTGTGAAATAAAAAAAAATAAAAAAAAAACACGACTGCCCTTCCAAATACAAACTAAAAAGTTAAATAGCAAGTGTCATTGCAGTCAAGGGACCTCTTGGATTAATAATTGTTTCGACTGCAATGACATTTGCTATTGAACTTTTTAGTTTGTATTTAGAAGGGCAGTTTTTTTTATTTTTTATGCACTGGAATATAAATAGGAGCTTAACAGTATTTTTGAAGCAATATTATTGAAATTTTGCGTACCTATACGATTCACTATTTTCTTACATTTTTTTGGTATTATAAATCATATTTAGATACAGCTTGGCCATAAAGAGTTGAAATTAAATAAAATGGAACTAAAATTTTTCAGTACAAAATATAGTCAGTGTTTCCAAATTATTCGTGATTTTGACGTATTTACATAGCAAGTGGCTCCTCAATTTTTGTATGGTATGAACCGGAGGGGGTCAAGCCTAGAACAGTCAACCATAGTATTACTATTTATAAGCTGTACATCATTATTTATTATCAATTTTTTGACGTAGTCAAAACCATCTAATTGGTGAGTCTGCCAACTATACGCTAATTAATGTAATGTGTAGTGTTTGTGCGCCGATTTCTATGAAACTCGGTTTTTGGTACTATTTCAACCAATGATAAATATTATTGATTTCAACATGAAAATAACAACGCAATGTTGAAAATTTATTAAAAAATCCAAGATGGCGGCCAACTTTTTGTTTTTGGCGACGGCTACACGCTCAGTAAATACTGTGGTCAGGGTGACCACTTGTGGCAATTTCTGCCATTTGGGCAGATTTAGGGCTTTAATTTTAGCTGTGGCCGACTAAGTTAACGATTTCATAAAGTGGCAGAATTTGGCAGATTTCAAAGAAAAAAGTTATTTTTGAAATAAATTTTGTATTAATTTGTATTTCTATATAAAATACTTATAATTTTCTGTTTTATTAACTTATTATTTACTTATATAATATATAATAATGTGCATTGATATAATAGTAAATAAGATAATAATATGAAATTATTTACTGAGGTGCCAATTACTTTTGTTCCATGCCAGGATTGCCAGGTAATAAAAAAAAATATTTAATGTGACAATGTGCTTACAGTGCACCTTAGAGCATCGCGGACAGAAGCGCGTCTTACTCTAAGCAGTGCACTAACGAAAGGTTTTTTAATTTCTCATTAAAAATAAACTATCAGCCCCTAAATACAATATGGCGTTTTATCGACACTCGACGCTCAAATTCCATTGTCGATCCAAAGGATTTTGGTACTATTTTGACAAGAAAATAACGCAATATTGAAATATTAAACTATATTTGCGGGTGTATCGCGAAGACTTCTATGTTGTAGCATGGATTACCATTTCCCACCAGTGGTAATCACCTACCCAGATTGTAGGTACCAAACGCATCCAAACTGTCCCAAACGGTGGTGGTCCACCACCACTACCATTTGATTGCGTGGCCTACCATTAGGGATGCCACTTTTAACGGATACTAGCGCGGTTTTATTAAAAGTACTTTGGTAATTAGTTGGTATTTGGTTTGATTTTTGGTTTTCTCGACGTTTCGGCAACTTTGCAGCTGCCGTGGTCACGGGGGACTGAATCTACCCGTGAGTCTACTCTCAAGCGATGAATTTTTTTAGACGTTCAGAAATTAAAATTTTAACAAAAATTTTTATTGTTTTATGTTGATTTATAATTTAATTTTATGAATTACTAGCGGCCGCCCGCGACTTCGTCTGCGTGGAAAGGTTTTTTTTGCTATCCCTCGGGAACAACACTTTTTTCGGGATGAAAGATACCTTATGTCCTTCTCTGTATCTCTGACTACGTGTGTGCAAAATTTCATGATGATCGGTTCAGTAATTAAGACGTGAAGGCGTAACAAACAAACTCAAAACTAAACTCAAACACATACTGAATTAAAATCTTTATTTATTCAGTTTAAGTAAATTTTCATACAAATTATCTTACAATAAGTAGTGTGGCATCGAAATGCCGTCTAAAATACTCACTGGATAGATTCAGGGGCCCTATTTTTGAATCGTTCGACTTGCGGCGAGCGCTTTTTTCTACTGATTTTCGTTCGACATCTCATACATTTGAGTCAAATGTCGAACGAAAATCAGTAGAAAAGAGCGCTCGACGCCAGCCGAGGGATTCAAAAATAGGCCCCCTGGTCGCGGACCGTATCGAGATGGCAATTACTCATGTGGTCATACTGCTTAATTATTGTGCATAATTTATGAAAATAACAGTCAGACCACAGTGTCATGGAACATAGGCAGTCAGCAGTCGCTCAAAGGGTGGAGTCCAAACAAGCTGACAGGATTACACAGTTGAAACTTGGTAAGAAGATGTATTCTGTAAACCGCTTTACGATTTTTACATAAAAAAAAAAAAAAAAAAATTATGGGGGGCCCCCATGGAAATAGTACTATAAACCGGATTGAGTGCTTCGCCCCAAAACGAGCCGACAGAGAGGTCAAGTAGATGTATGTGTCCTTTTCTTCATTAGGGTGACCAAACCGTATGGTTGGCCGGAGACATACATAATACTTTAAACTGTTTAATATAAACTTAAATACCTAGGTAGTTCGTTATTAATAATTAACACTTTTTATCGCGTTTTTATTAGGTTGCTTGCTCTTTTTTTAGTTTGAGCACAAATTTTGCAAACGATTTTATACTAAATTCCCGATGAGCTAGAGACTTGAAACTTTGAACACAGGTCAGAAATGGAAGGAAATGCAATATTACAGTGTCATTGAGGTGATCTGATAGTGGAGCCGGAAGAACGCCACAGGAACTCTATGATGAATGAAACTATACAACCCGATCGTGTTTGGTCTTATTAGAATTGTCTTGACAAGTACTCTGACGGGAGACGAGGTTCAGGGTGGGATGATGAAGTCTGGATCCCATGCCATAGGAACTCAAAATTGAAATCATGCAACCCCATCGAGTTTGAGCTCGTTTGAATCGTCTTGACGAGTGCTCTGTTGGGTAATAATATCCAAGAGTCTGATGATGGAGCCGGAAGAAGGCCACAGGAACTCTGCAATAAAACCTTTCAACCCCATCGAGTTTGGACTCGTTTGAATGGTCTTAACGAGTACTCTGATAGGCGGTGGTATATTTTTAGTTTAGCTCGTTAACTAAAAAAAAGAAAATTAATATTTATTTTAAAAAAATATTTTTTAAGAACAAATTATTTATCACGTTTTTATTAAGTTGCTTTTATGTTTTTATATTTTAAATATGGTAATTCAACCAATTAAAATCTAGTTTATTCAATTCAATTTAATTTCAAGTGTAAATAATTACGCAACTTTAAAGTTTATTCCAATTTTTAATAAAAATGCAATGTGCGTGAACTTCGGAAAAACAAATAAATGTTGGAAAAACAAGTAAAAGTAGGAAAACATTGTCTAGTGATCTGTAGTTAAAAAAAGATGCAAACGATTTTCGACTTTATTGACGTTTGAAATTCGATTGCTTTTTCCTATAATTATACTTGTACATTTACTTTGCTGTTTCATTAAAAACTGTTATTTTGGTAAAGATGTCAATAAGGTGTAAAATACTTGCACCAATTTCTTTACTTGTGAAGTTAATAAAATGGGTGCAAGAGATTTACGACGACACAATGTTTAAAATATTAAAAAAACCAAAATGGCGGCCAACTATATTGTTAGTGGGCTGATTTTATGAAACTCGATTTTGTTACTATTTTGATAAAAATATAACAAAGAAATGTTAAAAATATAAAAAAATATGGCAGCCAACCTTTTTTGGGCTGATTTGAATGAAACTCGGTTTTTAGTACTAATTTGACAAGAAAATAATAACACAATATGTATTGAAAAAATTAAAAAATCCAAGATGGCAGCCAACTTGTTTGTTTTAGGACCGATTTCGATAAAACTCGGTTTTTGGTAATATTTTGACAAGAAAATAACAACGCAATTTTTAAAAATCTAAGATGGCGGCCAACTTTTTTGTTTTTTGGGCCGATTTCGATGAAACTCGGTTTTTGGTACTAATTAGACAAGAAAATAACAACTCAATGTAAACTGATGGAAAAATCAAAAAATATCAAAATGGCTGCTAATTTGTTTTTGGGTTGATTTTGATGAGACTCGGTTGAAAAAACAAATTAATAATTTGGCTGCCATCTTAGAATTTTTTTATGACATTCCGTTGCTGTTTTCTTGTCAAAATAATACCAAAACCCGAGTTTCATTAAAATCAGCCCACAAGCAAAACAGTTGGCCGCCATCTTGGATTTTTTGTATTTATAAAATTGCGTTGTTATTTTCTTGTCAAAATCGTACCAAAAACCGAGTTTCATCAAAATCGGCCCAAAAACAAAAAAGTTAGCCGCCATTTTGGAGTTTTAGTTTTTTAAAAATTGCGTTGTTATTTTCTTGTCAAAATAGTTCCTAAAACCGAGTTTCATTGAAATCGGCCCAAAAACAAAAAAGTTGGCCGCCATCTTGGATTTTTAGTTTTTTAAAAATTGCGTTGTTATTTTCTTGTCAAAATAGTTCCTAAAACCGAGTTTCATTGAAATCGGCCCAAAAACAAAAAAGTTGGCCGCCATCTTGGATTTTTAGTTTTTTAAAAATTGTATTGATATTTTCTTGTCAAAATAGTTCCGAAAACCAAGTTTCATCGAAATCGGCCCAAAAACAAAAAAGTTGGCCGCCATCTTGGAGTTTTAGTGTTTTAAAAATTGCGTTGTTATTTTCTTGTCAAAATAGTTCCAAAAACCGAGTTTCATCGAAATCGGCCCAAAAACAAAAAAGTTGTCCGCCATCTTGGAGTTTTAGTTTTTTAAAAATTGCGTTGTTAATTTCTTGTCAAAATAGTTCCAAAAACCGAGTTTCATGGAAATTGGCCCAAAAACAAAAAAATTGGCCGCCATCTTGGAATTTTTAAATTTTCAACATTGCGTTGTTATTTCCATGTTGAAATAGTACCAAAAACCGAGTTTCATCGAAATAGGCGCACAAACATGAATTTGATTATTATTATTAATTTTACCGTCTCGCCTGCGACCTCTAGCCATTTCAATAGAACAATTTCGTTTTTTTGGAAATCTGAAATGGTGCAGTATTTATGGTCACACTAGTTTTGTAAAGTAACATTTCCTATAGATTGAAATTCGGCGCCAAGGTCAAAATCGGAGTTGCCAAGATTGACACTTCTATTTATTACCACCTCACCGATGATAGCTGATTAGCATTATTTTAGATATCTAATTAAATCAAAAGAGTAAGTTCTGTTTTATATTACAATTATTATGTGTCATTCTAAATTAATATTTAAATAGTATATATTCGACTTCCCATTCCGAATCCATAATTTTGATACACTACTTGATTGGTAACGTACATATTTTTAGTCCTACTATCGTGGTATTATTGTTTAGTAATGGCAATTGTGCGAACGAGACACCGACCTCCACCTGGTGTTGTCTCATTCACACAGTAGTGCCTTCAGTCAATGTCGTCGATAGAATTTCAACTCTATGACAAATACAATAAAGTTGAATTTCTTTTAAACGATAAGTGAAAAATTTTGTAGAGTACTCACTCCCTATTATAAACCTCCTTGGGGGCCCCCCATACACGGAACCTTAGAGCATTTAACCAATTAAGGAGACGCCACTGTCAGGCGTACCCCTCTGTCAAACGAGAATGACCGCCGCTCATACTCGTTATATAAAACTAGTTGACCCGAGTTCCCCGCCATTCAGCTGATCATCGTACACGCGAAACCACCGGAGCTAAAAATGCCGATTTGCAGTGTTATTTCATGTAAAAAAATATCGGAAACAGTGTGCAAAAGGATAACGTTATTTTCCATCTGCTGGTATTATTTTGTCCAATTTTTATCAAATAATGCACTAAAAACGAAAATAATTCAAAAATATTGTCAATCAAACAGTGTTGCCACTAAATTATACAAAATCCCTTTTAGCCTAATTTTGTAAGTTGAATGTATGACACTTAAAACATCACTTTCTTAACCTGTTAATACCTACCATTCATTAGGTACTGTAGTGTAGACGCTTGATGAATTTATTAGGTATAGATTACTTTTTGCAAATTTATTTATTGTTATTTTTTTCTTTATCTTTATTCATTATAATCTCTTACTCAATACTTAAAAAATAGCAGGACTATTAAACTTATGTTTAAAATAGGTATTGTAGCACATGAGTAAATAAACGGAACAGAGTACAAGCTCTCAAAACTTATACCCATTCTTCAAGGGTTGACACCTGGTTGCAGGTTGAAAAGTAGGGAAAATAGAACACACGTCCGAATGTCACAGCCACTTTATTCCGAAAATATTAAGACTACACAGTTGAAACTTGGTAGGTAGATGTATTCTGTTAACCGCTTAACGAATTTAACACAAAAATAAAAAAATAAAAGATTAAGGGGGGCTATTACTTATGGGGGATTATTACTATTCTTCTCGCTCTTTTATATTGGTATCGAGTGAGTAGTGTGTGTACACAAATTCGCATTTAAAAAATGTGTATTATTTTTTTACGCGTTTTATTTATAGTTAGTATTAAACCATTGTCAAATCACAACTTAAAACGGGAGTTATTTCGACGAGCTCCGTTGTAAAAATCTGTCAAATGAGACCGGTCGCTAGGTGGTTTCTAATTAGATAATCAGCCTGCCGGCTGACAATCCATGTCTCCATGCAAATATTTTCTTCTTCATTGTGACATTTGTGACCCGCGGGCACCGTGATCTGTCGCGGGCTCCACTCTCCGTGCTTCTTTTCATTGTGACTTGCCGCGGGCTCCTTTCTCTGTGCTTCTCCCCATCGTGAGTATCGTGACCGGCTGTGGGCTTCCACTACACTACGTGTGTTTTGAAGATTATCATAAATAAATTGAATTTTGTTAAATTATAATAATAATAATAATATAATAATAATTCGTTTATTTCAGGCATAGACCCATTTCAAAAAAAACAATACAGAAAAGCTTATAATATGTAGTACATGATAACTCATAAATAATTATTACAATATAATATAAAAATTAAGTAGGTATCTTATACCTAAAGTCAGAGTCCTTTTTATTGTTTCTCTCCATGTGTACCGATATCCAATGCTTAAACATGGGACTATGGAGATTGTCAGCAACTGCCTTTACGATAGTATTATCGCTCTCTTTTACACGCTTCCAAAAGGTAGCCACACGAGACCTCACTATTGCAAAGAAGTCGGGAATACCAGCGTCAGCAAACATCGTAGACGCGCTGCAAAATCTGGGATAACGCATAAGAGCGCGGTATGCGTTATTATACTGAACTCTTATGGTGTCAAAGGACTTTCTTGTGTAATTAACCCATAACTGGCAGGTGTACATGCCCAGGCAAAAAGTTTTGAACAGAATGTCCTTGACATCCCGGCTGCAGCGCGCGAACCTACGAGCCAGCATGTTTCCACGCACAGATAAGCATCTCCGCTCGCGCTCCATGTCAAAATCGTCGGTCAGGTTTTCTGTCAGCCAATGTCCTAAATATTTAAAGCGTTTCACTACTGAAATCTCTCCACCATTCAAATATACACTCGGTACATTATCCGGACCCTTTCCCGACCTGAATATAAGAACCTCAGTCTTAGAGACGTTATACTTCAGTCCATGAGCAGCGGCATATTGCTCACAAACCGACAGTAGCAGTCTCAGGCCCTTGATAGAAGGGCTCAGGAGCACCATGTCATCCGCGTAGCTCAAGTTGTTAACGCACACGTTACCAACATGGCAGCCGATACCGGTGCTCCTCAGCCGCTCTATCAAGTCGTTGATGTAATGATTGAACAGATCGGCACCCTGATTATCTAAAAAGAAACTATTTAGCGACCGGTTTCATTCCACATACATTGCTACTTTTCTTTGGTATGTTTTTTTTAAATCCAAAAAGAAGTAGCAATGGATCACTATCATCTATGAACTGCAACCGGTCGCTAGGTGGTTTCTAATTAGATAATCAGCCCGCCGGAGAGGTTAGGGATCCCTGGCGTACACCACATTCTAGTCTATACTCACTAGAGGTTGAGTCGCCCCATTTAACAAAATTTGTTTGGCTTCCGTACCAATACCTCAACAGGCCTACGACTCTGCTCGGGGCTCTTGTCTGCAGTTTGGCCCAGAGAATATCATAATTGACCAGGTCAAATGCGCGGCTCAAGTCCAAAAAACACGCGTACACTGAGGTGTTCCGACTGGTATAGTATTGCACAGTGTTTTTCAGACAGAAAATAGCAGAATCCGTCGAGACACCGGCACGGAAACCAAACTGAGCATCACTTACATTGATAGACTTCAGCAGTGTAGGACGCAAGAGTTGTTCTAAAACTTTTCCTGTAATTGTTCCCAGCGATATGGGACGATAGTTTGACGAGACGGACAAGTCACCAGTCCTGTTTTTTACTATGGGTACCACAATAGTCTTCATTAAGTTATCAGGTAAGTAGCTATATTTAATGCATAAATTAAAAAAGTCACTTAAATGATCCTGCAATTTGTAGCTACCCCAGAACAAATGTTCTATACTCAGCCCGTCAAAACCTGGTGACTTGCCCCTCTTCATCGACTTTATCACTTGAGCGACATCAGCACTCGAGAAACTCGGACAGACCTCAGAACTAGGGGTGTCGTTCTTCGTTAAACTATTATTTACTGGCAGAGGACTAATTCTGAATTTATTAGCAAACAATTCAGCTATACCTGGGGCATCTTGGATGCCATCCATTGAACTAGGTAAGTTTCTAGAATTTTTACAATTAATTTGCTTTGTGGAATTCCAAAATTTTGAAAAGTTTTTATTTTGTTTACTAATGGTCAAAACATTCATTTTTATAGTATCCTCATTCTTCTGACACCAACTAAGCTTATTTTTAAATTCAGATCTACTATTTTTCATTTTAGTATAGATGTCCCCTACCAAAGGTTTCCCGGCCTCTAACCAACATTTAAAATATAGTCTGGCTTTCTCATGGCTTTCTTTCACATGAAAATTCCACCCCACTATCTGTTTTCGTTTTAACGGTCCACAAGGAGAGGAACTTAGTTTAGCTGCAGTCTGCAGCACATTAATTAAATGATTATAATAATTGTCAATATAAATAAAATATTCCTTATGATGATTACAGTTACTTATAATATCACAGTTACATATACAGCTAAAGCAAAAATGATCTAAGTTATTAAAACAGTAATTACCATAAATATTAATTTGGTCCATATCCCGATTTCCCCATCTAATGCCCTTAAGCGTATCAACGGAGCCTGAGTCTGTCTGTATTATATTTCTGTCTTTCACTTCTTAGATTCTCTAATTCTCAAAATCTCTTCTAGAATTCTCCTTAGGCAGATTCTACTACACTTTTCTTTCGTTTACCTTGGAAACTAAATAATTCCCTTGGAATACTTCGGAAATATTCTGAATTATTCGGAAACATTCGGAATATTTCGATTATCAAAAAACAGGAGTAACGATAAAAAAAAGCAAGATCGGTAAAAAACCGGCCAAGTGCGAGTCGGACTCGCGCACGAAGGATTCCGTACCAAAAAACGGCAAAAAAAATCACGTTTGTTGTATGGGAGCCCCCCTTAAATATTTATTTTATACTGTTTTTAGTATTTGTTAATATAGCGGCAACAGAAATACATCATTGCGAAAATTTGAACGGTCTACCTGTTATCGTTAATAATATCGAGCAAAAAACGGCAAAAAATTCACGTTTGTTGTATGGAAGCCCCCCTTAGATATTTATTTTATTCTGTTTTTAGTATTTGCTGTTAAAGCGGCAACAGAAGTACATCATCTGTAAAATATTTCAACTGTCTAGCTATCACGGTTCATGAGATACAGCCTGGTGACAGACAGACCGACAGACAGACGGCCAGCGGAGTCTTAGCCAATAGGGTCCCGTTTTTACTCTTTGGGTACGGAACCCTAAAAAGCAGCAGAAATTAGTTTACACATTTTTAAATACCTACCTACCTAGCCTTCCTAGCAAGAAAAAACTCAATTATTCTCTGATCATAGTAAAAGTAGTAAAGTAGGTATGGATAGATTCGTAATATTTAGCTCTTAAATACAATTTCTGAGTACTTAAGTAGGTACCTACCTAAGAAGTACCTACTAAACTAAGTATTTTAGCGAATTTTTAATGTTCTTGAATTGCTTGAAAGTCTTGGAATTGGAACGGATGTCAACATAAGTAGGTAAGTATTTTCTTAATCTATGATAATTTTAAAAACCGGCCAAGTATGAGTCGGTCTCGCGCACGAAGAGTACCCAAAAATGGCAAAAAAAACACGTTTGCTGTATGGGAGGCGCCCCTAAATACGTATTTTATTCTGTTTTTAGCATTTGTTGTTATAGCGGCAACAGAAATACATCATCTGTGAAATTTTCAACTGTCTAGCTATCACCACGGTTCATGATATACAGCCTGGTGACAGGCAGACGGACAGACAGACGGATAGCGGAGTCTTAGTAATGGGGTTCCGTTTTTACCCTTTGGGTACGGAACTCTAAAAATGTACTGTAGGTAGGTACCTACTTAATTTTATTTATAATGTACCTATTAAGGTAGAAGGACTAGGTAACTACTCTTCAGCCTTTTATTTTTAAATCATTACTAACAAATTGAGTACCTACCTAGAAAAACCTCGAAAAATAGAAAATAGGTTATAATTTTGCTTTACATAGGTAATGAAATAAACATTTAAATTTTACTTACCCTTAATAAAAAACAATTCACCATCACCATCAATGATTCACTGAGAACATACTTAATTACTTTTTAAAATCAACCAGATTGAAATATTCCCTCCGAGCGCGAATTATTCCGAAATATTCTGAAAACTTCTCTGCGGGGCGCGGTGAGCGGGCGAATACTTCCCCGGGGGGAGCCGCGCCGCCCGCCACTCCCCGCTCGCCGCGCTCGCGCTGCCGCCACCCGCCACTAGATGGCGCCACGCACCGCGCACGAGTTGTTCGTTCGTACCGTGTTCGTCCGTTAGTCGTCGCCTCGGTCGGTCGGCGGGTATATTTTCTAGCAAAATTGACCTATGAATCCTATGATCGAAGACTAAAATTGAACTGAGCCTATTAATAAAAAAAAAAAAATTTTTTTTTTATCTTTATTTTGAAAAGTTCTGATTGAAAGAAACTTTCCGGGAAGTATTCCAGAATTATTCGGAATCTTTCAGAAGTTTTGCAACTGTAGCCTTCACTAATCTAAGAAATTATGTATTTGATTTGATAGATGCGAAAACCTACCAGTATTTGAAAACTCTTGCTTAGTTAAATTGACCGGGTAGAATTTCTTGCAGTATCATCAATTTTACTGACATCCTAATAAGTCACCCTGTAGATTTTGACGACAGCCAAAGGTTGCCTTAGCATCATCGAAGGGCCTAAATTGGAAAAAAAAAACTACAGACCCATATTTGAATTTTTGTCATCATAATTCAATTATGACATAAATAAAAAATATGAGCCGAAAAAGGTATTGAGAGTAAAATATCGATAGTGTCAAGCACTAGCAACGTTTACATGAAAATGACGTCATCGCGTGTACTGACAGGTTGGTTCTGCGTGTGTATGTATTTGTGTGCGTAAAGTTTAAGCTCGTGCGTGTTTGATAATTTTGTCGTGTGCGTGCGTAGCAACGTGATCGAAAATGCATTAGTGTTTAACACTATTTGTGTTTGCGTTACCTCGTCCCCCGCGGAAAGTGGCAGACTTTTTTGTAAAGAAATTAGTTCTCGTGACGCCTCCTTACTTGGTTAAATGCTCTAAGCACGGAACTGAAACGGATTTTTTTTTTGCTCGTCTTTCCTTTAGTTGACGTGGAGTTTAGAGTTAATATTTTTTTTTGTGTAAAGAACTCACAATTTAGATCACGAATACGAAATATTAAGGTGCGGAAACAAATAGGACGCGAGAAAAAAATTTCTAAACATTAAGATTTTCTAGGTTAAAAATTTCTAATTTTAGGCCAGTGTTGTCATTTTTGATGTTTAATGTCGGCGCACTAGGTTGGTAGCACTGCTAAATTGTTGCGATGGTGACCAAAGACCGCAGGCCACGTGATAGGTGCGAGGAGCGTAGCGACGAGCATGTTAGGTGTACATGAACCCAGCGCGCAAACCGAGCGAGCGAAGCGAGCGTGCCGCGGCAGCGGCCGGCGAAGCGCCAGAAACGACTTTTTTTACGTGCGAAATTTTGTACGTACGTCCCCTCCCCTCTTCCCACCTCTTTATTAGCCTCCCCTGCTTAATTTCCATATTTTTTGTTTTGAGGTTATGTTAACACAAAAAAAAAATTCTCGAAAACTACGCATCGCCGGCAGATGGGGATTGGAGGAGGGAGGTGTTTTAACTTGTTTCCCTCCCCTCCCCCTACAATTGCCGAAAAATAACAGTAATTTGGCTGTTATCATTACTTTTTGTGAGAGATTAAAAATTCATTTAAAAAAAAGTATGCATTTCCGCACTCCCAAATTTTAAGGGGGGTTAGGGAGGACCCCCCTCCCCCTTCCAACCTCTCACACCCTTAAATTCCACGTCAACTAATGGAAAGTCGTACCTTTTTTTTCATCAAACCCATACGTGCGTCGTGTCTTTAGATAGCTCTTAAAAAATGGGGTTACCTCTATCTGGCAGAAACTTTATACTCCGAAATTTATTTGGCAGAACACACTTGGCAGAATCTTCTTTAAACGAATATTTTTAAGGCATAAAAATTGTTTAATATAATTATTGTTTGGCAGAATGTTTACATGTCCGAATAAACAATGGCATACTATTCAGATGGCAGAATTTCATTAGGCATAAATACCTTTGGCAAAAATTTTATTCGCAGAATTTCGTTTGGCATAACGTTTATTTAGTCGACAATTATTTGGCATAATTTTCACATGGTATACTACGAATATGGCAGAATTTCACTAAGAATAATGTCATTAGGCATATTGTGATTTCAAAAAAATTGCATTTTAACTTTAAATTGAATTAAATAATTGTCTTAAAAAGTCAATATGTTGAATTTTTGTGCTACAATCATGTTGTGCTACAAAAGTCAACAACAGAACGAATCGCTGCAAAACCGACATGCATGCTGCTTGCTCGCATGCATGCTTGCTTGGTTGCATGCATGCATGCTTGAATGCTTGTTTATGCTGCTTGCATGCTTGCCGGGGGGTGCAGGGGGGCTGGCCCCCCTGCTCGGGGGGAAAGAAAAACTTTAATTGCACCTACCAGTAGGTTAGGTTAGGTTAGTGTTTTGACCACTCGCAGCGGAGCGAGCGAAGCGAGCTGAGCTCCACAATGCTTGCATGCATGTTGCATGCTTGCTTGCATGCTGCATGCTTGCTGCATACTTGCTTGCATGCTGCATGTTTGCTTGCATGCTGCATGCTTGCTTGCATACTGCATGCTTGCTTGCATGCATGTTTATTTGTCTGCATGTAAGGATGCATGCAGCATGAAACATGCGTGTAAGAAATACAAAATTATTCTAGATATGAATTTTCTATTAAATGTATGTACCTATGCCAAAAGATGATTCTGACTATAAACTATCTGCGATATGATGGTTCTGACTGTGAACTTTCTGCGATATGATGGTTCTACTATTTAATTATTATGGATATGAAATGTATGCCAAAAGATGATTCTGGCTTACAAAATTATGCGTTTTAAGTGTATGATAAATGAGTGTATGCCAAACGATTTTCTGCGACATGAAGTTTATGCCAATAGTTGTTATGCATAGTAAAATTATGACATAAAAAGTTCTGCCATAAAAGGTAGACTCTAAAAAATGACATTGAGGTTTCTAAAACTATTTTTTCTCAAAGTTAACCGTTTGGAAGAAATACACTTCCAAAATGGTAAAATGCGTTTCCCCCCCCCCCATTTAACTTTAAAAAAAAGAAAGTGATAAATCTTAAAAAAAATACCTAGTCTGGCCATAAGTTCTGTTACTTAGGTAAAATTTCAAATTTAGAATGCAAGCCGAAAAAAATATTGTGGGTATTCGAAATTTGAACATTTAAAGAAAATAAAAACATATAGTTTCTGGAATTTTCTTCATTTTCTAAAATAGAGGGGACGCTCAAAGAAGACAAAGTCGTAGTAATTTCATTGCATCGTTGCGGTCTAGCGCCAACTGAGATTTTCACACTGCTGAAAAGTTTGAAAATTCCACTGCGATTTATTTATCGTACCATCAAACGATTCAGAGAAGATTCAAGATTAGAAGATAATCAGAGGAGCGGTCAACCTCATTCTGTTCGGACTCCAGCGGTCATCAAAGCAGTGAAAGCGCAAATCTAACGAAATCCTGTCAGTAAGCAAAAAAATTTGGCTCCGCAGATGGGACTAAGCACTGCGGTCTGACTGCCATCTTATTTTTTTTTTTTTGTGCTATTCTCTACCATTCTGCTAAATTTGAGCCTTGAGTTAACTCTTGTAGAGCATGTCGAAATGCTACATGTTTGGAAGCGTGCTGACGCCAGGTGTTCCACTTCCTGGCGCTGGGAGTAGGTGCTGACTCATGTACACCCTAAACACTCCATCATATTGAGACAAGGACCTTGAGATAACTATTGCAGTATTTTTTGCGAGCTCTTTCTCTATTGTGTTAAGACATAAGTATGACTTATTTAAGTACCTAATGTTTTTTTAAAAGGGCCCAGGTTCCAAGTTTGCGACCAAGGTGGGAGCGGGTGCGGGCAGCGGGCATTTTTTTAATGCATAACGACATTGCTTGGCCTTCACCTCACCTGATGTTAAGTGTCGATAAGGCCGAAGGTGGAAACGCACTACACCCGGAATCCTCATCACTGAGGAACTGGCTATCTTACCTCTAACTGCCGAAACACAACATTGGGTTGGGGAGCGGGCAGCGGCCCACCGCGTCTTGCCGCTCGTTAGTTTGATTTACCCGCTCAACAAGTGGCGTTCGTTATTGAATGATTGTATGGAAGTTCTAGTATATTCGTAAAATTTTAAAGTCTCAAATGAGTTTTGTACAAAACATCTCAAGCTCTATAAAGAAGTAAAAGAGACACAAGATACATTAGCAACTGTAGGTATATCTAAAAGAAAAAAGTGACTGGGTTTTTCGTTCTCTAGTGAAAAAGACTTTGTGTGAACTTTGGTGTTTGTTATTTAGTCCAATCAACGGGGCTTATGCAACCCGAATAATTCTCCCGTCTATAAAACTTGGCATGTGATGAAGTTAGGTAATATGGATTACTGATGAACAATAATCCAATAAATTTTGTTACGAGGAGTTAGGTATTTTTACCTAAATATGTAAATCGCTTATATCTCTCTGTTTAAATTTTTTTTGGGCTAAAATACTTTCTGTATACGTACTTATGTATTAGTTAGAATAAGTATTTAAAGGAATCCAATATTTTTTCGATTCCGGAGAAATTCCAAATTTAAATTTTAATATTTTTCAATATATCTTCTATTGAAAAATTTATCTGCTGATTATTATTTTTTAATATGTTTTTATACCCTTTATATATAGATTTGTTCAGTAGCCCAATAAATTTTCTTTTTTAATCATATTTATACATAAACGTATAAAAATGGACCGACTATTTTTCACATTACCTCTTAAGACCAAAAAATAAAAATAAAAATGGTTTAAGAAAATTAATTGACTTATTGTACAAAGCTATATATTTAAGGATATAAAATCATATTAAAAATAATAATTAGCAGATACTTTTTTCAATAGAAGATATATTAAAAAATGTTAGAAGTTATATTTAGGGTATCTCTGAAATCGAAAAAAGATTGGATTCCTTTACATACTTATTCTAACTAGTACATAAGTACGTATACAGGAAGTATTTTAGCCCGAGGAAATATTCACAGAGAGATATAAGCGATTTTCATGTTTAGGTAAAAATACCTAACTTCTCGTAACAAAATTTATTGGCTTATTGTTCATCTGTAATCTGTGTTACCTAAATAGAAAATTTCATAGAAGGGAGAATTTTTCGGAAGTCTCCATACAACAAAATATGCTCATTGATTGGACTAATTTGTGTTTTTGATATTTGTGTGTAACGCTGCGTTGACATGATCAAAGTATACTTGGACCAAGTAAATGGACAAAGAAGCTTTTTGTGTACGGCGACGTCCAAGTGCATTTGGATTGCTCGTTTACATGATCCAAGTAGCGTCCAAGTAGTCATCAAATCTACTTGGTCCAAGTGTACTTTGATCATGTCAACGCAGCTTAAGCGGACTTCCCCCTGAAAACGGCTTCGCTGCACTATACAGTTGTAACAACAGCATTCTAAAAAAAATCACGTGCGTCTCAATGTTTTCGACAGAGACATTTTAATAATAACACAAGCACGTCTTTATTCCAACACTGTTGCGTGAGCAATGAACAGCATAGATAATACACTTATATAATTCAAAATGAACAGGCACGAGGCAGCCCGGCCCGCTGCCCGCAGCCGCTCCCACCGCAGACTAAGGCCGTCTACAGAAAGAAAGCAGACAGCCTACCAGCGCAAAATAGATATAAGTACTAAAGTACAGAAAGAAAACTCTCCTTCCCGCCCCGCAATCAATTACCTCACCCCACCGACGCCCACCGCGTGAGTTCGTGTGCCGAACTGCCGTGTTTTCATTTGCGCGTGTGCAAAACGTCACTGTGTAGTAGGTAGTTGAAACGCTACGCTTGTAAGGAGTGCCCTGGGTGTGCTACCGGCGCTTATTTCGCTATACTAAAATCATCGAAATGTACATTTCGATTTGTAATAACGGTGGCCCCTCAAAATGATATTTGTCCTCATGGTAAAACATAACCTATAAATGCTGTTGCTATAAGTAGAAATAAAATAATTACTCCAACAATTCAAGTAAATTTTAAATTAAAAGATTCATAATAAATTCCTCGTCCAATATGAATGTAAATACAAATCACGCGCTTATCGGCGCCGATAAGCGCCGGTAATAATAATATAATATTATTACGGTTATATATAATAAATACGCCGGGTCAAGGTCCATTTTAGTATAGCGAAATAAGCGCCGGTAGGCTGTCAGCTTTCTTTCTGTATACTGCCTTATAGTCTATTCATCCTTACTTGTATTAGCCCGGCCACACACGACACGACGGAATCCCGATCCGGAATTCCGAACGGAATTTCGATAATGTATGAAGATTTAGTACGGGAAAGTCCCGCATGTGTGCGGTGGGTCCATAGATTTGTATGGATTAGCTGGGTTCGGAATTGTACGTATGTACGGAATATAAGTACTCTTTTCAATATAGCCATGTACGGAATTCCGTCTGTATGTGGAGAGTTTAAGGCCCGGTATTTATAAACCGCTCTCAACGTTGAGAGCTATCTAAGATCATACTTGAGATGCTCAGAACAGAACAACATTCCGAATCGGGATTCCGTCTGTATGTGACCGGGCTTATTTGGTAAACAATCTTCACCCAACTCTTTGTTTAAAAGTCCATAATAAAATACAACAAATGGTTTTATACACATACATTACGAAACAAACAGATTCCGGCAAACATCTTGACGCTCTTTCGACGGAGTGGGGATAAGATCGCGTATGTGCTTTTGTGAGCGACCATGCGACCAATAGCGCGCGCCCTCTCCCGCCGCCCGCATACCTCACCGCTATGCATACCCAAAATACGCGCTCTGCGCAATCCCCACCCGATTTCAAGATGTGTGCCGGCTACTGTACTAATTATTAGTAGATTTGATATAAGACAACATATTTTTAAATATCGATTTATGTATGTGTAAAGTCCGTTCACTTAGATAGTGTCGCCCTTTTATTGCGCCGCCTTTGGACGTGCCGCTTCTTGTCAAAGGATGCCGCCGCATAAACAAAGGGTACCTACCGCGTGCGGCGTACACCCGTAAGTGAATTTGGATTTTGTCTGTTTACACAGAAGTGCCGTAGTGTACGGTCGTGATTGTTACCGGGATTCTTGTCTCTGAACACAAGTGCTTACGGATGTACCGACACTATCTAAGCGAACGGACTATATGACAACTGTCAAAAAAATCTGTTTACTAAATAGGACAAGTAAGGATATAAACAGACTTTTACAGATATTGGTGTCGATTCGGTTGGCAACGACTTCACTAAATTGACAGGATTAAACTAAATTTATTTTTCCATCCTTCTCTTTTGGTATCGAAAAGACAAGAACAGGATGCTAAAATTAACTTTAGTCCTGTCAATTTAGTTTAGTTGGAACAATCGAATTAACACCAATTTCGTACAAATTCTGTACCATTTTTAGTTAAACCAAAATATACTTTGGGTAACTATTGGAACTCGCTCTAGTCATTACTTCACGATCTACAGAAACATCAATACAGTACAGTTACTTATTGAGCACATTATTTATTACCTATTACAATATATTTTTTAATACATGATACGTCAGACCCCGAATTGTGTAACTCTGCTTGCTAACAATTCTCGATTGAAATCCATTGAAATCGCAGTTGTATTGCTGCTTTAAGTAAGATAGTTGTCACAATGGTTCTCACTAAAGCAGCAATGTTACTGCGATTTCTGTCAGTGTTGATTGCAACAAAGTTAAAGCTCGTTCACTTAGATAGTGTCGCCCTTTTATCGCGCCGCCTTTGCACGTGCCGCATCTTGTCAAAGGATGCCGCCGCATAAACAAAGGATACCGCGTGCGGCGTTCACCCGCAAGTCAATTTGGATTTTGGCAGTTTACATAGAAGTGCCGTAGTGAAAGGTTGTGTTTGTTACCGGTATTCCTGTCTCTAAACACACGTGCTTGCGTGTGTACCGACACTATCTAAGCAAACGAACTTAGGGGGCAGGAGTGGCATTCAATCAAATGAGTTAATATTAAAAATAAACAGAAACTTCACTCTTTTCGCACGGCTTCGTGCTTCACGCTCTATGCCTTCGAAAAAATACACTCTAGAATAACGTTTACCGTTTCTTTGAGATAATAATCTGCAAATAGTCAGTGACTACAAGCACTGAGTTATATAGCGTGAAAAAGTACAATGGCGAGCCGCCATACATTAATTTATTTGATTTAAAATTTTAGCGTTTAGAAATGAAAAACTGCCCAAACGATCCAGAATTAATTTTTGGGGAGCATCAAAATTCTTAGTAGGAAAAGTCTCCAAATAAAGATATTTCATTTTGTATTTATCAGGCTGGCGAATCTGTCGTAGCAAAAAAAGTTGAATTAACTTCTTCTGAGCACGGATATAATCCGTTCGAGTTAAACTGAATGTTGACGCCCATTCAGTACCTAGTGAAAACAGTCTCTTACACCTTACTGGGTTAAACTTGGAAGTCATTTTAGCTATGACTGTCATAGACCAAAAATATAGTGATAATATATATTCTCTTTGATATGACAGTTGTCTTACGTATTATTTATTGCTTTCTCTGTGGTTTATTGATACATACTATTTGGCATTTAAGGTTGGCTTATAAACAATAAATAAATTGGTAATTTAAGTATTTAAAAACTATGATTTTTGAAGTGAAAACTTCTTTAGCGGCGTTGTACGCTTTTTTGTAAAGGGGAAAAAATGCTAAACTCGCGTCAGTAAGAATCACGTGACCCTGATCGAAAATTCGTAAGACGGATGTGACGGATGGAGAGTAGACAGCCGGCGGCAGAAGTATCCCTCTCTTTTTCTACGGGGCGCGGTGAAAATGGCGGCACGTCATTTCAAGACGTAAACACTTCTGTCACCATAGCAACGCGAATTTTTTTTAATTCAATGTCAAAACTCTAGATTTTCTGTCAAGCTATGGATAAGACTTTCGTACAATACTGTTCTGTATTCGTAAATTCAAATGCAGAGTAAATTCGTAAGACGGCAATCCGTGCAAAATTATTCCCTAACCATTCCAAAATATCAAAAATGATGCACAACGTTAATATTCAAGTTTTCGCTTCTGCCGGCACTCCCGGAGTGCAACCCTTTTTTCAGACTCTTGAACTCAGAAGTCTTGAACTAGTCCGTAATCTATAAATTTTAATAGATATATTTTCGCCGTTTTTCTTTTTAATCATTTCTTTCCCGCAGTGGGGTGGCTCCATTAATGACTTTTACTATGAGGCCAACTCTGATACCGCGAAAAAAAATCAGCTGTTCTATAAGCGAAATACCTACTCGATCTTAATTTATGGAACAGCAAATTCTTTTTTCGACAAATGATTATAATTTCAGCGTATATAATGTGCTTAAGTTTGAGTGCATTCCAAACTTTATTACACTCCAAACACTATTAAATTAAATAATAGCTGTTATTTATGCGACTGTACTATAATACCTAATTATGTACAGTTGCATACAAGACTATATCTACACCCATTTTTTTTTTTTTGGGAAACAAACATTATTTTAATACATACGGATTAAAAACACCCATGATATTTATAATACCTATGATATGTATCCTCTATGAAGGTTTTGACTTTGTCTTTGACTTTCCTCCCCCTCCTCGTCACTATATCTTCCGAAAGAGTGTTATAATGTTGCACTGAATTTCATAATGCAACACTTCGTGCGTGGCCGCGCGGCGCAGCAGGACATCCTCTCGCTCGGGATATTATAATGATGGCAGTAAGCTAACTGATTCAGAACCCTTTACAGAGGATTTAAACTTAAAGCATTGGTTTCTAACTTGGGGTAATTACCCCCGCAGGGGTAAAACAGCTATTCTATGGGAGTCACAGAGGTGGTAGCAGTAAGATTGAATAGAATAGAGAGATGGCACTATGGTTCACTTCAAATAACATTTCTTCAATATTCAATGACACTATTTGCTCTTCCCTACTAGGTGATATAGTTAACAATATATGAAAAGGTTAGGAACCACTGATTTAAAGCATGGGTGTAGATAAATTCACTAAAAACACTTTTAAATCTATAGAGGCGCTACTAAATATAGTAGTATTCATTACATTTTATTCTTATTGGACAGACTTTGCAAACAGTCATATTAATTTGACGACTAGTTTCTCCCACGTCCAATGACTTCAAGGCGTCTTGAAACCATTCAAAAAATTTCCTAATAAAATTTGCTTAAGATTTTAATAAAGCATAGTTAAAACAACTTCAAAATGCTTTAGCACCTTTTCTTTACTCGTAAGAAATACATAAATTTCGATAGAGCAGCGTTTCCCAACCTTTATCAGCCACGGACTCCTAGGAAATCAAGCACAGTTTTCACGAACCCTCTTAATAAAATAAACAGCAAAAAAATTCGGATTAGGTATTTATTTTAGTTATTTATTACAGATACAAAATATTATGTATGGTCCAGAGATGGCACCGCGGACCCCGAGGGGTCCGCGGATCACAGGTTGGGAAACACTGCGATAGAGCAACACAACGCCACGACTTAAGGAACTGAATAGCCATCTCTTCCAATAAAAAAACATCTAATTTTAATTACAGGTATACATATGTAAAAAATATCGTATGAAAAAGTGAGTTTTTTGTCTTTTTACTTTCAGTTCAGTTTCAGTAGAGGCCGTGTGTTTATTAAGGTGGCGCCCTGAGCGAAAGTGGCGCCGCGGTGAATTTTATTTATTATTATAATTCCAATACACAATTTAAATAATGTTTTACGTGGAATTTTTAAGGACCGCAGTCTAGTATTTTTAGATGGTATCGTTACATTCCCTTGTAGTCACTGCTAGAAGTAGATAGCAAAACTGCTAAAGGGGGCTTTTTGCTATGTTATGGCATGTAGTGATACCTTCTAAAAACACTAGACCATGGGCCCTCCACGTAAAACATTTTTTTTCTTTTAATAACTTATTAAATAAATACCTCTGAGGGCGCCACTTTCAGTCATACAACCGCCTTCATGAACTTTTCATCAAGAATCCACATCTCGTTAGTTTCGCACATTAAATGTTAATGTAAATACACATTTGCACCTTTGCGACGACAACGTGACATTCCTGAAACTGCAATCTTTCAGAAGGCTTTCTCCAAATAATAAAGAAGGACGCTTTTAGCAAGATGTCACGTTGTCATCGCAAAGAAGCAATGCCTCTTTGCGATGACAACGTGACATCTCTTTGAAAACGTTTTTTCACCATTTGGAAGTAGCCTTTTGGAAGGTTACGGTTTCAAAAATGTCACGTTGTTGTCGCAAAGGTGCGAATATACAAATGCTTGAAACAGTTATTATGACTATCACACACAATATTCTTATTCCAGTGTGGTCGATGTTGATTTGATATGAGTGACGGAGACGGACTGAACGGTTGTGTAGCTCTTGTTTAGTCTGAAACAAATATAAATATATAGTACTGACCATAGTAGTGACCAAATTGGCCCAAAACAAGTGTAGGTAGATTCAATGATTTCTCGGCAGTCAACAATTTTTGAATTTGACCACTTCAGGTCCGGTCCAGTTGACAATTTTTAAATTGTTGTTATGACTTAAGTAAGATGGCGGTAGCTAGCACGGCGGACTTGAAATAAGCCCCACCACCAACCAAACCGAGTACAAATTGTACCAAAAGGTATAGAGGGAAATGCTTGGAACACAATTTTGACTTCGTAACTTTGTTTGGACCTGTTAGGAGGTGAACATATGAACGCATAGTTTCCGAGATATATGTGAAAACCGAAAAATGGGACCTTCAAACTTGATAATGGCGCTTTTGATAATTCCACCCCCCGAAGGAGTGAAAAGGGGATGAAGTTGTAAATGGAAAGTCATTAATTTTCCAGTAAAACACAAAATTTTTGATAATAATAGATTAGGAACCAAAGACAGGATGTTGATTGCGGAAATGACGGGAACGGGAACGAGAACGAAAACGGCATACTAATATCTCTGGATCCAATTCTGAATATTATAAACTAGCTTCTGCCCGCGACTTCGTCCGCGTGGACTTTCGAAAAAATCCTCAGAGAAGCTCAAACCAGGAACAGGATATAAAGAATTGTTTTTTTTTATTTCATCAAATTCCTATCAGCCGTTTTTACGTGATTAGGCGTTCCCACCAAGCGCGGTGTCCCGCGAGGCAGAACGTTTGACGCAAGAGCCTCTCACGAGGTTGCTTGCTTGGTGGGGACCCGCCTTATCACGGAAAAACGGCTGATCGGAATTTGATAAAATTAAAACATAGAATTATTTCTATCTGAGGATTTTCTCGAAAGTCCACGCGGACGAAGTCGCGGGCGGAAGCTAGTAGAATATAAAACTCGTGTTGGTAATTGAAGAACTTAAGTTAACCTAGTGGAAATAAAGAATTTTTTGTCCAAAATTATAAATTGTCGCTTCGACTATAAGTTCATAGCGAAGAAAAAACCGACCCCGAATTACGTAAATCTGTTGCTAACAATGGGGAATGTCCGAAAAAAATAAAAATGGCTGAATATTTTTTTATAGGTAGGAATAAGCTCCCTTAGTTTTAGAAAAAAGTTTCAGAATTTTCGGTTGCGTCAATTTTTTTTAATAAATTAAAGTCTCTTCGACGTCACAAATGTACGAAAGTAACAGCAGAATGGCGATTATACCTTTGCCACCACCTGCCACAACAACAGCAAGTATTGAAAAAAAAAGTTTTGACATTTTGTGTTGAAACTTTTTTTTAAATACCATGTTGTGGTTATGACAGATGCTGGCAAAGGTATAATCTCCAATCTGCTGTTACTTTCGTATGTTTGTGAAGTCGAAGTGACTTTATTTTTTATTTTTATTTATACGCAACCGGAAATTCTGAAACTTTTTTCTATTACTAAGGGAGCTTATTCCTACCTATAAAAAAATATTCAGCCAAATTGATTTTTTTCGGACATTCCCCATTCTCGATTGAAATCGCAGTTGCATTGCTGCTTTAAGTAATTGGTTCTATCTAACTAAAGCAGCAATGTAACTGCGATTTCTGTCAGAGTTGATGGCAACAAAATTACAAAATCAGCCCACTGTTCCATGTTTTCATTTTTTGTTTACAGTTAAGTAAGACTTACCCACGCCTGGACACTCGGGCGAAGTGAGTCTTGTGAGCGACGTATATCAACACGAACAATCCCAGGCCGACGAAAAATGAAATTCCAAGCAATGGAGGAAACTGTAACGAGAAAACTTAAAACTAGTAGGTACACAGAAAAAAACCCGGCCAAGTGCGAGTGGAACTCGCGCACGAAGGGTTCCGTTTCCGTACCAAATAATGGCAAAAAAAGACACGTTTGTTGTATGGGAGCCTCCCTTAAATATTTATTTTATTCTGTTTTTAGTATTTGTTGTTATAGCTGCAACAGAAATACATCATCTGTGAAATTTCAACTGTCTAGCTATGACGGTTCATGAGATACAGCCTGGTGACAGACAGACGGTCAGCGGAGTCTTAGTAATAGGGTACCGTTTTACCCTTAGGGTACGGAACCCTAAAAACAGCAGCAGTCAGCGTTGTAGCTAGGGGCTGGCAAGAGGTTCAACCCTCAGAGGGGACGCACTTTGCTGACCCATGACTAGAAAATAAGTCTATAGTCTAGGAGCGCAAAATTTAAATCTTGCCAAGGGCGCTCATTACCCTAGAAACCCCCTGTTTTGGGGCGCAAAATTAAAATATTGTAAGGGTTGCTCATGATTTTAGAAATAAGCCTTGGGGCGCAAAATTTAAATCTTTCTAGGGGCGCTCATGAACCTAGCTCAGACGCTGGCAGTAGGTATTACCTTAGAATAATTACACATAGAACGATAGTTTCCTAGAAAGTGGTCTGTCAAAAGTGAGGCACAAATGAAATTTATGTGTGCGTAAGGTGCTTGTGTTTACGCTCGACGAAACGCACACAGCAAAAAAGATGATGTTACCAGTACAAGAAATTTTCCCTTAAAAGTAGGGAAGTTGAAACCATCGTCGTATTTATAGTTGTGATTGTATGGATTTCACCGTTTAACTGTAACTATAGTTAGTCGACTGTGCGATGTTAAGAATGTCAAAAAAGAAGAAAAAGATGGAGGCCAACTTTTTCGTTTGTGGGCCGATTTTGATGAAACTCGATTTTGGGCACTATATTGACAAGAAAACTGCAACGCAAGGTTAATAATATGAAAAAATCTAGATAGCGGCTAACTTTGTTGTTTGTGGGCCGATTTCGATGAAACTCGGTTCGGGGTACTATCATAAGAATATGTATTATTTTGTCAAGAAAGCAGCAACGCAATCTTAAAATATAAAAAATCCAAGATGGCGGCCAACTTTTTTGTTTGTGGGCCGATTTCGATGAAACTCGGTTCGGGGTACTATTTTGACAAGAAAACAGCAACGCAATGTTAAAAATATAAAAAATTCAAAATGGCGGCCAACTTTTTTGTTTGTGGGCCGATTTCGATGAAACTCGGTTTGGGGTACTATTTTGACAAGAAAACAGTAACGCAATAGTTTGTTTCACGAACCTTGCTCGATTGCTATAGTCGCACGCAGGGTTCGGGAAACAGGTAAATATTATAAAAAAATCCAAAATGGCGGCTAACTTTTTTGTTTGTTGGCTGATTTTGATAAAACTCGGTTTGGGGTACTATTTTTAAAAGAAAACATCAACGCAATGTTTATAATATGAAAAAACCTAAGATATCGGCCAAATATATTTTTAGTGGGCCGATTTCGATGTAACTCGGTTTTTAGGGCTATTTTGTCAAGAATACAGCAACGCAATGTAAAAAATAAAAAAATCCAAGATGGCGGCCAACTTCTTTGTTTGTGAGCTGATTTCGATAAAACTCGGTTTGGGGTACTATTTTCAAAAGGAAACAGAAACGCAATGTTAAAAATATAAAAAATCCAAGATGGCGACCAACTTCTTTGTTTGTGAGCTGATTTCGATAAAACTAGGTTTGGGGTCCTATTTTAAAAAGAAAACAGCAACGCAATGTTAAAAATATAAAAAATCCAAGATGGCGACCAACTTCTTTGTTTGTGAGCTGATTTCGATAAAACTCGGTTTGGGGTCCTATTTTCGAAAGAAAACAGCAACTTAATGTTTAAAATATAAAAATCCAAGATGGCGACCAGCTTTTTTGTATGTGGGCCGATTTCGATGAAACTCGGTTCAGGGTACTATTTGACAAGAAAATAGCAACGCAATGTTACAAATAAGTAAAAATTGGCTACTATTTTGGAATTTTTAATTTTTTAACATTGTGTTGCTGTTTTCTTGTCAAAATAGTCACAAGATCCGAGTTTCATCGAAATCGGCCCAGAAATAAAAAAGTTGGCCGCCATCTCGGATTTTTTGTATTTTTAACATTGCGTTGCTGTTTTCTTGTCAAAATAGTACCCCGAACCGAGTTTCATCGAAATTGGCCCACAAACAAAAAAGCTGGTCGCCATCTTGGATTTTTATATTTTTAACATTTCGTTGCTGTTTTCTTTCGAAAATAGGACCCCAAACCGAGTTTTATCGAAATCAGCTCACAAACAAAGAAGTTGGTCGCCATCTTGGATTTTTTTATAATATTTACCTGTTTCCCGAACCCCGCGTGCGACTATAGCAATCGAGCAAGATTCGTGAAACAAACTAACTACGAGTGAGTGCGGTGTCATCGGCAAGCGGCAGCATATAAAGAAATCATTTTATAAAACCTTTATTTAAAAATATGCCACCCCTAATTAATTATTTTAGTATTGAAAGTTTTCATTTAAATGATATCAGCTTTTAGACTAAATTATTTCATACCAAATTACCTACAAATAAGTACTCACATTCATTTTAACACGAGATAAAACCAACCTTTTGCGAGTTTATAATTTCGCAATACAAATATGTACCACTTGGGGTCGTAAAAGACATCCACTTTCCAAAGGACATCAGGCAGAGTCCCATAGAAAAAAACCACAGAATGTATAACGTTTCTGTTTTTTTCAAAATGTAGGCATGTAATTAGTTAGTCATAGAAAATATTCAGATTTTTACGAAGATTTATGTTTTAAGAGTTATTTATGTTTGAAAGTTTTTTTTGGTAACCCCGACACTAAATAGCAACACCAGTTTCACGACAATACGTTTCGTTAGCTGCGTTAGTGATAAAGATTAGCACCACAATGTACCATGGGCAACAGCGTCGCTTAACCACTGCTAAGGTTAAAATCGCTTGCACGCCGCGCCGTCACAACCATACGTTTAGTTCGTGCAGGGGCGATACGCGCGCAGGCGAATTTTGTTGAAAACTGGTTAAGCGACGCTGTTGCCCATAGTACGAGTTGGATCCAGATCAAACGGAAAATCTGTGCATATGTCGCACGTAACAAAACGCTTTTGCCAGTTAAGTTGACTGACATTCGGCCATTTATTTTTAATGCGCAATCACTTGTGCCACAGAACAAATATACTCAGGGGAGACTTGTGATATCGCTAACAAAGATGTCCGTTTCATTGATATGCTTTTGTTTTTTTCTTAAATTAATTAAAGCTAAATGAAGGAGTTAAAAAATAATGTTGCTACTGTTTTATGATTCTAGTAACATAAAGTGTTTATAGATAACAGAATTATGTTTATACACTTTTGGGTCTCATGTGCCTGATGTCCTTTAATATTTGTGACAACGCTTCCGTACTTGCGTAATTTTTGTCATACAATTTCTTTATAAATCATCATACATTTTATTTCAATGAGAACATTGCGTTTTTTTTTCAATATAATTTACTCATTTAACTTTTAATCAGGGAATGTTAACGTTATTTTTAAATATAACGTTAATTTTTACTCTTTTTACCGTTATATTTAACATTAACGTTATGTCAATAAATAACGTTAATTTGAGAAATAACGTTAAATTTAACGTTATTTACTGAAATAACGTTAATTTTAACGTTAATTTAACGTTAATTTTAACGTTAATTTTTAAATTAACGTTATTCCAATTAATAACGTTAATTTTTTACCGATAATTTTACCGGTACTTAATTTAACGCTATATTTAACGTTAATTTTACCGGTAATATATTTTTAACGTTATTTTTACCGGTAAATTTACTGATAAAATGTTTTAACGGTATTTTTAACGTTATTTTTTTTATATCGTTATTTTTTTTAACGGTATTTCAATCCCTACTTTTAATTGAACAACAGTAAATGCGGGAGATTTTTTTCCCGTCCTGGCAACATTTTCGTAAAATGTGAAGTGACACGTCATGGTTATTTTTGATGGATGTTTTACGTAAAAATGTAAGTTCAAACGCATTAATTACACGTGAAATGTAATCTATAATGTTTCTTGTGTTTCTGCGATGTAATGTGACCTGATTGTGACATCCGTTCATTGCGTAAACCCTCATTTTTAGTGAAATTTTCGGGAGTTGTGTTCGACACGAATATCACTTGAGCACTAACGGGCCGAATAGTCATACCAAGCCATTCTGGCTTGGTTTGAGTTGCCTCACTATACGGCCGCGGACTCGCCTTCTATGTGTAATTATTCTAAGGGTATTACTAAGAGTAAGTACATTGCGTAAAGTGGTAAACAGTTACTTGCAGTGTGGCGTCTAACAGATAACACTTGTCTGATCTATGAAATGTATCAATTTCATTTGTGATATTTTTATACAGGCGACTGTTAATCGGATACTTAAATACTAAACCCGGCAGCGGTTTATTTTGTTTGAGACAAAATAACCTAACGGGCGACAAACAGTGGATTACAAAAAATACGTAAAACGAGCAACTACATGTGGGAAATAGAAAATTCTAAATGAGTGACAAAAATACTGAGTGGGCAACTATTATACCAAGTAGATAACTATATAACTGTTTAAGCTAACACAATAAGAGCTTCTGAAGCGCGACTGCAGCGTTGCGAGATAGTATCGACACAATTTATAATAGTATTAAACGTTCTGAATGAAACCAATCCGCGCGGGGACAATCACGTAACAAGCTACTCTCGCTGCATGCCAATAAAGTTCAATTTCAAATTACACAGCGCTGGATGCCTACGAGTAAGTGCTAATATTTTGAATATTTTGAACGCGTATTTTGGGTATGCGTAGCGGTGAGGTATGCGGGCGGCGGTACAGGGGCGCGCGCTATTGGTCGCTCACAAGTGCACATGCGCGAACTTATCCCCACTCCTCCGTCGTAAAAGCGTCAAGATGTTTGCCTCGTACAGTCCGTTATGCCGATGAATGTACAATGAAATTACTCATATAAAATAAATTAAATCTATCTACTTAGTGAGCTGAGCATATTTAAAGAGCATAAATAATAAGTATTTCTAAGTATCAGCGCAACCGTTACGTCGATCGATAAACGAAGTATACACTTACCCGCGCCAAAATAAAAAAAATGGTGAAGTGCGCCAAATGTGCTAAATTAATTAATAAAAAAGCCCCTGGGCTGCAGTGCACCAAGTGTAATAAATGGCTACATGCCATATGTGCATCTATATCAGCTGAGCAATTAAACACAATTTATTCTACGGATTCTGTGGACTGGAAGTGCATTTCTTGTGTCGGCACTAGCAAACCCAGAAGAGTATCGTGTATTTTGCCGGAGGACGACGCAGATGAAAATACCGACACCGAATCTAATGCTATCACCGAACCTACTACAAATAGAATTTTACGACAAATCCGTGTGGAAGTGAAAGAGGTTATAAGGCACGAATTACAACGTACATTACAGTTTTACTCTGATAAGATTGATGAATACGAAAAGAAAATGCAATCGTACGACAAAAACGTAAAACACTTGGAAAATCAATGTACGGACTTACGAAATAACTTACGAAACATTAACCTTAAATACGAAGTTATTGAAAACAAACTGAATCAAATGGAACAGTCACAGTTAGCCAACCAATTAGAAATATGCGGCATCCAAGAGATAGAAAAGGAAAATGTGGAAGAAGTCGTGCAAAAGATTGCTGTAGCAATCCACCAGAATCCTGACGATATTGTCAAAGCGTATAGAAAGAAAAAACGCTCCAGTGATACCAAAAGAAAAACACAGTCTTCAATCGCCGTGGTGCTCCGTGAAGGTACTCGTGACCCCTGGTTGGAAGCAGCAAAAAGCATCAATATCTCCGGGACAAGTGTGGGTCGGGACGACGCCGGAAAAGTCTACCTACGCGAATGTCTTACTTCTAGCACTGCATTCCTGCTGTGGAAAACCAAAAGCGAACTCAAGGAATTTTACAAATATATATGGTGCAAGCATGGAAACATCTTAATACGTAAAGTTGACAAAGCAAAAATCCTTACAATCCGTACTGAACAGGACATTGAAAATGCAAAATCATTCCATCACAACGAGTGAGTACCATTCCTTTTTATTAGATACTTTACTTTTTTTTTTCATTGAAAATCACCTCAAGTGCCAATCTATTTTATTGTAAAATTCTCACAGTTAATCAACAATCCAAACTTTATTGAAACTTACTGTCAAACATGGAATGATTTTGCTGACGGTGTACCAAGTTCGAAAAATTCATTAATATTTTTTCATATTAACATACGATCTATTTTAAAAAACTTCGCTCAACTCGAATATATTTTACAAAGCTCGAATTGTACCATTCACCTCATCGCATTATCTGAAGTAAATATCAACGAAGCTCAAGTACCGTTATTCCACTTACAAGACTACACTGTTTACTCAGAATTACGATCAAATAGAAAAGGTGGCGGTTTATTATTGTATGTACATAAAACCATTTCTTTCAATAGACTTAATGTAACTAGTTTAAAAGAATTTGAATGTATTAACGGAGAGATCTGTATAAATAAATACAACATAAAAATATGTGCCATATACCGACCTCCTAAAACATCAATAAATAGATTTATTACTGAATTATATACCTTGCTAAGCAACTGCTCACAAACAAGTAACTTCATATTGATAGGCGACATGAATATAGATTTAAGGGAAACCAATCCCTTATGTGACCTTTATCTAGATTCACTGTGTAACTTAGGCCTAAACAGCGGAGTAAGCTCTTATACACGCGTAGAGAAATATGGAGATATAATAACCAAATCATGTATTGATCACGTGTTCGTGCGCAACGTGAACTCGCGCGAAATTTACACCACAGTAGTTAAAACTGCATTGGCCGATCACCGCATAACCGGTTGTGCTATACCGGGCGTTATCGGAATGAATGAGTCACCTCATAAGCAACTGATTAACAAATTTGACGAGCGTAAATTGCACAGTGAATTAAATAGTATCGATTGGAGTATAGCTATGCAGTACAGTAACCCTAACGATATTGTAAAATATATTTATGATAAATTCAATACTGCCTATAGTAAATGTAAATACACCATCGAGAAAAATATAAACGGCAAAAGAAAAGTATGTTCATGGGCTAATAATAAACTTAAAAAAATGTGTATAAAACGTGACGAGTTGTACGAAATTTGGTTAAAAGATGAGCATAACCTAAAAAATAGATTATTATATAATGTTTATAGAAATAAAACAAATAAATACGCTAGTTATATAAAAAATAAACAAACTAAGAATAATATAATTCAAAATTTTAAAAACACAAAAAAGGTATGGGAGATAATTAACAGCATCACAGGCAAGATTATTAATTGCATTGACGAAGTACTTTTAAAAAACTTTAAAATGAATCCAGCTCCATTAGCGAATAATTTTGCAACAGAATTTGAAAACAACACTAAAAATATTTGTAACTTTTGCGATAAACCCTTATTAGATAAAAAATCGTATCAGATTGTTCCCGATAGATCTATCAGATTGCAACGCGCTTGCGAAAAAACCGTTGCGTGTATTATTATGACAAAAAAAGTCCTGGTTACGACGGAATCCGAGCAAAAGATATTAAATTTATTTCTGAACATATGGTGCCGGTATTAACGCATCTTATCAATCGGTGTATCGAAACATCTATCTATCCCGACCTGCTTAAAATTGGAGTAATAAGACCTATATATAAAAAAGGAAAACACGACGAATATAATAATTATCGTCCTATTACTATCCTGTCATGCTTAGATAAAATAATAGAAAGATTTTTAGGAGATCAATTAAATAAATATTTACAGTTAAATAACATTGTCAGTAAAAATCAATATGGGTTCCAAAAACATAAAAGTACCACACAGCTTTTAAGCAAATTCTCTGACGAAGTAAATGAATACCTCGATAAAAAAATTCATGTTCTGGCACTTTTTATTGATTTTTCTAAGGCGTTCGATATGCTTAATTACAACACACTTTATGATAAATTGTCTGAAAATGGAGTGCAGGGTCCTCTATTGAAGTTACTTGTTAACTATCATAATAACAGGTACACGACCGTCAAAGTAAAAGATCAATTTAGTACTAAAACCTTGACCACCAAAGGCACGGCTCAAGGCTCAATTGTCGGTCCAACTGAGTACCTCCTCTACGTCAGTGACATGAGCTACATTATAGAATCGGGGGCTGTGTACCAATTCGCAGATGATACGTGTCTTTTGGTGGCCAGTAAAGATGTCCTGGCAGCACAAAATTTTCTTCAACAAAATTTTACAAACATGTGCAAGTGGGCACATGATCACGGCTTAGTAATAAATGCTCAGAAAACTAAATTAGTACACATACACTCATCACATAATAAATCACCAATCACACCCACCGTGAAAGCTCATGAACATGCTTGTTTGCACTCAAACAATACAAACTATTTGTGTCCGTGTTCTGTCATAGAGGTAGTTAATAATCATAAATACATTGGTCTCACAATTGATAGTCGATTTTGCTGGGGACCCCACAAATAAGTTAAGATCAATTAAGATCCATTATCAGTAAGCTTTATGTGCTTAGATATAAATTACCTTTTAAAATACTAAGATTATTATACCTGTCCCTAGCAGACTCGATTATTAGTTATGGTCTAGGTACATATGGCAGAACATACACAACATACATTGATTCCATCTATAGATTACAATTAAAAATGTTAAAAATCATAACACCCAAATATATTTTAAAAAAACTTAATAATAATGAGGAAAAGCTGTTTAATTATTGTAACGTTATGAGCATATATGAAAAAATTGAATACCAAATTCTAATTGAATCTCACAATCCTGACTGTGTAATAGAAAAAAATAGACCTAAGTATTTGAGAGCAGTGCCTTACATAAATAAGTACCACCTACCAAAACACAACAACTTGTATGGGAAAAGAGTTTCCAGATATTTGATACCTTTTTATCTAAATAAATTGCCATGTGAACTACAGATTATGTACAAAGAAAATATCAAAGCATTTCGGTTTAAGCTTAAACAGTATTATCTACCTAACAAAATATGTAAAATCAGCGACTCGCCGTCACCCAGATAAACCCTGTGAGGTTTTCGTGGTGCGGCAATGTGTAAAAGCATATGTATCTAAAGTTTATTGAATAAATGATTAAATAAAAAAAAAAAAAAGTAGTTAGTTAAGTAAATACCTAATTACTTGTGCGAAAATAATATTATACCGGGTGTAACAAGACCTTCAACGAAGCCGAGGTCTACGTATTCTGCCCATCATCAGGACCATTTCTGTTCAAAATTATTGCTGGGAAACGATTTTGATTTTTGATGTTAAAAAAACATTGCATACTTTACCACGCAATGTAACTTACTTTACCGCGCCTGTGAGAGTATACTACACTGCGGCCGAGTTGAAAGGCAGCATTTATGTGCGTGCTCATGAGATACATCGAGTGATGACGTTTTGAAGGCATTTTTTGTTACGAAATACTTAAAATTTTGATAATGTTTCTTGGCCAAAAAGTAGGAAAAAACGAATAAAATAAGATTTCATAAAAAATTTAAAAACAATTTTTGACTTTGACCTTCAATAACTTCGTAGTTGTTGGTTTCCCAGGTATAGTCTAAAAGACAAAAATGATCCTGATGATGGGCGGAATACGTGGACTTCGGTTTCGTTGAAGGTCTTGTTACACCCGTTATGGTGGTAATATTAGATCCTACTAATATTATAAATGTGAAAGTTTGTGGGTTTGGATGTTTGGATGTTTGTTCCTCAATCACGCAAAAGCTACTGAACGGATTTGATTGAAATTTGGCACACAGATAGTAGATAGCCCGGATTAAAACATAAGATACTTTTTATCCCGATATTCCCACGGGAACGGCAACCACGCGGGTGAAACCGCGGGCGACCGCTAGTGATGTATAAAGTTCGGGATGATTTACGTAAAAAGTAGTAAAGAACTGACTCGATCGCGCACTCGTCGCTCGCAAGCAGCGCGCGCGTCGGCGCGGTGATATCCCTCGACCGTGGCTGAGTGAGTCGCGAGCAGTAGGCTATTATAAAAGTTTAAGCGCGGAGTGAGCCCTCCCTGGTGTCGAGCCGCGCAGTTGCTAGCGGAAGAGTCAGGACTGCTCCGAGCCGCGGACGCTGTAATGTAAGACCCACTGTCCGGCGGCGTAGCTTTATAGACGCGTTTGCGGTGGCCTACTGAAATGAGAAACCCAAAAGACTTGTGAAGTAGTTTATTAACACATGACTAACAACTTCTACATGACGATCTATCTGTAGAACGGTGAAACTTGAAATGCGTCAATACAATGACATACCTGTCGCACGTAAAGCAGATTGTCAATCCTCAATCTGCTGCACATGCTGACCATCCTGACTAAGACAGTTTTCTAACTATTCTCTAATATTATCCCCGTCAATAGGTAATGCGCTGGAACCTTGTCACATTAACATTCACGTCGACGTGTTTCGCAACAAAAAATGTCATGAAACAAGAAAATTCTAATAGGTAATCTAAAATATTAATTATTTAATTATTATTTTCAATAAGATAGGGTCTAGGTATATAAAAAATTTACAATGGGGAAGGCAACTGTCAAAATGGCGCTGCGTACGCTTGTTCCACGAGAGCTATGAAAAAAAAGACTTTTACTTTAAAAAAAATCGTATTTTTAGCTTTAAAATGATTAAATTCTGTGTGATAGGCTTTAAAAATGTTGGCACTTACAAATTTCCGAAAAATCTGGATATAGAAAAATGGATAAATTCTGTAAGAATAAAAATGTCTTAATTTGGCTTTCAATACCTGCATTTGCATTATAGAATAGTCTTTTATATCAATTTTGGGTTAAAGGGTCTTTTTCGGAAAAAAAAATAGCACAAAATAAATACCTATTTTCCCATACATTTTATTCTGAACATCTACTGTCTTAGGAACAAGCGTACGCAGCGACATCTACAATTAGCTTTGCGTTGCCAACTCCATTGTTTTTCGTTTTTGAGGTTAAAATCATGGCCGCCAGGCGCATTACCAATTGACGGGGATAGTACAGTATCCTCCAGTACAGCATTATTCTCTAATTTTGAATTTCCTGCCAAATTTATAGCCTTCCTCTCTAAATAAGATTCCAATCAACAGTTACACTACACTAACCTATCTCAAGTTTATATATTAAAGTTTACCTACCCATTATTACCCTGTCTACCCCTTAACATAATATTGACATAACATATCACATTGAAAACTTTCTGCATCTCGAGCCAAAGAGAATGTAAAAATAACTAGCGTTATATCTCGAGCTACTAACTTCATTTCAGGGGCCCTATTTTTGATCGTTCGACTTGCGTCGAGCGCTTTTTTCTACTGATTTTCGTTCGACATCTCATACATTTGAGTCAAATGTCGAACGAAAATCAGTAGAAAAGAGCGCTCGACGCCAGTCAAGCGATTCAAAAATAGGACCCCTGGGGTGCGTTCGTAAACGAGGCTCGAAGTCGGACCATCACTCCAAGGCGTGCGACGTTCGTCATCCGACGTTTACGAACGACACTGCATAGCTGTCACTGTCCTATTAGATTTGATGATTTTGATATTAATGAAGCGCGAAATGCAACAAACAATAAAATGAAAATTAATGTTTATAAACAAAGAAGACGTGTCAACTGTCAAATAAAACGTCAGAGCGAATTTCACCCACCTATTTCGTGGGGTGACCGGTGCGTTCGCCGGGCGTCGTTTACGAACGGCTATACCTAGTGATCGTCGGGCGATCGCCCCGGGTGGTTTTAGAACGCGGACAAATGTCGTCGAGCGTCGTCGAGCGAGCTTTACGAACGCACCCCTGACCTTCAACTAGCTCATATCCTTCTCGACCTGCCTTATTACACACCTTCATCTAACTTTACCTCCTACTCGACCACTCTTATTACAAGCTTCAAATAACTTTAAAGTCCTAACCTTTTTTTTCGACACACAGTTAACTTCAAACTCAATTAACCTACTACTCATTACGACCACAGATTCCTACTAACACGACATACAAAATACAAATTTAGTACAAATTCAAATCAACAATTGTCAAATCAATTATTCCTCATTGTACGCTTGGTGTACGCCTGCTTGCAGCTTACATACAAAACTATCTAACTCTGTCGACGGAGTGGTAACGTCGCGCTCGCGTCGTATGCAGGCTTCATGACGCCTGCCGTACCGCATGTCATACGCCGGAGCGTACATCTAGTGAGCGCTCATTTTAACACGTTTTCATTAGGTTGCTCTCTCGTTTTGTTTGTTTGTTCTAAACTATGTTCCATACTGTTTTCTTTGTCGATAAACGAATAAATGTAGCGAAATTTGGTTTTAGAGAAATGTGTGGCAATATCTTATTTACCTGTGAAAAGTGTGATTACTTGGATTGTTTCTTTTTGTCACATCACAATTACTTAGAGCACAAGACACCATGGCTCCACGATACCTTTATTTTAAATTCTAATTAAGATTATCAAATATTTTAAGCAAATCGTGATTGCTCCTTTGCAAGGCGGGTCGCTAGGTCCTTTTACTGTAAAAAATATTGGCACATGTCACTTGATCCTATTTGTCTCTTTTTTACATGGACCGTGTCCGTATGATGTTAACTTCTCTTTTCCACGCTCTGTTGGTCTTCTTGAGCGCAGCGAAAATTTTTCTATGTCTATAGATATTACAATGTTTACAGGCTTGTGACGTCAACAAGTCACGTATCCAGCGCCATAGCGTTTTTGGCGCGATTTTAAAATTTTAAACTTTAACACTGTTTTTTTTAATTAAATACATTGATTTTTCCTGAAATATCAATCTGGTGCGCTTATTACGTAATAAGGAATAATTTAAAATGGTTTTCTAAAATTAGACAAATAGCCTATTATGTGCAAAGCGAAGCTTACCTGTTTATTGCATTCGCGCTCCCAGTCGACAGAAAGTAGATTTTCATAGAGTTTTATGAATCTAGAGACTGGACATTTTTGGCCACAATGAGGGATTGTAAGTACTACTGGTTCTACTATTTCTGCCGAGTTGCGATACGAGATCTGTATGTAATGCGACATTGTTGAATTATCTAAAACAAAAACAAAGGCAGCATGATGTATGTATAATAGTAGATTGTTATACAAGACGCTAAAATGACCCATTGCATACGAGGTAGTTTTATTCCCGAGCTTTAGCGAGGGAATAAATAGAAACCGAGTTACAATAGGTTTTTAGCGTCGTGCTACACTCTACTTTTCACTACGATTGCGAGAAAATAAAATACAATATACACTCGCGAGCAAAAGTATGGAATCACAGGCCTATTTTCATACAAACAAGGTAACTTTGAAGCCTTTGTTCTCCGCCAGCGATTGACCTAGCTGTGATAGATATATGGCTATCTAGGGAGTTAATGGAGAAGATTCAGATCACTATACACACCCAACTGATCTGATCAGCATTCTAAGAGATATAAGGATCAGAGTTCTCAGTTTCAGGATTTTCATACATTTTTATGCTAATTTCGCGGTTTTATTAATTTTAAAGCGATATGTCTCCTCCATTCACTCCTTAGATAGCCATCATTAGATCACAGCTGGGTCAATCCTTAGCGGAGAACCAAGGCTTCAAAGTTACCTCGATTGTATGAAAATAGGCCTGTGATTCCATACTTATGCTCGCGAGTGTAGTAGTATATATGTTACCGGCAATGTGTATAATCCGGCATTGTATACAATGCCTAGGCATTGTATACAATGCCTGAAACGATCAGGCAATGTATGAAATATAATTCATTTTATACTTTGCCTAGGCATTGTATACAATGCCTGCTGGTCCACCGGCAATGTCTAAAATAAGTATATTTCGTATGTCTGTTATAAAAAAAAAACCTCGAAATTTAAGGATCTCGCTCCACTGCGCTTCGCGCTCGCCTTAAATTTCTAACCTATACGCGGGACCTACAGGAGTGAAGCAGGTTCGATTACAAACTCAAATTTCTGTTGTCTGTTATAAAAAAATAACCTCGAAACTTCTCTTCTAACCTATACGCGGGACCTACAGGAGTAAAACAGGTTCGATTCCAAAGAGCCCCCCTCGAGCCCCCCTCGAGCCCCCTCGAGCCCCCCTCGAGCCCCCCTCGAGCCCCCCATCGAACCCTCCTCGAGCTTTTACCACTTTGGCGACATATATCTTTCAAACGGTTGACTTTAAAAAAACATAGTCTTATGAACCTCAATGTCATTTTTAAAGACCTATCTATAGACACCCCACAAGTATTGGTTTGATGAAAAAAAATATTTTCAGTTTCAGTTCCATGTATGGGGAGCCCCCCCTTAATCTTTTATTTTTTTTATTGTTGTATAAAAATCGTAAAGCGGTTCACAGAATATACCTACCTACTATGTTTCAACTATGTAGTCCTAATACTTTTAGAATAAAGTGACTGTGACATACGGACGGACAGACAGACAGACAGACATGACGAATCTATAAGGGTTCCGTTTTTTGCCATTTTGGCTACGGAACCCTAAAAATGAGAAACAGTACCTATTAAGTCGAGCGAGTCTTTCGTGATTATTCTATCGGTTCACAGAATATACCTACCTACTATGTTTCAACTATGTAGTCCTAATACTTTTGGAATAAAGTGACTGTGACATACGGACGGACAGACAGACAGACAGACATGACGAATCTATAAGGGTTCCGTTTTTTGCCATTTTGGCTACGGAACCCTAAAAATGAGAAACAGTACCTATTAAGTCGAGCGAGTCTTTCGTGATTATTCTATCTATGAATAAAGATTTTATTGTTTTAGAAGGCTTAGTAATAGACAAACATAAAAAAAGAAATAACTTCTTCCCTAGGGCTAAATATAATTAAACCTGGGGGTTACTCCCGGACGAGATCGAGAATCTGAGATCGAATGGTATTGATCGAGTAAACGTCAAAACGGTACATTGGAAAGTGAAACCATGGAAACCATTTTCAATGTACCAAAATAACAGATTTTTGACATTCGATCCTGATGTGAACTCGAATGAGGGCTTTTCAAAGTTTAAAAAATAAAAATAGTAACTATTTGTCTCACTAGATGGCGTTGATGGAAGGAGAAGTTTCAAAATTGGCTTTTAAAAATAAACGGCCTGTACCAAAGAGGCAAGGAAGCGCTCGCTGGCTGATATCTGCCCAAAGGGAAACATTTTAGGGTTACATCTGCCTGCCTACCTGAGTACTCTTCGAAGCCTAGTAAAAAAATATTACATTGACACATACATTTTTATCAACGCCATCTATCGCGCCTACAGATTTCTGTCATTTTGATAAGCACACATTGGTCAAGAGTCGGGCAAGACCGACAAACCGACATGCATGAACAAATGCAAAGTTTTACTAGTTGCTCAGTGAGCTGCAGAACTCGCGTAGAGCCTCTGAAAAAAGAAAACTATGGAAGTGGCATAAGCTGCAATAACAAAGCATTCGTGACGTCAGGCGCGTGCCGTGTCCGCCATATTGTGTTGCGTTTACATGTTACAATTTCGACTCTATGCTGTTTACATAAGGTGTATGTACACTAAGCTAAGCCGCCATGTTTAGTTGCGTTGGAATGGAGAAAACAATGAAGTAGGGTATGCACGCTTTTTTCGTAGGTATGGCAGGTCCATCCTATTATTCCTTCGTCATTGAAAATAGCTCAAATTGTATGTTGTTAAAAAATGTATGTAATGTCGCCATGAGGATCTCAAAAGCAGTACTAAATGCTGTTCAAATTTTTAAATTCAATTTAATTTGGCCGTATTATATCTTTTCGTAGGCACCACGAAGAAAAAAACCTCCGTGGTCCCTTCCAGGGACTACGAGAAGGGACCACGGAAGATAAAGGATTCTTTTATTATATCTATTCGAGACTAGATGGAGCACCATCTATGATCGAAATATGATCAAAAGAAGCATCTTTTGATCATATTTCGAAATGAGTTACTTTTTTAATTTGGATATTTGGCTCACCAAAAAAAGCATATAATAACCTACCTGCTCTCAAAGAATCGGTTGAGAAATGTGACCTGTAGAGGAGAACAAACGGACACACGAAAGCATATTTGCCCAAGCTGACAGCTTCGCGCTTGCTCGGTCACGAAAACTATATTTTGTAACTTCCAACTGATATTGAAAAACTACCATACACACAAAGTAACAAAAGTTATTCATATCACACTTTGTCAGATAAGCTTATTACGTTATAAACAGAAAATAATTATATACTTAGCACATATTATCTTTGAATGATCTAGTTATTTCGCTATGCAAGGTTTAAAAGGGTTAGTATGTCAAGGCTTCGATCAAGAATATCCTAGATAACGCTCTTCACGAACTAAAATAGTACGCAAAAATGGCACCGCAAATAGCGTCCCACTTACAAACTGCGCTTATTTTGTACATAATCACCTCTAAAATTTTTCATGTCAGTGTCTTATTTTGTACAAACTCACATTTTATATCACTTATTTTGTACAAAAACACATCTTTTATCACTTACTTTGTGTAAATAAGTGCCCAGTTTGTAAGTGGGACGCTATTTGAGGTGCCATTTTTGAAACTCTGGCTGGACATCTAGGGTATTCTTGATCGAAGGTTTAAGTACATGTAAGGTCAGGTCTTAGTACATCACATGAGGCAAACACTGAATTTTTATCTTTCCTCATTCATAAAAGATGACAAACATTTTGCTCATCTGATATTTTGATTACGCTAGCAAAAATACAAAATTTGTCGCCTTTACCGTAAATGAGATCCATAATTATTGTAGAAGTGTAAACGGGGCAAACCCCATCGTACATTCTTAGTGCGTTCAGCACGCAGCCTATGGTAAAGTCGTGTCCACTGTACATAGACATTTTGATGTTTTTGTGTTTTTCCTTGGACATAACACTGAACATGTTGGTGACTACTTGCTTCATGAGGGGCCCAACCTTGAGTCGCGCCATTAGCGGCGTTGCTGTGGCGTCGGTGAAGCTGAAAAATTATAATTTTAGATATTTTTCATTCACCTAGCAATATTAAAGCTAGTAAGTGCTTTTGTTTGAACGACTGTTTGTTGCCAAAACAAAATTAAAGAATAAAACACTATTTTTATGCTTAGAAAGGGAACAGTACTGCCCTCTGCATTCGCTATTTGTGGTTGTTATTTGAGAGCTTTTTTTCTTCCGTATAATTGCAAATAAGTAAAAGCCGGGCCAGACTGTTGCAAACAAGCCCTCCACATCGGTCTCCACCGCGCGGTTTAAAACAGTGTAAACACTTGTTTGCAACAAAAATTCGTTTGACCTTCCACAACCTCTGTGGACGGGACGCCGCTTGTAAGGTGGGAGCCTTGTTGTAAACAGTGTGGACGCAAACACCAACCGTGGGCTCCACAAGCCTCCCACAAGGTCACCCCTGTGGAAAGCTTGTTTGCAACAGTCTGGCCCGGGTTTGAACGGTATAGACATGTTTCGACCGTAACACTCAAGGAGCGAATTCGGTCGAAACGCTCAAGAAGCGAATTTGATCGAAACGCTCAAGGAGCGAATTTGGTCGAAACGTTCACAGCACAGCAATTGATCTGCATCACATGCCATATATTTCGCTCGCCGAAGTGTCTGCTGAGTGAGGTTTTTCATAAACATATAAATCACAGTAATATAAATCAGTTCACTATACCTGTACCCTGCTGGTTCAGCCATCTTGTCAGGGAACACAGAGTGAGTCCAGTTTGGCAGAGTGAAATTGTACAATTGTTCTATCAATAAGATACTGTAAATATCCTCAATTTCTCGGTAACTTTTTACTTTTAAGCCAGAGTAAGCTGTTAAGTAACTGAAAAAAAAGAAATATAATACCTAAAAGGGAATATGCATAAGTCACCGATTTTGATCAATTTGAGCACACGAATAAAAGCATGATGGAACAGAAAAAAATGTATTATTTTAGTTTTATCACACGATGAAATCAGGGGAAAATAACAATTTATTTTTTCCATTTTCTGATATAATGCACTTAACAATCAGATATAATATCGAATAAGAAATAACTCCATAAACATTTTGTATATGGTTTAAAATATCGTTACACCATTGGAATATGCTTTGAATTAAAGATACACTTTCTGCAATGAAAACCATTGCCAATTCATTTATAACTTACTCCATAAGATTTTGGTACTTGCTAAGCCTATTTTTATATGCCTCGGAGTGAATATAGCTCTCATTTTCTTTATCAAAGGCGGGGCATGGTTTCTTCATGGCGAGTAGCTCGTCATCTCGTTCTGGAACTGTGTGTATGGGTATGGGCTGCCATAGTAACTTGTCATTCCATACCGAGCTACCTACTGGTGGATATAGCCCTGCAGCAATAGAGCCACATAAATACATATAGAATCATTTATTTGCTACAAGTTGTTATATAAGTACAAAAATAATACTATTTTGGCAGTTCTACAGTATTTGCCTTATTATTGTAGGCATGCAAATATTTTGTGAAAAAATAACAGAAAAAAAGTCTGATTATAGATAATTTAAAGCAGTCACATTGATTAAAATTAATAAATAACATAATTTCAGTTGAAGCAATGGCAGTATAAAAACATCCAACTTTTCCTCTTATTTCCACAGTCTAAATTCACAAGTCTTAACACTTCACAATCCGCTAATATAAAGTGGATGAAATGTATAATGTTTGGTGTGAACGAAGATAAATCAATAAAATACCTCTAACCACACTAAATAATAATAATTGGAAGAAAATCTTTATGTGAGAATAATAGAAAAAAAATACTTTTTAAATCTTACTGTAGTGTAATGTAACGGTAGGCGTACACTAAAACCGATTTTATCGGCCGATGGCGGACAGACCTACTCGGACGAGTAACTCAGACGTGCACCTGCTGTGCCGACATTGGGCGTTGCCGTGCCGATCTTCTGTAGTCACTCTCAGCTATACAACCACACATTTAAACAAAACCTCTGTTCGTTTACTGGATAGGTATCGTTACCGTTGTCATGTATGAATAAATACTTAGCGTGCACTTGTATTAAGTTAGTAATAAAGTACTCTCAAGTTATAACAGTTGACTGAGCGTCTTTCCGATACCGTGCCGGATGAAATTCGCACTCGATGGATGATTGGCCGTCATCGGGCGACTTCGGACGATGGCGCTTGTAGTAGTGTACGCGCTCCCTTTATGTTACATAGGTTTGATTCGATCAGATGAGTCTGACCGATGACGCCCGGGCATAGTTCGGCCGATAACGGATTAATGTATTTGAACCGTAAGATAGCATATGCAAGGCGTGATAATTTAATTACACAAAAAAGTATGTGTTAATTCAATTAAAGTAGTTTTAGTTACCGAGCAACTTTTAGGAATAAATGGAAAGGAAGGATTTGAAAATTCAAACTTAATAAACTTGGCATCAGATGCAATTTGAAGCTTTTTTCCATTATTGGTAGATAGTAATCTAGCTTTTGTGTAACATTTGCCTACTATTTGTCTCTAATGAAATCCATACTTAGATGAACATTACCTGCAAGATTGGCTTGAGCTGACATCAGTGTACGATCAACGTCAGTGGATCGCACATATATTTCAGTTGGTTCAAACTCGTCAGACAATAGATGCTGAAATAAAAAACACCTACTGTAATAACAAAATTGTAGGTACATATTGTATTTTCTAAGTGATGAAAGAAAATACAATAATTAAATATTTTTATTATTCAAGAATGTTCAAACCACATCCTTGAATAATAAATATAATTCCTGGGCGACCGAGCCTTGCTCGGTTATTACTATTTATTGTAATATGGTGGTGTTTAAGTGATAATCTATTATCTCAAACATTAACTATTTTTTTAAACTTATCTAAAAATGATAAAAATTAAAAAATATATATGTTACCGGCAATGTGTATAATCCGGCATTGTATACAATGCCTAGGCATTGTATACAATGCCTGAAACAATCAGGCAATGTATGAAATATAATTCATTTTACACTTTGCCTAGGCATTGTATACAATGCCTGCTGGTCCACCGGCAATGTGTAAAATAAGTATATTTCGTATGTCTGTTATAAAAAAAAACCTCGAAATTTAAGGATCTCGCTCCACTGCGCTTCGCGCTCGCCTTAAATTTCTAACCTATACGCGAGACCTACAGGAGTGAAGCAGGTTCGATTACAAACTCAAATTTCTGTTGTCTGTTATAAAAAAATAACCTCGAAACTTCTCTTCTAACCTATACGCGGGACCTACAGTAATGAAGCAGGTTCGATTACAAACTCAAATTTCTGTTGTCTGTTATAAAAAAATATACGCGGGACCTACAGGAGTGAAGCAGGTTCGATTACAAACTCAAATTTCTGTTGTCTGTTATAAAAAAATAACCTCGAAACTTCTCTTCTAACCTATACGCGGGACCTACAGAAATGAAGCAGGTTCGATTACAAACTCAAATTTCTGTTGTCTGTTATAAAAACGCTCCGCTGCGCTCCGCGCTCGCCTTAAATTTCTAACCTATACGCGGGACCTACAGGAGTAAAACAGGTTCGATTCCAAAGAGCCCCCCTCGAGCCCCCTCGAGCCCCCCTCGAGCCCCCCTCGAGCCCCCTCGAGCCCCCCTCGAGCCCCCATCGAACCCTCCTCGAGCTTTCCCCGAGCCCCCCCCCCCTCGAGCTTTCCTCAAGCCCCCCCCCCCCTCGAGCTTTCCCCAAGCCCCCCTCGATCCCCCCTCGAATCTATTCTCGAAAATCTTTTTATTATACACATTGCCGGTGGACCAGCAGGCATTCTATACAATGCCTAGTCATTGTATACACTGCCTAGGTAATGTGTGAAATAGATATCAATATTCATTATATTTCATACATTGCCTAAAAGGGCCAGGCATTGTATACAATGCCTGCATTTCATACATTGCCGGTAACATATATAAACTTGAACATATAAAAAAAACCAAAGTAAGTCACCGAGCGGGATTCGAACTTGTAACACTCGTTTCGGTCAATTTTACTGTCTTTATTTGACGCTGACTATATCTTTGGTAGGTGTGTAGTGTATCAAGAGTGTATTTGTCACAGCCAACTAGCTTAATTAACAGCCTAGCCTATTCATTTAACGGCAAATGAATATCAATATAATTTTGTAACATCTTTGTTACAAACTAACTAAATATTTGTTTTATTAATTTGAATATTTTATTTTATAAATTATGCTGGTCTATCCGACACTGACTTTACTCATACATTTTTTGGGCAGTTAGCATTCTGATCCAAAGTAGCTTTTGGTTAATTACTCATTTGCGATTCTTATATGAAAGTTTGGTCAGAGAGTCAGGTTCGCGGCGGTAGTTTTTAGGGTTCCGTACCCAAAGGGTTAAAAATTACTAAGACTAGTATTACTAAGACTCCGCTGTCTGTCTGTCACCAGGCTGTATCTCATGAACCGTGATAGCTAGACAGTTGAAATTTTCACAGATTATGTAATTCTGTTGCCGCTATAACAACAAATACTAAAAACAGAATTATATGAATATTTTAGTGGGGCTCCCATACAACAAACGTGTTTTTTTGCCGCTTTTGGTACGGAACCTTTCTTGTGCGAGTCCGACTCGCACTTGGCCGGTTTTTATATAACAAAGAACACAGAAAAGTATAAAATGAACAATTTCTGGCTCACTGAATTATACCTAATATAAGTACATTATACCTCAGTGGGAGAGCTCAATGATTGTAGGTTGGTATTTTTGTAGTTACGGGGAAAGACTTGGCTGCTAAAATTTAACTCGTGTAAAACTTACGGAATAACGTTTTCGAAGCCATTGCCCTAGGGCGTAATGTTGCTTCTTCCCTGCGTTCGTCAGTTCACCAAATTTCACCGGCCACAAGGACTCGTTACGCCAAGGGTCGGTAGGATATGTGTCCACAGGGGTTCTGTCACCGTGTCTATAAATAATAGCTGTGTATTTTACAGTCTCTATGCACAATCCAGAACCGAATAACAATAATAAAAAGGATAACTCTCCAACCATTTTGAACGTAAAATTTAATGAAACTAGATTTTATAGATTCTCTATCACAAATGTATTGAGTTTACAAAACTATCAGATTAAATCTTGTAAACAGAAAGTTGAAATAAAATAATGTTTTTATGTCAGCACTCAGCTGGAGCGAGCAGGCAGGCAAAGAGTACTAAAATAAAATAATATCAGATTTTTTTTTTGCCTTCTTCTTCTTATTTTTGTTTTGGCAATCTACATTCCTCTTGGAAGTAATTTTTGCCAGCGTCAAGTGTTGAATAGTTCAGTGGTAGATTGTTTCAGTTTGTACATTAATTAAAATGCGGGTGCATCGCATTCCAATGCTGCTTGGAGCATTTGGCACCAAGTATATCAAGACAGTTTACTCGGTAAGTTCTGCCGAGGTAGCCACTACAGTAAAAGTCTCGGCTTCGCACAACCAAGATCGCACCTATTTCAATTATCCCACATATTGTTCAGTTGCGTAGACACTTGTACCACCAAAATGCACCAATTTTAAGACACAATATGTACTATGAATCAATTTGCAAATAATGAAAATAGTGACCGAACCGAACTCGAGTAAATGGCGCCAAAAAACTCTTGCCTTTTTTTGCATGCAAATGAGCGGTTTTCATTTCAAAAGGCAGTTTAAGAAAAAAAAGTAGTACATAAAAAAGAACTAGATGTCGTTGATCTAACTAAGTAGGTAGCGTTTTATGAAAAATATGAATTGTAATTACTTTTTTATTATACGTTTGTTGAGTATGTGGTTTGTTGCTTTGTGCATTGGTTGTCCGTTGACGTTTTACGAAGAACTTTTCTATGACCATGGGAAATACATATTAAAAAATCTACCTACTTGAAGTAGCGCCATCTATCGACATAAAATTATACTAAAATTCTCTGCTGTCAGAAAACCGCTCATTGCAACCATGCAACGAATGTGCCATAGAGTTATATTATACTAGAGATGGAGTATCAGTCAGACCCATAAAGTTAATGCGAAATTTTTCTATGTCTATGGTCAGACCTAATGATCAACGCCATCTAGCTAAGTCTTGCAATTCATCTTTCATTAAATCTACATGGCAAAGATTTCTGACATTAAATCATTTAAGCGTAACATATGGGAAAATACTCCCTCAACATCGAGGGCGGTATACTTAACGAGATACAAAGCAAAATAAGGCATTTAAATTGCTCTTCTTTTATGCTTTTAACTATTTCGACCCATTTTTTTATCAACACTGATTTTGATTGCGTGTTCTCATCAAAAATCGGGACAAAACTGATGGATCGTCGGGACGCGGGACAATTTTATCGAAATCGGGACTGTCCCGGCAAAATCGGGACGGGTATATTGCAACCCTGGTCTATTGCCCAAGTGTCGTCGACCTCGCCGTCGGCTTCATTTGACAGATGGTTGTAATACATTGCTACAGTTCGGATCACGAAAGATGACCACAAATGGCGCCCATCTTCGCGTCATAACTCATGTACTTATAAGACTTTAGACAAAATAATATTTCATATATTTAAATAATATCGATATATCTATATGAATATGAAATATTATTTTGTCTAAAGTCTTTTCTTTGTTGTTGTTGGTTGTAATACATTGCTACGTTTCTTTGGTAAGTTTTTATTGGTACCAAAAAGAAGTAGCAATGTATCTCATCCATCTGTCAAATGAAGCCGACGGCGAAGTCGACGACACTTGGGCAGTAGACCCACGGATCTCTACTTAAATAGAGATTTGCGACTATATAAGGTTCTAGTCTGTTTCCTATTACGAAATTTGTTTTTAGTAGAATGAGTTTCATTTTACGCATAATTAGGCCAAGTAAATGTTGCGTCACATCGTGGTTTATATATTTTTATGAGCGACATTGGCCAATTAAACGTTAATTTTAATAAATAAGGTATTTGTGCTTAGAATTATAGGAATATTGCGAAGATTAGAATGGGTGGTTTTGTCACTGCAGTAAGTTTTTCGTAAAACGGAATATGATGAACTGGGGACACTGACATGAAAAAATTTTTTTTGGGGCTACTTAATTGTCTAATTTTAAAAATCTATCGCTTGACAGACGGATGTGACTAGGGTTGCCAACCCTACTATATAATATAGTATCCTACTATATTGAGCGCTCGCCTACTATATTTTTTGAAAAAATATATAGTAGGCAAAACTACTATATTTTTTCAAGTGAAAAAAAAATAAACAAATCAACAAAAACATTATTAATTATGTGCACATAAGTAATTGCATAATATTTTTTGTGATTAAACTATGAAAATGTTAGTACTTAAGTTTGAAAAATACAATTGCTTTAAAATTCTCCATACAAAACGGCAACCTATTATATTTTTTTGGATTTTTTCGCCATCTACTATATTTTTACACTAAAAATCTTGAAAATACTATATTTGATGCAAAAAAGTTGGCAACCCTAGATGTGACACATTGCTGCATTTCTTTGGTCAGTTTTTATATGTGATGTGCCTAAAAGAAGCTTCAATGGATTACACCCTGAAAGCGATTGCGATAGATTTTGAAATTAGACAATAGAAAGGCTGGACCTCATCAATTCAACAAACCTTCGAGCAACAAAGGCTTCGTTTCGTCTGTAGAAGCCCGTCTTACTCTAAGCAACAAACTAAACTCAACTCCGATCATGCTCATTTTCAAACAATACCTACTCGAGCAATGCTCGACTAATTTTAGAACTAAAATCTCTGCTTATAAAGAATTTGATATCTATTTACGTAAGTATGGTCGAGACCACGCTTGAGCTTTGATTTGGGCTATATTTACATTAGTTAAGGTAGAATTAAGGGAGCGGATGGTTGGGAGATACCTCATGCCCCCCCCCCCCCCCCCAATCAAAGCATTTCGATTTTTTAAATTAGTTTTGAAATTTTACCAAACCTAACCTCAAAATGTATGAAAAAACCGAATAAAAGAGAGCGAGGGAAAAAGAGTAGAGTAGAAAGGGGGAACTCTCCCATCCCCCCTTAAGTTTGTCAGGTGATGTGATAGGTTAGGAATTTAAACTTTTTTGTTTTTTTAATAGGCAACACAAAATATCATTCTTAATAAGTAGGTACAGATGCCGGCATATATATTGGCAAGAGAAAGAACGATGACAAAAGATGCGCAGTAGCCATAAACACTGCTAAAGGGTTATAGATGAGGTCAAAACAAATATTTTTTGTTATATTACTTTTTCTCAAAAAGTTCATAGTTTTTGAGTAAATTAAAATTAAGTATTTTTTTACCAAAAGTACGTTTTCAAAAACAAAAATTTAAAATAAAAGATAACTACTCGTTCGATTCCGGTTTTTTTATTATTTTGGGATAGAAAACAGTCTAAATGTTGATAATGTATCAAAAAAAATACAAAAAATACATGTGTTTATAAAAAAAATCAATCCTTTAAAGCATTTTTTATTTTTATTTTTTCAAATTTTTTAGAAAGGGCAGCAAATATCTTTAAAACATTCCTAGTAACTGAGCATGCATAATATTTTAAAAACATCACCATCTATTCAGCTTTCAGTTGAGGTATAAAACTTAATAATATCTTAAATAAAAAATGAGAAATTAAGACTAAAGTAAATTGCAGTCCCATTTCATGTAGCAAAAATTTCCTACTTCGAGCGCTTCGGAGGTGGCCGTATTATCCTACTTATATCATAAATGTGAAAGTTTGCTTGTTTGAATGATTGTTAATCAATCACACAAAACGGCTGAACCGATTTGAATGAAATATGGCGCACAGATAGTTTAAAAGCCGGATTAAAACATAGGAGCATTCTATTATCTTGGTTAAAGGTTCCCTAGGGATTTTCTCGAATGTAAATGCGGATGAAGTCGCGGGCGGAAGCTAGTTTGCCATAAATGGTCGTGCTTACTAAAAATACTTTCGTCCGAGTGAGTTTCGAGACAGGATTATTTTCCGCCAATGAGTCAAAATTTTATACAGACGGCATCAAAAATAACCATGCATATCAGTCATTTGTAATGCCTTTATGCCAGGCCTTCCTTTTGGCTTGTGGATGGATAAAGTGGACGGGCCATAACCCACCACATGGGCCCAATGCGGATTTGTCGGTGTAAACACAATGTACCTTACATAGAGCCGTTGTTCCTGGCTACATTTACAGTCGTTAACACTGACCAATCCACATTGGGTCCACGTGGTGGGTTATGGCCCATCCGCTCTATCCATTCACAAGCCAAAAGAAAGGCCTGGCATAAAGGCTTTAAGAATGGCTGATATGCATGGTTATTTTTGATGCCGTCCGTAAAAATGTTGACTCATCGGCAGAAAATAATCCTGTCCCCAAACTCTTATTATTTTTAGTAAGCATGACCATTTATGGCAAACTAGCTTCTGCCCGCGACTTCATCGGCATTTACATTCGAGAAAATCCCTAGGGAACCTTTAACCAAGATAATAGTATCCTCCTATGTTTTAATCCGGCTTTTAGACTATCTGTGTGCCATATTTCATCCAAATCCGTTCACGCGTTTTGCATGATTGATTAACACTCATCAAAACAAGCAAACTTTCACATTTATGATATAAGTAGGATAATACGGCCACCTCCGAAGCGCTCGAAGTAGGAAATTTTTGCTACATTAAATGGGACTGCAATTCACTTAATCTTAATTTCTCATTTTTTATTTAAGTTATTATTAAGTTTTATATCTCAACTGAAAGCTGAATAGATGGTGATGTTTTTAAAATATTATGCACGCTTAGTAACTAGAATTTTTTTAAAGATATTTGCTGCCTTTTCTAAAAAATCTGAAAAAATAATAATAAAAAATGTTTTTAAGGATTGATTTTTTTATAAACGCATGTACTTTTTGTAATTTTTTTTATTAATTATCAACATTTAGACTGTTTTCTATACCAAAATAATAAAAAAACCGGAATCGAACGAGTAGGTATCTTTTATTTTAAATTTTTGTTTTTGAAAACGTACTTTTGGTAAAAAATTACTTAATTTTAATTTACTCAAAAACTATGAACTTTTTGAGAAAAAGTAATATAACAAAAAATATTAGTTTTGACCTCATCTATAACCCTTTAGCAGGAATACGTCATATTTCCAGTGACCCTGTATATGCCGGGGAGTATACCTCTTAAAGCTTTTGTAGGGAGTCCCCCCTCTCTACTCTATTCATTTCCCCTAGCTCGCTTCCCTTAAATGATTTTTTAATACATTTTGAGATTAGGGTAGTTAAATTTCAAAATTAAACTTAACAATGAACTATGCATTTTCCGCACAAAATACTTCGGTGGGGAGAGGTACCTTCTCTCCCTCCCATCCACCCCTCGCCCTAAATTTAACCTTAACTAATAGAAATAAAACCTTGGCAACACTAGCGAAAACGTAAACCAGTCAAGCATAGTCCTAAAAAAATAAGCTTAATCTGAGTCGCGTACTCAATCATCAATTTTCGTTGAAGGTGTTTTTAAGATCTACAGCATATATTTTTTTAAAGATTTTTCACTGGGGGGGAAACGCAATTTACCATTTTGGAAGTGTATTTCTTCCAAACGGTTAACTTTGAGAAAAATAGTTTTAGGAACCTCAATGTCATTTTTGAAGAGCTATCTAAAGACACCCCGCACCTATGGGTCTGATGAAATTTTTTTTTTGTTTCAGTTCCATGTATGGGGATGGGGATCCCCCATTAATATTTTTATTTTTTTTACTTTTGTGTAAAAATCGTAAAGCAGTTTACAGAATACATCTTCTTATAAAGTTTCAACTGTGTAATCCTGTTTTGTAACGCGTTGATGTATAGACCGGGCGGCCACCGCACGGTTACCTACCCCATCGAGTTACTGGATATTACCACCTTCCACGAAAAGTAGACCTTAAATAGGTAGGAAAAATGTTGGTCTGCCGGGGCTCAACCTGGAGGAACCTTGGCGGTGCAAAGCTGTGCTACCTACTTTTGACCATCATTTTACCTCATGTGGTTACTGACCAAAACCTTTTCGTTGCTTTTAGTATCTATTAGTAGAGTCAAAATAATTATGTCTGCCGAGCGAATTCTTGGAGGGTTCCGCAGTCCAACCATTTTAAGGGGCCGCATGGGGGTGCTATTTTACCTCATCGAGTTACTGGATGAAACCAAGTTCTCCTGGTAGCTAAAATGGTCCCCTTTAAATATTAATTGGTCTGCCAGTTCGCAACCTGGCAGTTTTTGCTGTCCAACCAAATAACTACATAGCATAAAACAAAATCGCTTCCCGCTGTTTGTCCCTATGTATGCTTAGATCTTTAAAACTACGCAACGGATTTTAATGCGGTTTTTTTTAATAGATAGAGTGATTCAAGAGAAAGGTTTATATGTATAATACTTGCATAATATAGCAGAGAAACACTGATAATTTTAAAGGTTTCTAATGTATGTCGTAAATAAACACTTTTTTTGCGCTTAAATTGCAAACGCTGGCTGAATCCTACGAGATAGATCAAAAAATGTACTACAATATTATTTACCTTAAAAAGGTCCACATAAAATTTCTTGATGGTATATGTCTATCTCTTAGGGATAACCCACAATAACCAGTTTTATCCTTTCTTTTTATGAGAAACTAGCTGACCCGACAGACGTTGTCCTGTCTTAGTTATGAATATTGAATTAGAATTGGTATAATTAATGAAAACTTGGGTTCAGAGATATTATAGGTCCCGTTTCCGTTACCGTTCCCCTTCCCTTTTCCTGTCCCGTTCCCGTTTACTTTATAACCCAACAGCTTTATAACCAAGTATAATTATATCACTTGTTATGTTAGTAACGTGTATGTTAGTCTATCCAAACTTACCAATTCAATACTAGTGGCTCCGTGAGCTGTAGACCTCGCGATAAAATAAAATAAAATGTCACCATGAAGTTTTCAAAACACAGTAGGTATCTACGTGAGTATTCACAGCTAGATGGTGCTCCAAATTTTGATGATTTTTCAAAATGGGTGAATATTTTTTTTATAAATTTGGAAAAATTGGCTTGACTAAACAGTTATTATATACAGTTATTATATATAATTATCGAACCTACTCTCAAAATTTCACCAGAATGGGTTGAGAAATGCGACCTGTAAAGGGGATCAAACAGCCGGAAAGCTGGACTGAAATATGTTTTTTACATATCTCCGTCATTTTATTAAATTTAGAAAAATTGCCTTGACAAAAAATTTCTATATATTTATCAAATCTGCTCACAAAATTTCACCGGGATCGGTTGAGAAATCCGACCTGTAGAGGAGAACAGACAGCGCCGGAAATCCGGACTGAAATACGATTTTTTTACATTATCTCCGCCATTTAAAAAAAAAATTAAAAACTGGCTTGACAAAAAAAATCTATACAATTTTCAAACCTGCTTAAAAAATTTTACGATAATCGGTTGATAAATGCGACCTGTAAAAGAAAAAAGACAGAACTGGAAAGCAGGACTGAAATATGTATTTTTAACATTTCTCCGTCATTTAAAAAAAAAATCAAAAAACTGGCGTGAAAATAAAATTCTATATTATATTTGAACCTGCTCACAAAATTTCACGAGAATCGGTTGAGAAATGCGACTTGTAGAGGAAAACATACAGCGCTGGAAAAACCGAACTAAAATAGGTTTTTTTTAACATATCTCCGCTATTTTGAAAAATTTCAAAAAACTGGTTTGACAAAAAAAATTTACATCATTTTTAAACCGGCTTACAAAATTTTACTAGAATCAGTTGAAAAATGCGACCTGTAGAGGAAAACAGGCAGAGCTGGAAAACGGACTGAAATCTGTTTTTTTTACATATCTCCGCCATTTTTAAAAATTTTAAAAAACTGGCTCGACAAAAAAATTCTATGTAATTTTCAAACCTGCTCACAAAATTTCACAAGAATCGGTTGAGAAATGCGACCTGTAGGCTGGAACAGACAGCCGGACATACGAAAGAATTTTAGCCCAAGCTGAAGCAGAGACGCTTCGCTCGCACTTCGTGCTCGCTCGTTCAATTAGGTGTGGTGGCTCTGAACTGTGGTGGCTTATGTAGGTAGGTACGTTTGTCCGCGATTATTTCGCGTTTGGCTGAACCGATTTTGATACAGTTTTCAGAAAAGTATTTGTTATACTTAGGAGAAGATTTTAGTGTTTTAACCGACTTAAAAAAAGAAGGTTCTGAGTTTTTTAAATGTTACATTATCAGTCTACAGACGATATTTTACTTGCTTGCTTGTTTCTTTGTATTGATTCATGTAGTATATTTATTTTCTCAAACATGCTTGGAAATTCGAACATTATTTTGACAACTTTCTTAGTGCTAAATCGGACTTGACAGATCTAAACCACTCCGGCAATTTTTGTATGAGAATCCATTACTAACGTATAATAATGGCTTTTCATATAAATATTATAAGCCAGCCTTTCTGTTGTCTAACTTCAAAATCTATCGCAATCGCTTTCAGGATGTAATCCATTGAAGTTTCTTTTTGGCACAAAAAAAACTTAGCAAAGAAATGCAGCAATGTGTCACATCCATCTGTCAAACAAAAGCGATTGCGACAGATTTTTAAAATTAGACAATTAAATTAGCCCCCGGGTTCCGAACAAGCAGGGTTCCGAAAAGGCTTGAGCACCATAGACCACATCCATACGCTGCGGCAGGTTATACAGAAGACCGAGGACTATAATCTGCCACTTTGCTTGGCGTTCGTGGATTATGATTTGATTCGATTGAAACCTGGGCGGTGCTGCAGTCTCTCAAAGGTGCCAAGTGAACTACAGGTATATTGAGGTGTTGAGGTATTTATACAAAAATGCCACCATGTCGGTCCGAGTACAGAACCACAGCACAAATTCAATCCAACTGCAGCGTGGTGTGAGACAGGGAGATGTTATTTCTCCGAAACTGTTTACAGCCGCGTTGGAGGACATCTTTAAACTCTTAGACTGGAAAGGACTCGGCATCAACATTAATGGCCAGTACCTAACACACCTTCGTTTTGCCGATGATATAAGTCTTATGGCTGAGACCTTGGAAGACCTGAACACAATGCTCGAAGATCTCCGAAGTGCTTCCCAAAGAGTGGGTCTTAGGATGAACATGGATAAGACGAAAATCATGTCTAATGCCCATGTCGTGCCCGCTCCAGTTCATGTTGGGAACACTACACTTGAAGTTGTTGACCATTATGTATACCTAGGACAAGCAGTCCAGTTAGGTAAGTCCAACTTCAAGAAAGAGATCTCTCGTCGAATCCAACTCGGATGAGCAGCATTCGGGAAGCTCCGAAAAATCTTCGTTTCCGATTTACCTTAGTGTCTCAAGACAAAAGTCTATGAACAGTGTGTGTTGCTAGTGATGACTTACGGCAGCGAAACGTGGTCGCTAACTATGGGTCCCATAAGGAGGCTCAAGGTCACCCAGCGTGCAATGGAAAGAGACATGCTCGGCGTTTCCCTGCGTGATTGAATCAGAAATGAGGAGATCCGCAGGCAAACTAAAGTAACCGACATCGCTCGAAAGATTGCTCAGTTAAAGTGGCAGTGGGCTGGACACATAGCGAGAAGAACCGATGGTCGTTGGGGCGGAAAGGTTCTTGAATGGCAACCGCGCACCGGTCGACGCTCCGTGGGCAGGCCCCCGATAAGGTGGACGGACGATCTGGTGAAGGTCGCGGGAAGCCACTGGATGCGGGCAGCGCAGGACCGATCGTCGTGGAGATCCTTGGGGGAGGCCTATACCCAGCAGTGGGTGTCGTGCGGCTGATATGATGATGATGATATAAATATTGCCGGCGTCTGACCGTAAATGTTTTTATTTAAACTCAATACACACGTGTAATTCAAAATTGGAGCAAACTTTTCAATGAAACACGAATATAGGTGTCCAATAAAAAGCCTTGATGAGCGAGCACATTACAAAAAAACTTTAAAAAAAATATTAGATATTATACTAGCTATCACGGTTCATGAGATAAAGCCTGGTGACAGACAGACAGCGGAGTCTTAGTGATAGGGTCCCGTTTTTACCCTTTGGGCACGGAATACTAAAAACTAAAAAAATAATAATATGGGTATCAAATGAAAGGCCTTATGAGCACATTCCAAAAAATTGAACAAAAAATTAATTTGCCAACTAAACCACAGCTTTCCACAGGATAAAATGTTTGTCGCAGAGTCGAGCCGTTGCATATACGACTTGTCGCAGTAGCGTTATATCGGAGTAGGGTGCACCGCAGTGGAGATCAGTCGTTATGAGGATATGCGCAGAAGACTTCTATCGCAATCACGTTAGCGGCAGTTACAAACTGACAAGAGTCAAAATAATTATGTCTGCCGAGCGAATTCTTGGAGGGTTCCGCAGTCCAACCCTTTTAAGGGGCCGCATGGGGGTGCTATTTTACCTCATCGAGTTACTGGATGAAACCAAGTTCTCCTGGTAGCTAAAATGGTCCCCTTTAAATATTAATTGGTCTGCCAGTTCGCAACCTGGCAGTTTTTGCAGTCCAACCAAATAACTACATAGCATAAAACAAATCGCTTCCCGCTGTTTGTCCCTATGTATGCTTAGATCTTTAAAACTACGCAACGGATTTTAATGCGGTTTTTTTTAATAGATAGAGTAATTCAAGAGAAAGGTTTATATGTATAATACTTGCATAATATAGCAGAGAAACACTGGTAATTTTAAAGGTTTCTAATGTGTGTCGTAATTAAACACTTTTTTTGCGCTTACATTGCAAACGCTGGCTGAATCCTACGAGATAGATCAAAAAATGTACTACAATATTGTTTAACTTAAAAAGGTCCACATAAAATTTCTTGATGGTATATGTCTATCTCTTAGGGATAACCCACAATAACCAGTTTTATCCTTTCTTTTTATGAGAAATAATGGCTTATTTACGATGCGATTTTAAGCAATACAGCATTAATCCTTATCCAATTAAGTACCTTAAATACATTGTGCATGAATGTGATATAGATTAATATGGCCTTAGTATCAGCATTGTACCCCTGCAAAGCCGGGGAGAGTCGCTAGTTTAATGTAGTTTGAAAATTAAATGTTCTGTCTATAGACGAAATTTTATTTTTGATTTATTTGGTTGCTTTCTGTTTACCCATTTATTTTCAAACTGAAATATTAAATACAATTAGTTTATTATATGCGAAAAACTATTCATTATGTACTTACCGTAAAATGGGGGTACTTTGACATTACGGGGTTACATTGATAACTATGAATTAAAAAAAACTCTTATTTCTTGGTTTCTGAACATATCCGAACAGTTTTTTATGACGTTTGCAGCACTGATACTGCGAAAAGCAAATGGCGCCCATACCATTAAATGTGTTTTTGTTAAAACATTTTTTAGCAGTGCACAGGTGGAAAGCTATTTTCAAGGCAAGAAAAACTCTTACAGGGCAACGCCCAGTACAGTTTTTTTACCCCCAGTAGAAGTTGCATGTTGGCGGTACCCATGCGATATCAAGTATGCGTAGCTCCGCATACTTTGAATATTGCTCCGTCAGGAGTGTATTTCATGACTGCGACAGACAAAACTGCGCATAACACGATCGCGACAGTTTGTAACTGCCGCTAACGTGATTGCGATAGAAGTCTTCTGCGCATATCCTCATAACGACTGATCTCCACTGCGGTGCACCCTACTTATAGTTGTAAAACAGCGGTTGTTATCGGATAGTTATCTAAAGCAGCCGATAATATCGTATAGACAGCGGCTGACAACCGGCTGCTTAACCGACTCAATACCAAAAGGTCTTACAACTTTTACAATTCCTGAGTCGAAATTGTTATAATATACGAGTCGTTAAATGCAAATAGGTATTTTTAGTAAATTAAATACCTACTCTGTCATGATGAATTCGTGGGCGATGAATTTGTAGAACATCAAACTGGAAATTCTGGTGTTCTTGTCAATTTCTCTGCACCACAAAACTGTTTACTGGTTACTGTAACGTTTATAGTAAGTAGGTAGTATGTAGATAGACAAAAATAATCACTTAGGACATAAAACGGCTTCAATAAAACATAGACATGTTTCAACTGTAGCCAGCCGCGGTTTATGGGTGATCACCGTAGTCAGCGAAAAAAGCGGCTGGTCAGCGGCTGGCTGACTAAGATAACAACCGCCTTCACATCTATAACCCTACTCCGATATAACGCTACTGCGACAAGTCGTATATGCAACGGCTCGACTCTGCGACAAACATTTTATCCTGTGGAAAGCTGTGGTTTAGTTGGCAAATTAATTTTTTGGAATGTGCTCATAAGGCCTTTCATTTGATACCCATATTATTATTTTTTTAGTTTTTAGTATTCCGTGCCCAAAGGGTAAAAACGGGACCCTATTACTAAGACTCCGCTGTCATAAATATCTGTCGTTCTTGAGGTTTTATGGGATGCTGATTGCGAAAATGACATTTATTTTGAAGTCCAACTCGGTGGACATGATTCAGCCCCAGGGGACGGGGAGAAAGGGAAATGGAAGGAAATGCAATATTACAGTGTCATTGAGCTGATCTGATGATGGAGCCGGAAGAACGCCACAGGAACTCTATGATTAATGAAACTATACAACTCCATCGTGTTTGGGCTTGTTATAATTGTCTTGACAAGTACTCTGACGGGAGACGAGGTTCAGGGTCGGATGATCAAGTCTGGAGGCCAGCCATGCCATAGGAACTCGATATTGAAATCATGCAACCCCATCGAGTTTGGGCTCGTTTGAATCGTCTTGACGAGTGCTCCGTTGGGTAATAGTATCCAAGAGTCTGATGATAGAGCCGAAAGAAGGCCACAGGAACTCTGCAATAAAACCTTTCAACCCCATCGAGTTTGGACTCGTTTGAATAGTCTTGACGAGTACTCTGATAGGCGGTGGTATATTTTTTAGTTTAGCTCGTTAACTAAAAAACAGAAAATAATTATTTATTAAAAAAATATAATTAAGAACAAGTTATTTATCACGTTATTATTAAGTTGCTTCTTTGTTTTTATTTTTTAAATATGGTAATTCAACCAATACCTAAAAAATCTAGTTTATTCAATTCAAGTTCAAGTGTAAATAATTACGCAACTTTTAATAAAAATACAATGTGCGTGAATTTTTATCTTGAATCAACCTGCTATCGATTGAATACAATAAAGTTACAGATATCCTCTATTAAACACCTAAAATTTAGGTCCAGACTTAAAATTTTCAGTCTGGACCTAAATTTTAGGTGTTTAACCTAAAATTTAGGTCCAGACTTAAAATTTTCACCTACAATTTCCTTTTACCTTACTTTTGATCGGCCCTGGTGAAAAAAAAAATTACAATATGGAGTGTGCAAATTATTTTAAAAACTACTTCATTTCATGATGATTTTAAAATGATATAATAGTTAATAACTTTTTCTTTTAAAGTCTTGTTATTACAATTTTAATCCAAAAGGGTAATTTTTGGCAAGTGTTTGAAATAAAGTTAGAAAAACGTGATTATTTTTAGGTGTGTGGAGGTAAATAACAACAAAATAACAAGTAAATAATAAATAATCATTGTTTTTAATTACAATAGGTGTTCAAAATAGCGGCCTTCGCTCTAATGCACATTCGGCACCTTCTGATGAATGATCTTTTGATTCGGCGTGTATAACCCGCATTGCTGATTTGTTCGGCGGCTGAATTGATTCTCTCTTGCAGCTGGTGTATGGACGTTATGGGAGTTGCATAAACCTTCCTTCGACCTTCAGAGCGCACCCGTTAAAATAAGTCCAAGGGATTGAGATCCGGAGATCTGGGTGGCAAATTGGGCCTAAGCACCCGATCCAGCGTCGCGGGAATTGTTCGCTCAAGTGAGCTGGGCACCCGTTGTTTTGGTACTATATTCCTTGCCTGGTTGCCGGCGGCACTTCTAACAGTAGCTCGAACACAATTTGCATCACTGGGCAGTTGAGAACCCGCATGCCACACGTATTGATCGCTCACAAACACAATTCAAAATAAATTTGTGGGCGGGCATCATAAATGGGCAAATAATTGGACCAGATGGCAATAGCCAGCTACACTAAATGGTGAGAACTACTTGGAATTTCTCCAAAATGATTTATTCGAGCTACTGTTCGAAGTGCCGCTGGCAACCAGGCAAGGAATATGGTACCAAAACGACAGGTGCCCAGCTCACTACGCCCGTGATGTCCGACAGCACTTGAACGAACAATTCCCGCTGGATCGGGCGCTTAGGCCCAATTTTGTGACCACCCAGATCTCCGGATCTCAATCCCTTGGATTGTTTTTAACGGGGGCGCTCTGAAGGACCCAGTTTGTGCAACTCCCATAACGTCCATACACCAGCTGCAAGAGAGAATCAATTCAGCCGCAGAACAAATCAGCAATGCGGGTTATGCACGCCGAATCAAAGATCATTCATCAGAAAGTGCCGAATGTGCATTAGAGCGAAGGCGGCTATTTTAAACACCTGCTGTAATTAAAAACAATGATTATTTATTATTTACTTGTTATTTTGTTGTTATTTACCTCCACACACCTAAAAATAATCACGTTTTGCTATTACAACTTTATTTCAAACACTTGCCAAAAATTAACCCTTTTGGATTAAAATTGTAATAACAAGACTTTAAAAGAAAAAGTTATTAACTATTATATCATTTTAAAATTCTCATGAAATGAAGTAGTTTTTAAAATAATTTGCACACTCCATATTGTAATTTTTTTTTTCACCAGGGCCGATCAAAAGTAAGGTAAAAGAAAATTGTAGGTGAAAATTTTAAGTCTGGACCTAAATTTTAGGTGTTTAATAGAGGATATCTGTTACTTTATTGTATTCAATCGATAGCAGGTTGATTTAAGATTAAAATAAAAAAAACCGTAATCGAATAAAATTTCATTTATAGAAATGGCATGAAAAAAACCGATCAATGGTAGAAATTTTCCAAAATTGCATAAAACATCAAAAAACTCGGAAACCATAAGACTTTTACTAAGGTCATAATTTTTTTATTTGTAGATCCCAATGTGGGCCACATTGGGATCTACAAATAAAAAAAATCATCGGCAGGTCAAGGGTTATCCATGACTTCCCGGACACCCTGTATATGTTGGCCTATTTATTTTCAGACGTGCTCCTACGTAGTTTAAATTTGTAATGTCTATTTTATATTCATTTTACATATAAAATTAAACCCCATTTTCACCCCTGTAGGGGGTTAAATCATGTCCACCGTGTTGGATTTCAAAATAAATGTCATTTTTGCAATCGTCACACCAGAAAACACCAATAACGACATCTATATCTATTTTTAGGTTTATTTACCCATTTCACCTCTATTTCATCGCCATAGGGGTTGAAGTACTAACAATAATAATATACGTTGCGTTAGATTTTCTTCCGTAAGCCTATATTATAAATTAAGCGATTTTTACTTCGAAAATGAAGGATTTTCTTCTATACACAACTTCATACCCCTTTTCACCCCTTCGGGGGTAGAATTTTAAAAAACGCTGAGACTCGTATTTATTAATTTTTAATCGTCAGCCTAAACACAAAATTTTAAGATCCTAGCTTCAAAACTGAGGGACTTTCATACAAACTTTCATCCCTTATTTCACCCCCTTAGGGATGGAATTTTCAAAAATCCTTCCTTAGTGGATGCTTACATTATAAATGAGGTATCTGTGTGCAAAATTTCAAGTCTCTAGGTCCAGTGGTTTGGGCTGTGCGTTGATAGATCAGTCAATCAGTCAGTCAGTCAGTCAGTCATTCAGTTTACGATTTTATATATTAAGATTTTATCTCGGAGACGAAGACGGGATAATGAAACGTTTTGAGAGGTCTCTTTTCTTTTGAATCTACCGAATTCTACCGATTTTTTACTCTGATTCTATCGATTTTCTATTTTTTGGTTTGGTAACACTGGTGCTCATGGCTCACATAATGCGTAATTTTATTGCGATGGAATAAGGTTTAAAATTGAATAAATTTAAGGGGGGACCAACAAACGCACTCTACGTGAAAACAATTCAAATTCAAACAAATCGGTCGCCACCGGATTTTTAAACTACCTACATAAAACTAAATTAAGCTATTCCACAATCGCTTTCGATTTTTAGACTAGTCCACTTTTATTGATTTATCCTATTTATTTATTTATACTATTATTTATTTTGCATTTATCCTATCAATAAACCAAATTCACCTGCAAATGGACAATCTCAAGAACGGAGGTGCGAGTAACAGTAAGTAAACCTATGCTATATTTTACTGTATTGATTATTTTCCTCAAGTTCTCTTCAGAATTACTGTATTTTATGTTTCTATACAGGTGTATCAAAACCGAAAAATGCAACTCCTAAAAGGTCTGTGAGAATGTCACTGAGCGAGCGTGCGGGACTTCAGCTTCCCGTTAGCAACATTCATAGAATCCTACGCGAAGGGTATTACGCCCAACGCATTAGTGTTGTTGCTACAGTGCATTTAACAGCAGTTCTTGAGTACTTAACGGCCAAAGTACTGAGACTGGCTGCTGAGGCTGCGATTGCTGGAAACAGACCCAGGTACTTAATTAAACTACTTATTACTTACTGTTTTTGAAAAGGACATATTTTCTATTGCATAAAAAACTAGGGTGGGTACCCACTTAGGTTTGCGAACTTCCATGCTCCGTGCCCTCATTCTTCTACGATCCGTCGAGGATCCACCAGTGCATTGAAGGATATTTATTTACACGACTGTCCAAAAAGGAGTGTATATGTGTTCAGGGTTCATGTATGTTTGTGGGTATGTGAGTTTCTTTATTCCACCATTACTTCTAAATGGTTCAACGGATTTGGATGTATGGGGTTCGTTAAGAGTCCTTACATCATTCCTAGTGATACATATTGGCTATAAATTTTTTGAAGAAAGTCAATATGGCGACAGTACGATGCCATTTTCAAATGTGAAAATAATATTTTTTGCTTCAATTATTACAATATGGGCATCAAATGGAAGGCCTTGATGAGCACATTTCAAAACTATATAATTTGTCACTAAAATGTGTGAAATAAAATAAATAAATTTAAAAAATATTACGGCTACCCTGCCAAAAACGAACTTAACTGTTAAATAACAAGAGTCATTGCAGTCGGGGGACATCTTTGATTGAAAATTGTTCCACAATCCCCCAACTGCAATGACACGTGTTATTTAACACTTTAGTTCTTTTTTTTCATAAATATCTTTAAGGATGGGTACCCACTTAGGTTTCATGCTCCGTGCTCTCATTATTCTACGATCCACGTCGAGGATCCACCAGTGGATTGAAGGATATTTCTTTTTCTCTTCGATCCACCAGTTTACGGCAAAAAGTGGATTTAAATATAATCACATGTATCTCCACCGGTGGATCGAAGAGTAAAAAAAATCACATACATAAGAACAGTGCGCCATAACAAAGTTTTTTTTCACTTTGACTACCTATAGTTTGTACGCATGCGAACAATGTCTCGCTCGCATACACACTATGGTGTGCTATGGTGCATTGTTGCAGCACAGGTTAAACATTTTTTTGGTACAGGGATCTATTTCATAAACATTACAATTTGTAATGTACTACAGTAATTTGCATACATTTTGGTGTGCGTGAGCTTATTTTCCAACTTCAAATTGGCGACGCAATGAACACTAAACAATCGTTTTAATTTATGTCATGAAATAAGGCTGACATTTTTTACAGGATATCACCCCATCACATTGCCTTAGCAATTGGCAATAATGAAGAGTTGAGAATACTTCTTGCCGGAGTGACTATAACTCGAGCTGGAGTTGTGCCTCGCCATCAAGCTCCGTCGGTACCAAAGAAAACGAGAAAGAGTCAATCAAATCCGTAAGTTTATTTTCTAGCGTTTTTTTTACACTCAATGGGCTTACTCTTGGCCACATTCAAAAACCAAAAGGCTAAGAAGAGGCCGAAAATGAAGCGAGCTTGCCCAGAAGAAGCCTAAGGCTCGTATTGCAGAACGAGACTCAAGCACTGCATGCTGCTTGAGTGCAGTTAGAAAGGGATGGTGTAATTCATCGCATATAGCGCCATCCCTTTCTAACTGTACTCAAGCAGAGATTTGAGTCTGAGTTTGATTCTATAATACCAGCCTAAGTGACGATCTGCGTCAAAACCTTCATTCGGGCTTTAAATATCGCTGGGTTATATGCTTTCGGGAATACAGACGCAGGCAGGGAATTCCACTCCTTGGCTGTGCGCATTAAGAAGGAAGATGAAAAACGCTTCGTGCGCATGCATGGATAGAAGCTTCAAATTAGCGACGCAATGAACACTAACTACTCGTACGAAAAAAAACCTGCAAATCGATGTGCAGCAAAGCCGTTTGGTACACGTATACTTGAGGTAAAAACAAAATTTTGGACCCGCAGGTCTTAAAAATTCTTCCCTTAGGAGAGGAGTTATGGTGTCATCTTTTTTTGAATGGGGAAATATTTTTTTTTTCTAAAACCTATCATGTATGGTATCACATGAAAGGGCTTGCTGAGCCGGTTCTAAAAATATATCACATCATTATATTTCAGCCACTTGTCTTAAATTTTTAAAAATAGAAGGTTTTGGTATTTTAACCGACTTCAAAAAAGAGGTTCTCAATTTGACCCGTATGTACAGTGCCTTTGGTCTTGAACTAGCGATAATTTAAAAGCGTGTAATACACCTAATTTTATCGACAAAAACACCCACATGTTGTGGTCTATCCCCACTCCTGTTGGAATGGCCGCCTTTTTAAATTTGACTTTTTATTTTAGATGACCTTGCAGAAAAATATTAATTTCTCCGGATTTAGAAGTCCTACAGTTATAACAAAAATATTTTTTGAAAGCTAATAATATTACCTAGTAACTTAAAAAATAAAATGTCTAATTTTTCTGTTTAAATACTTCATAAAAAATTACTGAAATAAAATTTTATACGAAATTTGTGCGATTTTTTTGAGTCTTTATTACATTTCTCAAAAACTAGGACATTAATGTCCACTTTTTTGCTCTATTCAAATACACAGAAATATTATCTACAAAATGATTTTAAAATTTATTGCTCTATGTTGCATATTTCGTGAGTTATTTTTGTTTGAACTATGACCCTTACGTAACCAAAAAATGATTATTTTCGAAAATGGACATAATTACAAGCATTTTGAACATATTTTAAATTAGGTTGATAATATTATCTGAATACTAATTTCATCAAATGATAAAATCTAGTTTTTAGGAATTTTGGGTCATATTCAAACAACAATAGCTTTCGAAATATGCAACATAGAGCAATAAATGTTTGAGTCGTTCTGTAGATAATATCCCTGTGTATTTGAATAATGCAAAAAAAGTGAATATTAATGTCCTAGTTTTTGAGAAATGTAATAAAAAGTCAAAAAAATCGCACAAATTTCGTATAAAATTTTACTTCAGTATTTTTTATGACGTATTTAAACAAAAAAATTAGATATTTTATTTTTTAAATTACTAGGTAATATTATTAGCTTTCAAAAAATATTTTTGTTATAACTGTAGGACTTCTAAATCCGGAGAAATTAATATTTTTCTGCAAGGTCATCTAAAATAAAAAGTCAAATTTAAAATGGCGGCCATTCCAACAGGAGTGGGGATAGACCCCAACATGTGGGTGTTTTTATCGATAAAATTAGGTGTATTAAACGCCTTTAAATTATCGCTAGTTCAAGACCAAAGGCACTGTATATGGTATGAATGTTTGTCCGCGATTATCTCGCGTTTAGCTGAACCAATTTTGATGCGGTTTTCAGAAAAGTATTTGTTACAGTTAGGAGGTTTCAGTATTTTAACCGACTTCAAAAAAGAAGGTTATCAGTTTGACCCGTATGTATGTAATGTATGTCCACGACTATCTCGCGTTTAGCTGAACTAATTTTGATGCGGTTTTCATAAAAATTGTTTAAAAAAACAAAAAACCGACTTCAAAAAACCTACCCCTAAAAAGCAAGAAATAATATTCGTAATAATAAAAACACGTCTATTGAAGTCGGGAGGGGCTGGAGTACAAATTCCTTTTTTTTTTATTCTAAAAGCCCCACCCGACTTCAATAGACGTGTTTTTATTATTACGAATATTATTTCTTGCTTTTTAGAGGTAGGTTTTTTGAAGTCGGTTTTTTTGTTTTTATAACAATTTTTTATTTTTTTATTTTTAGTGTAGGTACCTTTTGTATTAGGGAGTGTAGGTAGGTATATTATTTAGGTAGAAAAATTGACTCAGCCAAACGTGAGTTAATCGTGGAGAAACATATATACATGCGGGTCAAACTAAGAACCTCCTTTTTTAAGTCGGTTAAAGAACTACACTAAAGATATCCCTTTTTTCAACAAAAAAATAATTATCTTATTCAGTTTATAAACAAAGAAGTTAAACGACTGATCATCGAGGTAGTTCACACAAAATCATACTATTTTCGTGCTTTTTTCAAGATTACTTAAAAAGTACTGAACCGATTTCAAAATTTTAAAAAACGGGACCAACTTGAAAGTTTACTTAATGTAATAACGTTTGAATCATTTCAATCGGTTGAGCCGTCTTCGAGTAATCGGTGTACATATAAAAAACAAAAAAAAAAAACGGGTCGAATTGAGTACCTCCCTCCTTTTGAAGTCGGTAAAAAGTATTTGTTACATTTAGGAGAAGGTTTTGGTATTTTAACCGACTTCAGAAGAGGAGGTTCTCTTCTCAGTTTGACCGGTATGGATGTTTGTCCGCGATTATCTCACATTTTGCCAAACCGATTTTTATCTAATAGGTATTTTATTGTATTTTATCTAATTGCAAATAAACAAATTAATATAAAAGACGGAGGTCGGTTTTCCTCTCCAAGTTTTCTTTCAATTTTATGAAATGGTGGTAGTTTCAGTAGATTATCTCTCTTTTTAGCACTAAATAATTCATAAAATTTAATTATAAATCAACATAAAACAATTAAAAATTTTTGTTAAATTTTAATTTCTGAACGTCTAAAAAATTCTTCGCTTGAGGTTAGACTCACGGGCAGCTTCAGTCCCCCGTGACCACGGCAGCTGCAAAGTTGCCGAAACGTCGGGAAAACCAAAAATCAAACCAAATACCAACTAATTACCAAAGTACTTTTAATAAAACCGCGCTAGTATCCGTTAAAAATTGTTTTATTTCATGTCTAGTGAGCGCGTAAGCTTGAGAAGTGAATACATTGAAAAAGGTCTTTATCACCAAGTAATAAAAGTCTAAAACATGACTCTGATACTGATTCGAATTGTGTTCGATAGAAGGGAAAAGAACTGCCCCGTAAAGCAATTCCTAATTGGAAAAGGTAGGAGGAATAAAGAAAATCATGAAAAAGAGTCAGCTATATCATTAAATTTTGAACCACAGAAGAACAAAAAATATAAACCAGTAGATACCGCCTTTCTGAACAAACCATGCCATATCTGATCCAAGTTATTTCTGACTACCAAATAAAATTGAGTTACATACTTCCCTAACAAAAATTGCAGCAATACGTTTTTTTCGTCTCCTGAAAAATTTCATTTTTAGGGTTCCGTACCAAAATGGTAAAAAAGGAACCCTTATGGTGTGACTCAGTCTGTCTGTCTGTCACAGCTGGATATCTCGAGAACTACTAATGGTATCAACTTGAAATTTGGAATAGTTTTAGATGACATTTGCCCAACTATTTTGCGAATAAGAAAGAAATAATAAAATTAATATTTTTTTTACAACAGGGACTGAAAAGGGGTCTTAAAAATTTTAAGTGAGGTGATTAGGGCATGTGGGGTATCATATGAAAGAACGCTGTTTGCACATTTTAAAACATTTTTTTCTTTTTTCTTAGGCCACATAGTTTTCGACTTATGATGAAAAATGTAAAAAAAAATACCGTTCCCCCCCCTTATCTCCGAAGTTTGCAAAGAGAAAAATCTGAAATAATTCTATGTGATAGTAGTTTATGTAAAGCTTACAGGAAAAATAAAACGATGTCTCAATATAACACACTTTTTTAGAAATTCAAAAAACAAACAAAATTTTTTTAGTTTCACTACCAGTCAATAGATGGCGCTGTCCTAAGCATGCTAACCTAAGGGCAAAAAGTATTTCCACTATGGGTCAAGAGATGGCGCAACCTAACACTACAATAATAAATTGGTGGCTGGTTCAAATATAATTACCTACTATTTGCCGTACGAATAAACGAAGAATAAGTTCATACTTTACTAAGTAATTATATATATTACTATATAGTAATATAATAATAACGAGGAGCTCGGTGGCGCAGTGGTTTAGCGCCTGGACCAGCGATTGCGGATGTTAAGCAACGTTCGCAAGGTTCGGTCATGGGATGGGTGACCAAAAATTTATTATCTCGAGCTCCTCCGTGCTTCGGAAGGCACGTTAAGCCGTTGGTCCCGGCTGCATTTGCAGTCGTTAACACCCACCAATCCGCATTGGGCCCGCGTGATGGCCCGTCCTCCTTATCCACCCATAAGGAAGGCCTGTGCCCCAGCAGTGGGGACATTAAAATGGCTGATGGACTAGTAATATAAACATTTTGCAATGTGGAGTGGCTGAAACGTTTTTCAGTCACCATAAGCAGCATTTGTAAATTAACTGTCCGCCTGTTCGCCCTTCCACCTGTCTGCCGTTTATCCTACTTTTTTAAAGACTGTCCTAAAATAACATATCCAAGTATATTTATGATTGTACGGAACCCTCGGTGCGCGAGTCCGACTCGCTCTTGACCGGTTTTTATTTTACTTGTCTCAGTTTTGTTTGATCTAGGTGTGCGAATATATGCCTCTTACTGTACCTATAAATCTATAAAAAAAACTCATTATTTTCATCACGTCACGACACGCAGCTGAATCAGATCAGGATTTACTCCATTTCATCGCCAGTTGACTAAAGACTTGCTATATGTTAAGAATTATGTGCGGCATGCCATGCGGCGCGTGCGGCATACGGAATGCGATAGAATGCGATAGTGTTGCTGGTTCGATTATAAATTGATTATGTACATACAACCTAGTATTTTATACCTTAAGGCGACTAAAATGTGCCAAAAGTGGCCACTTTTTGATCTCTCCACTTGCCACTTTGTGTTCAATCTGGACGTGTGAATTTTCGATACATTATGTCGAGCAATAAGGGCGCTACTTGAGTGGGCATTAATTTTCTTAAACGAATGAGTTTGTGCTAAATATTTTGCATTATATTAATATATTACATTGACTTCAGTATAATAATATGAAAACAGGAAGTTATGGAGAAAATTCTTTAAAGAAATTTCTACCCCCATGAGCAAAGTATTTTTTTCATGTAAGTAAAACAGGTCCATTTCTTTTAAATTTCGGTATTTTCATATCAGAACACAACATTTTTGATTAAATATATTATTTTTTTAAACATTTATTTTCCGCTTTAACTAAGTAATAAGTAGGTACAATTATTTACTTATGTACAAAATTTTAAAGATCACCGTCACTGCAGATATTCACAATACATCAAAGTGCAGCTTGAATAAAACATTATACATGACAAACTCTTATAATAGTTGCGAGTGCGACTCGACTGGTCGGTATAAACAGTCTCCATCACTAAAGCTCCGTGTAGGGGAGACAGGCGACGCGTAGCAGCAGCGCGTGCGGCAAGCTTAGCCACGACGGCTGCTCGGCTTGCTAGATCAAGTGCGACCGCAGTGCGCACCAGACCTGCCTCGCAACGCACCTCAGAGAAAGGCATCGACTCGACACCGGCATTCGACGCACAATGAAGATCCTCCCAATGTAAGTAAAAATTTAACACCCAAGCTCCTAAGCTGCGCGAACGCACTGCGATCTTCCATTGTAATTTTTTAAATTTTCGTATATTATTATAATCAACTAGTTCTAATTACTTGACGGAATTAATAACCTCGCAAGGCGATTTAGTTTACAGGACTTTCAATTTCAAATTGCTACATTCTAATACTTAATTATGTCTCTTGGGCGGGGACGGTGTTACGAAATGAATAGTTGTGTCGGTGCTGTCGGTTGTGCTACATTTTAATATAAAACTTATAAAAGTAGTGAAAGAAGGAACAATATTTAATAAGCTGTAAATTGTGTTTATGTAGCTTAACTCAAATTTATTAGCTTTTGTTTCAAAATTGTTAACTTTTATTTTTATTTATGTATGTTAATAATACTATTTCGCTTGTATACTGTATCTATACTGTATAAAACTAAATAGTGAATTTAAAAGTTAATTAATTCCATGCGACTCAAATCACATAATTTGAAGAGTGACCTCGCAAAAAAGTTATGATACTTACTTGTCGTGTTATATAATTTGTTGACTTATAAACCTCATTAGATCTTAGAACACGGCGTGACCCGTAGCAAACCAATTAATTTTCACATTAATTTGTGCGCGATTAAAAACCGGTCTTATTGGTCCTACGTTGAAAGTTGGACCGCGACCTACGGTTAAGCAATAATATGTCATGTAGGAAGAGGCTAAACTTTAGAGCTATAAGTTCCAGCCGAATCAAGCTTGGGTAGTTATGTAAACTCCGTATAATAGGTGCGACAACGCCGCCCTTTAAACTTGTCTATTTATTACAACACTTGCACACAGGTTTAATTTAATGTGTATAATAGTTACTAAATACGGACACATCGATCAATCAGTGTCTTAATTCAATAAAAGCGCATTTTAATATTTAACCAAGCGTAGAAATATAATTGGGGGAGCTATTAAAATGGTTAAGAGGTAGAATCATAAAATTTCAATAATAATCAGACAGGTATTTATTTCTTCATTTAATTTCTGTGTACTTTGTATGTATTAGGAAATAAAAACTATGTTTTAATAGTCAATGCCCGAGCGGCCAATTAATTTAGCGATTCAAAAATAGGTCCCCTGATCGGGCCGCACAACAATGAAAAATCTATTGTCTCATTTTCCGAGGCTTGAAAAATTAGTTTCTGTAAAATAGATATCGATCTTCGATAGATAAGATGCTAGTTAAGTACTGTAAATATTTTTTGTTACTTACTTAGAAATAAAAGAGTGGGTTTAACAGGATTAAGAAAAGCACAGCACTGTGGATATATCAATGTTTTATTATTTAGAAAATTCTTATTATATTACGGTATTTCAGATATATTTTACTTTTTTTTATTTCGTGAAGTGTAGTTCTGGGTCATTATTAATAGTTGCATTGCAATAAAATGAAAATAGCATATACATATTTCGTCACAGCAGTCGTAGTTTCAGGAATGTTCTGCATACTTTCATAAATATTCACAAGAGACTTTTATTCCCACAAAATCTCGTGTATGTTATAAAAGGAGAACATAGCCTAGTAAATAATAATATTGAAGAAATATTTTTTGTCTCTAGTACCTCTATGGAATATGATAAGGGAACGTATCCATACTACGTGACCCATTTTTTTTTTTCAAATTTTGTCCCCCCTCCCCCTTTGACCCCCCTTGGTGACCACCCGTAGTATATGCCTATATATATGCCTATAACTACCTCCCATCCATCTAGTTTTCACGTAGGTAGTAATTCATAGATAATAGTTTTATATCATTTTTAACAGAATATTAAAAAAAAATGCTTATACACTGGTCTTTTTATAACTACGGCGCTTGCCACGTAACGCCAAGAGTGTGTGCCATAATTTTACATACAATTACAAGTGAAAAAAAGTATCAAGAAGAAAAAATTATTCGCTGCGCGCCGTATTTGAATACCTACAGCTTGAAAAAGCAGCAGATTTCCAATATTGACTACGTGACGAAACCTACCCCCACCCTTTGACCAAGCATGGTATTTTGAAGACCCCCCCCCTCCCCTTAACAGATAACGTAGTATGAGTACGTTCCCTAATAAGAACCCTAGAAAATCCCCAATAACCCCCACCCCAAATCGCTAAACATTAATCTAGCTTTAATTTTTGTGCCGAACAACATAAACGTATAAACATTTTGATAACTATAGTCCATTTGGACAGATTAATTGATTTTTAGTTTGAGAAATATTTTTCCACAGTTTAATCTAAGATACTATTACTAATATAGGTGGACTATTTACTACTATACTACTTCTATAGATTATTAGGTATAATTTTTGATGATTGCCTAAAAAGTTGATATCCTACTAACTACTAATTGTAATAATAGACTAAGGGAAAAGCGTTTCCTTCAATTAAGTGAAATCATACTAATTTTTATTAACTAATTAAGTGTTTAGGGTTTGATTGTTCACTGCGACTTTAAAATATGTTTTCAGGTTAACTTTATCTATATATAATATCTAATTACAGAATTACGTTTAAGTTTACAGCAAGATATTAAGATTAATTTTAGGAATACTTATCATAATAGAAACTTAAGAAAACAATATAACTTCGAACAATGAAAATTCTTAAAATAAATTAAAGATTTTATAAAAATACATAATAGGACGAATACATAATAAAAATACATTAACGAGGACGCTTAATGTTTTCAGTTTTGGATTTGTTTGTTATCTTTTAAAGTTAGCGCCAAAGACCTATATATTACATTATAAAAAACACATCAAAATCTCAAGGTTTTGTTGATATTTACTTAGATTATATCGAACGTTAGTAGGCAAGGGAGCGTTTTGTAAAACTCACAGCTGTTATGAAATCAACGCATTCCAAATACTACTAGTTCTACTACTTGAGCACTAGATTAACATATAGATTGATTGATAAATCTATATGTTCAGATCTGATATCAGTTTATGTATGCCGTTTCGACTCTCAACTTAAGAACACTAAACAGCTTACATTTAAATGTTACGAGAGTTCTGACTAAGTAGGTAAAACATGGACAAAAATAATAATTTGAACTTTTTATTATAATGACTATATAAAGATGTAAGTACTTAAGTCAAAATAAAATAATAATATAGTGTCTTCATCATAAGATTTATAGTTAAGGCGCACCACAAACAGAGCCATTTTGATCTTCATATTGCGGTAACAAGCAACTCGCAAATGCAACTATTTAGCTGTTTACACTACACATAAACTGCGCTGACATGGCAACTCTAGTTGCTAGTTTCGATGATGAATATTATTATTACATTATTATTATTATTATATGTGTTATAGCTACAATTTCGTGACAACCGCATGGAACTTTTTGTTACTGAAAAGTTTAAAAAAAATTGATTCTACAACTAAATTATTGATAATTTCTAAAAGCACTCAAAGTAAGTCATAAAATTTTACTGAAAACTCTGCCTCTACCACGGAATATACATATAATAGTACTAATGTCTTTACCACAGAATAAACAGGGTTATTTGTAAAACACCAACAACCTCGCAGGAGTAGATTACCAACATCGTAAACAACACTGTTTGTGTTACGACTTTTCCGAAAACAGACAAAAACAAATCGACTTTCCATACAAATGTCCGAACAGCTGATCGAGTTTTGTATGAAACGTAGGTTTTTTGTCTGTTTTTGGAAAAGTTGGAGAACAAATGTTGTTGTTTATGATGTTGGTAATTTACTCCTGCGAGGTTGTTCTAGCTGTACTGACGCCTCTACGCTGTTTTACTAAATGAATCTTCTTTTTATCATCCTCATATTACTTATATCCAACGAAAAACAATTTCTATAGGATAAATTTTAGAGCAGTTCCCCTTGTCTTTGCGGTATAAAAGGTTCGAAGATTTGATTGAAAACAACATAATTTTCCAAACATTTCGCTCATAATGAAATAATTTCCATTTCCTGTCAGGTCAGTCTTGATGTACTTCTTTGAAATAACATTAACTATCATTTTTGTAACATGGTGCAAAGAATTGTTTTAATTTACTTGGATTTAAATAAATACTCTGAAATAAGTAATTTTGTTTGTTGTAATCAAAAACATAAATATTTTTCACAGAATTCTTCCAATTTTCAAAGGAAAATTCGATAAAAACGTTTTACTATATGTACATTTATGGCATTTATATAAATAGGTACCTAACAAATTCAAAGTCAGAGTCCATAGTTTTATCAAGAATCAAATCAATACCTATGTAAGTACACAGAAGAACCTAACACGAAACGTTAAATTTTTTTTTCTGATTATTGAAAGCATGGTCATGAAATAATGACATATAGATATCAAACAAATTAAGTACCTCATTAGAAAAACAATTAATTTAATATTAAGTAAGTATTGATTGTGAAAAAGTCTATAAAAACGACATTCCAACATATAGTTTGCGGTTCAAACGATTATCAGCTAAAAATTAACGGAGTTGTTTTAATAATCGTTCATTACCTAGTTGAAAAGTCTAATTTTGCAGAAACAGTTTTTGGTAGAACATCAGAAATCCATTCAGAACACCCGCAACTTTCACAAGACGTCGACATTACCTACTACAGCTGACTTACAGACATTTTGTAATACATTGTTGCTTCACTAGGCGATTGACATTTACCCGAAGAAGCGGGACTCGCGAGCTTTGATGCCTTTGATGCTCACTCTTATTGTAAATAGCTTTCGCCCGCGACTACAGCAGAAAATCTGCCGCTCAGTTTAAATGACCTCATTCTTATATGAAAGCTAGTACTACGGAGATTTCAAGCTTTTGGTTCTTGGTTCTACCCACCCGAATTAAACGAAACGTAGCTTAGATTTCAAGTTGAACCCCAAGTTACTAAACTGCGAAAAGCCCAATAAAATTCGTGCAGCGGTTCTTGCGTGATGCGCGCACAAAATTTTTTCAGCACTTTACAGTTACAGCATCTCGGAAAGAAGGTTCATTTCCGACCTGGGGGCCTACTCAAGTGGCCATTCTACTAACAATAACGCTAGTAGAATAGAATGACAATGTATGGGATTGACATAAGCTAACGAAATGTCACGTGATCAAGCGTAACGAATTGTGAATTGGTACCCAACTGTCCAATGTTTCTATTCGATCAAACAAATCTCTGATATTCCACGGGAAAAGATACCTTATTGCCAGGCCATAAGGTACCTTTTCTCTTAGAACGTCACCTATGGTTTTACGATAGCCGTCATACAAAATGCGACTCAAGTGGCAGAATTTGTACCATTTAACAAACATCACATTGAAATAATAATATTTTAAACCCTAGCTAATTTCTTATTCCTCGAAATAATCTTTAAAATCCAAAATCAAGTCAAATCAAATGACAAACTTTTCATTCTTTCTACAAAAGTCTGCGCTGCGTCGTTATCGAAAGTAATTTCGCACCCAAGTGGCTAAAATCTTCGAGAACGCTTGTTCTATTCGATTGCTTCGCTCTATGATCTATGGTTTCGTCGCAAAATGTCAGTCGACGCGACATTGGGTGCAATCCAACAGACTAATCGCTGAATCATCGATCGCCATAGTATTCCGGTACCGCCATGTCGAATTTAGGTTTCAAAAATATTAAGCCGCGATTACATAATATACCAATCTAGTGTCCGATTTAGGAATCCAAATTAGAGCTGCCAACCGTATAATAAGCTAAATCACTATTTCATTATAAATTTTTTGATATAATAATTATATCAAAAAATACGGGTGGCAACTCTAAATTGAATTCCTAAATCGGACACTAGATTGGTATATTATGTAATCTTTTACCCGTTTCCCTGGAATCGACATCGCCAGAAACGTCAAGTTAGCAGCCCACTTTGAGACCGTAATATCTTGGCTTGTATTGAAGCAATATTATTGAAATTTTCCGTATACGATTCACTATTTTCTAACAATTTTTTGGCATATAAATCACATTGATACAAACTGTATTTCTTAAAGTGTCTGCCAGCTTGACGTCAAGTTAGCAGCCTCACCAAGATACTCAAATATCTTTTGAACCATAGTATCACTATTTATATGGTATAGTTCACTATTTGTTAACAATTTTTTGACCTAGTCAAAACCTTCTAATTTCATGGTGAGGCTGCCAACTATACGCTAATGGAATGCCATTGAGTACAACGTCATCGATGCGTTCCGCTCTGAGTAAGTACGCAGCCTGGTTGTCTCATGAGAGCGGCAATGCGTAGGGTTACGCATCGGTCTACGTGCACGCGTACGTTACGCAAGCGGTGTGCCATGTCTCATAAAGTTTCAGACGTTACAACGTCATGGTACGTCTACGTGGACGCTTACGCATACGCTTACGCCTTTAAAAGACACGCGGGAGCTTAACTTCTGTACTCTCTCTATTTTCTCTACTCTCTATACTCTCTATTTTGTACCTAGACTTCAAGCACACTCACAGTTGCGCCTGTACAAAAACGTCATCTGAGTATTGAGCGTCTGTGTAATATGTAAGTAGTTACAACGCGATGATTATATGGAGTGTCCGGCAGGCTGATTATCTAACTAGATACCGCCTAGCGACCGGTCTCATTTGACAGATGAATGTGATACATTGCTACTTCTTTTTGGGGTAAAAAAAAATCACACCAAAGAAAAGTAGCAATGTATCACATAAATCACATTCATCTGTGAACTGAAACCGGTCGCTAGGTGGTTTCTAATTAGATAATCAGCCTATTTAATTATTTTATTATTTAATTAATATTCTATTGCCGCTATAAAATATAATTCTACCCCAATTAACTACTACTATGGTAAATTTCTGACCTTTTTTATCCTTTTATGAAATAGACCCCTGCTTAAATACTAATGGATCACAGTATTTACCACGCGTGAAGCCGTCGTCGTCGTCTGTCTGTCACCAGGCTGTATGTCATGAACCATGATAGCTAGAAAGTTGAAATTTTTACAGATGATGTATTTCTATTGCCGCTATAACAACAAATACTAAAACCAGAATAAAATAAATATTTAAGGGGGGCTCCCATACAACAAACGTGATTTTTTTGCCGTTTTTTGCTCGATATCAATAACGACAACAGGTAGACGGTTGAAATTTTCACATATGATGTATTTTTATTACCGCTAAAACAACAAATACTAAAACCAGAATAAAATTAATATTTAAGGGGGGCTCCTATACAACAAAAGTTTTTTTTTTTGCCATTTTTTGGTACGGAACCCTTCGTGCGCGAGTCCGAGTCGCACTTGGCCGGTTTTTTTTGTCATTTTAAAAGATCTCATTACTTTCCATGGTTAAAATAGTGAACACTCTACGGTGATCGATGACTCAGCGATTAGTCTATTGGAATGCAACAAATGTAATAAAAAATATCACTACGTTTTGTTTTGTTTTTGTCTATCGTTCAGCGACTTTCTTTCTAGTTAACGAAATAAAACCAATTTTCTTTATAATAAACGCTTGCTCAGTGCCCATGTGCCTTTTAAATAATATTAATACGTACCTACATAGTGGTTTAAAACATTGAGTTGAATCACATTTACTACGTAAGTAACTACCTACATATAACATCAAAACACCGCAATGGTTTTCAATAAATAAGACTTATCTTATGAACTTAATAAATCACTTACCTTTATTATTTCAGATACAATACCTATAAAAATAAGTATGGCATTGCGGAATATGATTGGCAAGAAATGTTGAACAAACAAAAGGCAGAGACTAGAGATGTTTACAATTGTTTTACAAGTGATCAAGTAGGTAAATAATACTAAATACTTAGTGGTTTTATTTAAACATTGAGGTACACTACATAATAATAAGATCAAAATACCGCAATGGCCCCCAGCAAGTTTGTATTTAAGAGATTGGCATGTGAACATTATCTCAGTTCTTAACATTAGCCCCTTCATATCTGACCTTTGTTTTTCTTCTATATATTTTATTATGTATATAGGTAGTTTATATTTATGTATATATTAATATATTGTATAAGTATGGTATGTAAGTGTATTATAGTTATGTATATTATTTATTAACTGTTTTGAACATAGTTTGTTTATTGCCGGCACAGTTGTATTCTCTCACACAATTAATGGTTGACTGGAAGAGAATGCCTAATGGCATTAAGTCCGCCATTTGTTTGTATTACTTGCAATAAAGATTAAATAAATAAATGATTTTGAATAGTCTATTATTTACCTAAACTGTTATTAACCCAATCTTATTGTACTTTCAGATACATACAATTCAATATAGGTTTAATGACATTGCAGAATATAATAAACTAGTACCTCTTATATTGGCAAGAAAAGATGCAGGAAGTACCGAAGTACCGAAGACAACCATAGTAATGTATATTTTGCTCCAAGCGACAAGCAAGACTATGAAGCTTTAGGTACTGTAATAATATAAAGGAGCATGATGGAAAGTGTTGGCTGTACTGTACTTAGTGCTTTGAAATCATATTACCTAATTGTATTGGTTTAGATTTAATTATAAAATAAAATATTGACTACCTAATATGTTAACCTTTCATTTTGTGTACTACCTACCAAACAAAACAAAAATTTTCAACAACAAGTTGTTGTTTTGCATTATCGAAATAATAGGGTAGTTATTGGGTGTTAGAATAAAACAACTTTAAATTTAAATCAAAGAACACATTTATCTTTTAAACTTTAAAGTAAAACAAAAATAACAAAGCAGCATCCTTAAAATATAATAAATGAGAAAGTCTGTTTGTTACACCTTCACGTCTTAACTACTGAACCGATCAACATGAAATTTTACATACACGTTGTCATGGGTACAAAGAAGGACAAAGGGTCCTTTCATCCCGAAAAAAGTTCACAAAAGATAGCAAAAAAAAACTTTTCATGCAGACGAAGTACCGAAGCCCCTGATTGTTGACACTATCTTGTATCGGTAGTTGAATCAGTCTTGTTTGGCTTATTGTAACTAGTATATCTTACAAGCAGGCCTTCTTCTAAGTGTCACCTGTAAAAAAGTAGGTATTTATTTATTTAAGTTAACATTATACAGGGTCATTTTAAACTTACCATCCATATTTTGAGGATGTGTTCAGTCCATGAAACTGAAAAACTTTCCCTAAGGAACACATGGTCAAATATGTAAAATAAAAATCTACTTTCCATACATATCAAAGAGATCACGTGATCAATTTAGTATGGGATGACCAAAATTTTCTGGCGAAATTTGACACATGTTTCTAGAGAAAGTTGTTTAGTTTCATATTGGACTGGACACATCCTTAAAATTTGGATGGTAAGTTCAAATGACCCGATATTGAAACAATTATTATTATTACGTATGATTTTTAGTATATTTAGTGTTGGGGGACCACTACTTAGATCAGACCTGCCAAGCCGACACTGGATTTTAGCGTGTCAGACTATAGTCAAACAATGGAAATCATTGGCTGTGGTTTATGTCATGGACTAATTATGTTCAGCAGTGGACATGCCATGGCTTAAACGGTGATGGTGGTGAAGATAACTATATGTTATATATATAATGTCAAGTTTATATTTAAAAGTGTTAACCACTTACCATCGCTCGGCCAGTTTATTGGAATTAATGCCAAGCTGACCTCTTTTTTGATAAGTACATGCTTTAAAGTTTTTAGTTTTATTTTTGAATAATTGTTGTTTCTTTACATACATGTGTAGTATACAACATAGTTGACTATGTATGACATATTTTTCTTATGTTTTTTTACACTATTTTGTTTGCCATTCATTGTGTCATTACTTTCTCAGTGTTCTATTTGTGATAAAATACATTATTTTAACTATACAAAGCCTGGCTCACTCATTACACATCCCATTAGTTTGCCTCAGTTTCAGAAATAGGTACTTAATCACTATAATTGTCCTTAGACTTTTTCTTCATCTTCTTATATAGTTCAATCAATTCCATTTTCAAGGAAATTTTAAGAAGAAATTATCTCAAGCTGAAACAATAAAATAATTTAAATCTTATATCCAAATGTTTCATTCAGGCATTGGCAGGAAGAGAGGCGGGTAGGCCGTGCCAACCCCAGATCAGTCTGGTGCCCACCCCAGAAAAATATCTAAATTAAATATAGGTAATGCTTTTCTATTGCCTTTCAAAACTCCAACGTGGCTCTAGCAACCTAGGCTTTGCCCCAGAACTACGGGGCCGAGCACTGGAAATTATCTCTAAATACGCCAATGCCTTCTGGCTTTTGTAAAGAAGGATACCTACTCTTCAAAGTGCCTTCTTCTCAATTAATCAATTAGGTACCTAATATTTTCTATTCCGTTTTCAGCACAATAAATTCTAAGTACTTACTGATGATTAGGGGTTTTAATTCCGAGGCCCCACGCCTCCAGTTGTAAGTGACCCGCTTCAGTGCTTCTCCACACAGATCACTTATTATTATTTCTCTTCTCCGTTCGTTTTTTGGCAGGAATCGCAGGCACAACCACTAAGCATATTAAAACACCCTTTGCAAAATTTGAAAATGAAACACGTGTGTGTTATAGCGTACGAATTTTTTCTCTTTCTACAAGGTATCAGCGTTCGCTGCGATACTGTAGATTCGCTGGCTATCTATTCTAATTCTATAGGTAAAAACAGCCGGTTGAGTACCATTTGCAGCGTGACCGCGCGAGCGTAAAGTTAACCACAGATCACACAGTATAATACAGGAGGGGCACACTTAGAACAACGCAAACGGTCGAAAAAAGTAGCGACATCTCTGTATCATAACCATCAACTTTCACAACAAAGTCTTCAACTTCAAGTTTGCCAAAAGACTTCAACTGGTTATAAAGTAATTTAAAACAAAATAACTAACCTAACCTAACCTTAGAGAGTTAAAAAAACAACCAAACAACCGCACTCTAAGCCACTGAACGTTAAATAAAAAATTTTTTTTTCATGTCAGTGCACTGAACGCAACCCTATATTTATCTTATTACTCTATGGTAACTAATTCCTAATCTGTGAACTAGCGTAGCGTCCGAAGATCGTGCCGGTTGAGTGCCAAATTATTAACGCTAACGCTGAAGCGTAGAATATTGTAGAAAGAGAAACGCTTAGAAACGTTTGCCACTTGAGTAGGCCCCCTGTTGATTTTATAAATTATTGTGTAAAGAGAAGTAATATAGCTCATGAAATTGCATTTTTATTGTCATTCAGAAAATTGCTAACTAAAATACAAATCGGCGATACAGAAATAGAGAAAATTAATTATAAAGATTGCCAATGCTACAGAATATATTACTAAAGACAATGCAATATTTTTACAATTACATAATTTTCTGATTCAATAAATCTTTTTTTTTTACGGTCATGGCAACTATCCAGATATATTTTTATCGGTAGTATTTAATCGTGTAACAATAAATTCCCATTTTGGGTATCAAAAATACTGAATATAGCGTACTGAAATACTAAGTGGGCGACGGACTGAGGGCGTCTACAAATGTTGAAAATGGGTGACTTTAAAATACAAATCGAGTAACTAATTATTCAGAACGGGCGACCAAATTACTATTTGGGTGACAACTATAGGGCACACAAAACATTTAAAATTTGGCATATATTTTATTTAAAAACCGTGATTATTATCCTAATCGAGATGACAATAATACCATTTTGGGCAGCTTAAATCAGTTACCTACTTGGTGTAATAGTTGCCCACTCAGTATTTTTGTCACTCATTTAGAATTTTCACTGCTAACTTAAATTATTTATCTCCCACATGTAGTCGCCTGTTTTACGTATTTTTGTAATCCACTGTTAGTCACCCGTTTAGTTATTTTGTCGCCCAAAAAATTAACCGCTGCCAGGTTTAGTATTTAAGTATCCCATTACCAGTTGCCTTTAATTATTTCCAGTCTCCCAATTAATTAATTCCCTATTTTTAATTATCATTATAGGTACCTACATGATTAATTTTTACATCAACTTTAAAAAAAATCAATTTGACAGCTCGACGATTGTATGGGAAGTGGTCGTTGTTCTTTATTCCTAAAGAGAATATTGAAGTAATGATTGCACCTATGTTATGTACAGAAACGCTGAACTGACTGAACACGACATTTTCATCAACTTATCTTTTTGTATGATGAACGTAAAAATTAATGAGAATTCCAATGAATTGGTACAAAAAATGTTATTTGGGTTAAATTGTCAATTTGATCAATTGGGGGTAAATGTAGAAGTTCCGGAGTAGCGAGCGCGTACATAAAAAAACCGGCCAAGTGCGAATTGGACTCGCGTACGAATAGTTCCGTACAAATATACGTTAAAAAATCACTCTTGTTGTATGAGAGCCCCACTTAAATATTTATTTTGTTCGGTTTTTAGTATTAATTGTTATAGCGGCAACAGAAATACATCATCTGTGAAAATTCCAACTGTCTAGCTATCACGGTTCGTGAGATACAGTCTGGTGACAGACAGACGGACAGTGGAGTCTTAGTAATAGGGTCCCGTTTTTACCCTTTGGGTACGGAACCTTACAATCCCGATAAGCGGACAATGTTCGTCACTCAGAACACTTGGTCCCACTCCGTGACACTATTAATTAACTCACTAATAAGGTTCTATATTGCGTCCGATTATCGCGATTCTTTTTATGTAATTGGGAAGGCAACTGTCAAAATGGCGCTGCGTACGCTTGTTCCACGAGAGCTATGAAAACGAAAGACTTTTACTTAAAAAAATCGTTTTCTTAGCTTTAAAATGATTAAATTCTATGTAATAGGCTTTAAAAATGTGGGCACTTACAAATTTCCGAAAAATTTGGATATAGAAAAATTTGATAAATTCTGTAAGAATAAAAACGTCTTAATTTGGCTTTCAATTCCGGCATTTGCATTGTAGAATAGTCTTTTATATCCATTTTGGGTCAATGGGTCTTTTTTAGTAAAAAATACCATAAAATAAATACCTATTTTCCCATACATTTTGTTCTGAACGTCTACTGTCTTAAGAACAAGCGTACGCAGCGACATCTACAATTAGCTTTGCGTTGGGGCGGATTAATTACGTCGGTAATTGATTGAGACCACCTACATGGCGGACCAATGATCTGGTGACGATCACTGGAAGCCTCATTGCAATAGATTAAGTTGTACATAGTTTTCTTTCATAGTTTTCTGATTATGAAAATGTGAATTATAATACTTTATTATATTCCAAAATAGTCTGAAAATAAATAGTGAGTAAATAATTCTTCCACAAATCATACTTGACAATACTATTGTCGCCTCTCAAAAGTAGACAATACCTTATACATCTTTAGTAACACACATATCGTGACAGATTACGTAGAGTATTGCACTGCAATGGTCCTATTTTTTACTTTGTTACACAGCATCCATCGATCGTGAGAATATCGGCTACAAACAGTATACTTATCTACCGCGGATGTCACAATCACAATTGACCCGATACGTTTTATCGTCAAAATCTATGCTCAGTTGCTCACGTAATTCATGCGCAGACAACATTGTTCTGCGAGAGTGATGATGTGGTGGGAATCATGTCGCAACGGTATTTTGAGGACTAGAAATGGGTTTAGGCACTTCCTGCGCTGGCACAGCGCGCGCATTGCCGCATTGCAGGGCAAGGCCAACACACTTTTTTCCACTTCTGGTTTTTTGCCCGACTGACCCTGACGTTTGAGGTTACAATTACGCATTCTGATCACCCACGCGTGCGACATAGTAAATGTCACAAATATAGAAAGTGCATTTTTACCAACGTGACTGGAAACGCAACGTAATTTATTGATTTCTCCTCGGCTGTAAATCACAGAAGAGAATTCACCGTTCTAACTCATTGGAATTCAAGTACGTTTCATAATAATAAAATGTTCAAATAACCCGTTGCTGGGTTTCTACGGTAGATACTGTTACTGCTAAAACGTGATCACGCATGATATAGGTTTGTTGCATAGATTATGCGTGCGATCGTACGAATTCGAATGACTTACATAAAATAGAGAAAGCGAATGGAAGCTGTGACTCTGGGCGGTCGGAAGCGGATACGGAATCACTCAGCATCCACCTGACCTGACCCTGCTAGGCCTGTTATTCAACAATCTCGGAGTGGACCGACAGGCTGACCTTTACGTCGCGCCGCCGCGCTACCGACTCCAGCCTGTCAGACGCGCTGCATCAACTCCGACATTCACCCAACCTCGCGTGCCGTGCCCACTGCTTAACATTTATCATCATCGAACCGCAGCTTGCATAGAAAATCCTTTAATAATTTGCGTTATGCCTTTTGCCCCCTGAACTCAAACGTTTAATTGACCTTTCGATGTTACCGCAACAATGTACATATATTTTAATGTTTCATAATACCTTGTAACCTCTTCTGATGTAATAAAAAAAATCTGTGACTAGTGAGAGGAATACAGCTGCTTGCATATTTTTAGCACATACTTTTATCATGTTAGCGCATCCGTGATTCAATGCCACAGTTATTCTGTGGCCAAAGTGAATTAAAATGGCAAGTAGTATTTTTATATAAAGTAATTATTCAGAGAAGTTAAAATACCAACCAGATGAGGTCTAATAATGCGATGATTATTCACTGACTTGTGAATAAATTCATTACCGGTGTGGATTTTTGTATTGATTGGTACACTACAGTGTAGATAGAAGGATTATTATCGCTATGCATGCTTGTATTTCTATTCATACATAAATAAATATTCAATTATACAAGGACAAACTACTTTTAAAATTCGGTCTGGTTTTAAGGTAATTTACTTACCTACTCTAATTTTAAATAGTTGTGTGCTTTTATGTGGCTACAATTATTTACTGTTAGGGATTGCAATTGCTGGATCCAGCAATCCAGCTGGATCCAGCGCTTTTTTTACATGCTGGATCCAGCAAACCGTGCTGGATCCAGCAGCGCGGATCCGCAAATGTATCAAATTCGAAATTAGTTACTTTATGTCTTTAATAGCCGCCTTTTTTCGATCGAAAGCGATTATTTGTCTATGGTTTAAGACTATTTGATGACCTTAGACCAGAACGTATAGGCCAAAAGGACCTCCTCAGCAGCCGGCTATACTTTATGCAGTTCTGTGCAAAGTATGTAAGTATGTATGATAAGACTATGAAATACGTTTTTTAATGTCTTACTTCCACAGCTAACTCAACAAAAAACTAAATAACTGTTGTTAAGAGTGTTGGTAATTCACACAAATGTAAGCACATTTGTGTCGTTAGGATACAGTATAGGTACATGCTGGTTTGTAGTTGTAGCAACAGCTAGCTAGTACTCTTTACCTCTCTTTAACTTAAATTGCTACTGGCTAGTAACAATTTAAGTTAAAGAGAGGTAAAGATTGATTGCGTCTGATTAAACGTCCCTATTACCTAAGATATTATTTGATTCAATATTTTGCTGGAGCCAGCTGGATTCAGGCCAATCTTGCAAAAATCCAGATGGATTGAAAATACTGCTGGATTGCAATCCCTATTTACTGCATAATATGACATACCTAACTAAAGTGACATTAAATTGACATTATTTTCCATAAATGAGTTTAAGAATATTACTATTATTACATCAAATATTATGTAAAAAAACATAAGTATTTTCATTGTACTGTTAATTCCAAACCTGCGTACTGCGTAGGGGTAGTTATACATATATGTATTTCTTGTTAAATAATTGTTCTTTTTAGGATGACCAGTGTTTTAAGGGAGGGGAAATAGGGATAATTAGGGCTGATGAATGTGTTCTGAATATAATAATTGTTGTTCCAGTGTTGCACTAGTGGCGTTGGCGGTGAGCGAGGCGGCTGCGCGGGCGCAGGACGAGGGCGAGGCGCGCTCGCCTGTGAGGGGCGGACTACTCAAGAGGGGGGGACTGGTTAAGGGGAAGACCACTACCACCACCACTACTCCTGCGCCTCAGGTGAGGACTGTTGAGAATTTCACCTCGCGCTCTAGACGACCACGACCACTCCATCGCTGTCGTTAGCTGCCATTTTTCATGTCTCCACTGCACAGGTGGATAAGGAGCTGGGATCTACGGTTTAACATGCCTTCCGAAGCACGAAGGAGCTCGATATACTAAATTGTTGGTCTCCCATCCCACCGACCCTTGCAAAAAATGCTTAAAACTGACGCAATGAGGATCAGTAATAGGTTTGAATCCTATAGTTTTATTGGTATAATATAAAAACATATTCATAGCTATGAAACTTAGTGAAAGATTTTTTGAAATCCGTTTGGAAATGGTTGAGTTATGAGGGTTTTGATGGAAATGCTAAGCTCAATGCAATGTGCTTTATCACGTACGACATAAGGTTTGCGTACGTCTCGATGACGTCATAAGGACACCCCAAAATAACAATGTTTTAGCACGTTTTAGCTCGTATATCTTCTCAGGTTTAAGAGATATCGTAAAAATTTCTTCACAGTTAATCATGTGGTGGCATAAGCTTTCTGATAAGCCACTAAACAAAAATCGTTACTGATCCGCATTGCCTTGCGATTGCAGCTAGTCTAAGAGCCCATTACACGGTAGGTTTTGCTGTCAGTTTAACCACAGTCACGCGCTGTGACTGACGATTAACCTACCGTGTAATGTAGTGACTGATGGTTGCATGATGTGATTTGTTCTTTCCATCTGACTGATCAGTCAACGTAATTCATGAAATGGAATTTGACTGACGCTTGCATGATATAAAATTACTAGCGGCCGCCCGCGGTTTTACCCGCGTGATTCCCGTTCCCTTGGGAATATTTGGATAAAAAGAAAGCTGTGTTTTAATCCAGGCTATCTACTATCTGTGTGCCAAATTCCAACCAAATCCGTTCAGTAATTTTTGCGTGAGTGAGGAACAAACATCCAAACATCTAAACATCCATACCCACAAACTTTCACATTTATAATAATAGGTATCAGCCCACAGATGGTAGCCAAACTTGACACAGAATTACTAGTCAAATTTAATAAGTTGTTAACATGTAGGGTTCATTGATTAATGTTTTGGAAATAAAATAGTTTGAACTATTTCTTCTTCTTTGAACCGAATTACTTAGTTCAATACACTCCGAAATTACAATAATAATTTATAATCCTTCAGGGTTGATTTTCAGATTGTTACAATGTGTAGAATTCCAAAGCAATGTAAATTATTAGGATCTTCCAATATTATAGAGACAGTGATATCGAAAGAGGACCAAATTCTTTATGTAGGTAACTCTTGGTGGATTGCGACACTCGTGAGTAAATGCTGCATGCTGTGCCGAACTCAAACACAATAACACTTTGGGCCAAGCTATTGTTCTGACACTAAGATTAGTAACGCCTTTGCTGGGTGTCTCAAACGATATAAGCAATAACACTTTCCCTCTCTGAACCTTAAGCCGTGAAACAATTCGTCAAACTGCTGACTGGTGATACTTATTATTTGGAGGTTCCGCCATAAGCTCAACAAACAAAACATTTTATCATAACTTTGCAATACATTTGGCTCTCGAGTAGGAATAAAACAAAAAATATACTTGATGGTCATAGGAGTTTGGGACTGTTCTCCTACAGTCATTTGTCCGTTGAACCATTAGCCAACACAACCTTTCATCGGCGAATGTTTCTCTTAAATATCTTTCACCTTTGAATTTTTACACTGAATTATCTTTTGCCAACGAACGTTTCGCGCGCACGAACGTTTCGTCGGCAGTCGCTTCAACGGCGAATGTTTTGCCTGAGCAATATTTTGACAATGATCTTTTCATTGCCAGATGCAAACAATAAAATAAATGCGAAAGTAAAGTAACAGATATAAAATTTGGATAAAAAATTAAATAAAAATTAAATCTATATGCTTATGACGCCGCCGTCTAGAGATATCGTTCTGCATTTTTTTTCCATTTGCGTATGTTTGTATACAACCATAAACCGCGGTCATTACGATCTACATAGTTATTTTATTTTATTTATCTTTTATTGGGAAACAAACAGCTTTATACATTTCATAGTAATAGCTTAATTGATGCTAACTCATTTGCCAAAAAAGAGTTTCCACTTATAATAATTTACATTTAATGTTAATGTACTAAGGTACTTAAACTTTTCATGAAAATTAATTTGTTGATAGTACACATATTTTTTTTCTTTCGATAGATTGATTAATAACATTACGGTATAAGCCATTTCAACAAAAAAAATTTCCAAAGCGGTTCTCCATGCAAACGGCGATAACGTTTCCCACCCTCTAAAAACCTTAACCCACAGCAATGAATTTTTCGGATGTTTTTGAAATGCCTAAAAACTAGGGCTGTACGTTTTGATTTTTTAAATATTCCTTGTAGATTTGAAAATATTGACACTTTTTTGTTTTGTATGAAATCACTAAAATGCAAATATTTCAAAATCTATTATGGATATTTAAAAAATCAAAACGTACAGCCCTTTTCTTTTTTTGTAGTTTTTAGGCATTTCAAAATACCAACAATTCGTTGCTGTAAGTAAAGGTTTAGAGGGTGGGAAACGTTATCGCTGTTTGTATGGAGACCGCTTGCTTGACAATCCTCTTAAGTAATGGTTTTTCCTAATTGATGAACGAAAATTGTGCTTCACGAAAATGCGTGTATCTTCAACCTATTGATTATTTAAAAAAAATATTATATAACATAGCATTTTATTTATATTTATAATATTCTTGCGTCTGGCGATCAAAAGATCAATGTCAAAATATTGCTCAGGCAAAATAATCGCCGTTGAAGCGACTGCCGGCGAAACGTTCGTGCCGTCGAAACGATCGTTGGCAAAAGATAATGCAGAGTAAAAATTCAGAGGTGAAATATATTTTAGAGAAACATTCGCCGATGAAAGTTTGTGTTGGCTAATGGTTCAACGGACAAATGACTGTAGGAGAACAGTCCCAAACTCTGGTCATAGTCATAAGGCAAAAAAAACGATATCGCGCTTCCCGCAACTATCGGAACGGAACGGAACTATCGGAACGGACATTGAAAATGAACATCAAAAATAAAAAGTAGAATAGTATCTAGTTAAATCACGAAATAGTATTGAACACAGTGATTCTTATAGCACGAGAACGAGACTATGAAAAGGTCATTGGGAATATTTGACCTGATTGATGAAAGTTCGCGTACAGAAACCAAACCAGTTTTAAATTGAAGAATTCAATCCCATTTTTCAAAATATGTATTATTTTTTGTACAGACCGGCAGAAAAAAGTTATTTTACAATATGTGTGCGAGTATATGTATAATGTTATGAAACTTTTGTTAATAAAACAGAAGTTTTTACTTTCAGCATTGTGAAAATGTGTGGTTCAAACTAATGATATTGGTTCAAGCATAATTAACGTTTGTATTGTCTGTATTTATTTATTTTATTTTATTTATTATTGAAATGCTGTGATATAATGATAAAAAATGAAACATGGCCTGCAAGAATGTGACCTATTTCACTGAGTAGCAGATACATTTATCTACATATCTAGCTCTATTTCGTTTGTGTACGCTATAGGCCAAACGTGCGAATAAAATGCCCAATGACCTTTGGCCTCGTGTTTAAACCGTTTAAACTATCTTCTTCGCTGGACACACTAATTTGTTTGTAAAATACCTGCAACGTGTATGTAACAGAATTAATGGCTAAACCGGAATATGGTAGAAAGGGACCATCAAACTGAATAACTTTTACTATGAGACCACCTATGAAATAACGAATAAAAAATCTGTTGTTACATACATTTTCATATTTTTAACACGTTTTTATTATTGTTATTAATTTATGTATGAAACAGCTGACTTTTTTCGTGATTTCAAAGTTGATCCCATAGTATAAGTTGTTCAGTTGGATATAGTCCCTATCTAGATACCATATTATACTGGTTTAGTTATTAATTCTGTTATGCCTCATTTAGATTACCGGCGAACATACTCGCCGAGGAACTCGCCGAGTAATCGGGCTCGAATACAGACTACCCGAATATGGTATTTACATACTCGTCTTCGTGCCTATTCGCCTGTTCTCGGCGAGTATCTAAACTAGGCATGACACGTTGTATCGGTCGGTCTGGGTGTTACTATGTTAATATTAGCGTAGCGACAAGTGTGAAATGCTATCCCAAAATTTGAATGATCGAAACACGCGTTAACCCAAATGAACGAAATCCCTAAAAACGTTTTACCAAAAACATGCTCAGCTAAGTCGAATCACATTAACTCAAAAGATTTGGTTTACTTTTACTTTTAATATTTTTGAGGGTAGGAAACGGAACTTGACGAAATAAATTGTACCTATGCACAGCAAAGTGTAAACGTGCTTGAACGCTAACCACTCGCACTTATGTCCGGTTTTTTGGCTTAACTTGATTTGACTACTCGCCCAAAAAAGCCATTGCCAAAAATTGGTGGATTTTCTGTTTTCGCGGCAGTCGATGAAATTAATATCTTGCCCAATGCCCATACAAATTGGTCATTGTCTTTTGGTACTAAAAGGGGGTAGACACAAAAACAGGGGGGACATGCGTGAGTCCGACTCGCTTTTATTAATTTGTTCCTCTATTTTGAACGGAGCTTTTCCGAGGTTAGGACACTAGAACTTATAGTACCTATTATTTTGTTAGGAACTCGTTTTCTTATGAAAAATATCAGCGTTTTGTATGTAGCATATAAATCGTGCACACTAAATACATTGCACAAACTTCCGTAAGCGTTGTTGAGGTTACGTATGCAGCTATGTTAATCGTGCCAGTGTTTCGCAAATGACACGCTCAGATGACGAATCCGGTTCAAGGTGAATGGGCTGGAGGATCGTGCCCGATGTTCGGGTCACCTTCGCCGATGACCTTTGTGGAACCTTCCCTTCTTCACAGCTCTTAGCAGTGCATTACCTGTGCGCGTTACGAGACCGGTTCTGGTAAACCACTTTGCTTAATTTGGGAAACGCGTTTGAACTTCTTTTTTTTATTGGATGTTTAGGATTGGTGAGGAAAAGACAAACCTTTTCCTTGATTGCCAACTTTGGGTCTTACGTTCCGTCCAAGAAGTTTTGTTTGAAAATTAAACAGAATGCAAATATCACCATCTATTGTGTACATGCAACATTTTTTATTAAAATCCAATATTGTTTATACTTATAACAGTTTTTGTGTTCAGCATTTTTTATTATAGGATGAGTCGGTCAAGGTAAACTAAATGTAAGTAGTTTCATGCTATTTATGAATCCAAAATTCAAGTATTTCTCACAGAATTTACCTATTTCAACATTGATAGTTGACTTCATCAATGTTTAAAGGATTAGGAATAATCTCGTCTAGAGTAGTTTGAAAATCTTCACGGTATACTTTCAGCTCTTTCCTGCGTTGTTAAGCTTAATCCTGATTGATTTGACGGATTCTTAGCCGTTCTTAATATCTATTCTGTGGTATCCTAAGTCAGTTTTTAATAACAATCATTTAACCAAACAGTGAAAGAGTAACCATAGAACACCCAAAGATTTTAAGGTAAGCACTTACTTAGTAGACCTACTGTATCAGTTGAGTTACAAAATAGGCCTGCAGGGCAAAGTTATACTGTTCGCACTTTAAAGGTGAAAAGGCAGTTTCAAAGACATAAGTATATGTATAAAATATTTCAAAATCGATTTCAAGAAAAATATAACTCCGTGGTTTGCTGTCCGCTGGGTATTCTTCCCATCGACATCAGCCATTTTTAATGTCCTCACTGCTGGGGCACAGGCCTTCCTTATGGGCGGATAAGGAGGATGGGCCACACAACTCAGGCCCAAAGTGAATTGGTGGGTGTTAATGACTGCCATTGCAGCTGGGACCAACGGTTTAATGTGCAGCAACTTAAGCGCGGAAGAACTCGAGATATAATTTTTTGGTCACCCATCCCATGACCGACCATTGCGAAAGTTGCTTAACCACCGCAATCACAGCGCCAGGCAGGCGCTAAAACTGCGCCACCGAGCTCTTCGCTATTTTTCCCATACAAAGAGCATATCATTATTTTTTTATTTTATTTTAAACTTTATTGCAAAAATTACAGCAAATGGCGGATTTAATGTCATAGGCATTCTCTAATGTTAGAACTATACATGACGTGTCGGCAATAAAGCAGAAATTTATAATAATATCTATTTAAAATGCAAATATCTAGGTACTTACATACTTACATAAATATTATGATAAATATCAAATGAAAAAATACGTTAGGTATGTGCCAATAGCGAGTTACGTGCTAATATTTAACCATAAGAATAAATAAAATGATTTAACCTTAAATTTTAACCGCCTCTGTGGTCTAGTTGTTCGCCCAGCCGTGCAAGACGCAGGGGTCCCAGGTTCGATTCCTAGGGGGGGGGTGTACAATTTGAACTCGATTTGGTTGGTGGTAGGGCTTACTTCAAGTCCACCTACCGCCACCATCTTACTTAAGTCTCAGTAGTCTGACGCCATAATAACAATTTTAAAATTGTTGTGTTCCGGCAGTTAAAGGTAAGATAGCCAACTGGGGAACTCCTCAGATGAGGATTCCGGGTGTAGTGCGCTTCCACCTTCGCTCTTATCGTCATTTAACATCAGGTGAGATGAAGGCCAAGCACTATCCGGTTGTGCATAAAAAAAACACTTGTCCTTAGTTGAAGGGACACCCTAAAATAATTATAATGCAGGAAAACCACGTTATGTGTCTACAATAGCGAGTCACGAGTTAATGTTTAACCTTAAATAATTATTTGTTGTGGCAGGAAGAGGAAGAATACGAGGACGAGGATTACGCCGCCGAAGAGCAGCAGGAGCCGTCCACGGAGGCGCCGCCGTCCTCCACGGAGGGCAAGAAGCTGGTCGCGGGCGGAGTACGCCCCTTCAGAAGCAACACTGATCTGCTCGAGACCCTCAAGAGGAGGAGGGCTCAGGCTGCTGAGCAATGTTAGTATGCTAATCAAATTAAACCTGGCCTTCTGGACCAACTGACCACTAAATCTCATCACCAGTGGTCAGTTGAGAAGAAAAATTTCTCATCTGACCACTGGAGTGTGAAGTGTTTTTTTTTTGTTTCAACTGACTACGAATGACCTTCTGAAAACTATGTAAGCCTATTTTTTAAATCATAATTAAACCACCATAAGTTGACCTTCTCCATATTTATGTGATCCTGGTACTTTGGAGATGCAAGTGATTGAAAATATTTTGAACCAAAGCGAAGCGAGGACAGGTTGCTATATTATAAATATAAATGACCTGATCCTGGTACTTTGGAGACGTAAGTAATTAAAGAAATAAAAAAAACTGAAACTCCTCGTCAGCAAAAGTTGGGAAATAATCATTATCACAGTCAGATTTGAATATTTTATAAATATAATAATTTTTGGTTTGGTCACCACACCAGTGGTGAAATGGGAGTAAGATGGTGTTATTTGGTCACTGGTAGTCAGTTGAGAAATTGGAGTTCCAACCAACCACTGGTGGTAGGATTTGGTGGTCAGATGGTACGGAAAGAAACCTGGGAGGGTATTACAACCTCTTAAAACTTAAAGCCAGGTTTATACAGGGTTATTTCTAGAACATCAATAATCTCGCAGGAATAGATTTTATAGATTAGTAACATCATACAACAACATTTTGTTCTAGGACTTTTCCAAAATCTGACAAAAAAACGACTTTTCAAATAAAACTCGGACATTTGTCCGAGAGTCGAATTTTTTAGTCTGTTTTTGGAAAAGTCGTAGAAAAAATGTTGTTTAATATGATGATAGTAATCTAACAACCTTTCAGGAGGCAAGGTTGTTGGTGTTTTACAAATAACCCTGTATATTGCTATAGTTACATCTCTTTCTCGCTGTATAGCAAGTAAAAGAGACGTAGGTATTTGATAGCCATTTAGAAAACTGGCAAGTTTTAAGAGGTTATATAATACGGGAATAAGGGGGCTGGCCCCCTTATTTATTAACGTGATAATTTGTCACCCTCTAGACAATTATATATTCATTGCTTCAACCAATTTGAAAATAGAAAAAACTACCTACCTACTCCGCAATGTAAGCCAAATTGTCATGATAGTTGACATTCAAATTGTCACGTTTGGCTATAATCATTTACTTTATTACAGCTATTACAGATGGAGCTATTCTATTTTAACGAGCTGGAGACGGATTTTGAACGAATCTCAAACATCCATTTAAATATTCTGATTATACTCGTAGGCAAAACTTTTCTGATATATGCAAAACCTTATCTGATACTAAAGGCGAAACTTTCCTCGGATAACATCGTCACTGGCTATATCTGTATATTATATGGCCTGTGGTCATTCCCTGTTAATGACCCTGTGGTCATTCTAAACTTACCATCCAAATTTTAAAGATGTGTTCACTCCATAAACCTGAACGACTTTCTTTAGGGAACACAGGGTCAAATATGTGAAAAAAATCGACTATCCATTCAAATCAAAGAGATAATAACATGATCAGTTTAGTATGGGATGACCGTTGTGGCGAAATTCGACACATGTTTCTTGGGGAAAGTTGTTCAATTTCATGGACTGAACACATCCTCAAACTTTGGATGGTGAACACAAAATGACCCTGTATAGGTAAACTAGAGACCGCCTGCGACTTCGTCTGCGTGGAAAAGTTTTTTACTATCCCTCGGGAACAATATTTTTTTTCTGGATGAAAGGTACCTATGTCCTTCTCTATACCCCTGACAACGTGTATGCAAAATTTCATGATGATCGGTTCAGTAGTTAGGACGTGAAGGCATAACAAACAAACAAACGGACTTTCGCATTTATAATATTAGTAAGGATATTGCGTTATCCATTTTGGGTGTAAATATCTTAATGTTATTCGATACTTTCTGAAGCAATGAAACTAAAATTAACACAAAACGCTAAAATGCGTTTTGTCTAGACATATTTATTTTGTACCCGGTTACAGATCCTGTGATTTAATATTTTGCCTCAAAGCTCTCTACGACTAAAGCAGAACTTCAACAAGATTCCTCCTCCTCGCGTCGTGTTCCTAACGAGTAATGAGGAACACGACGCGAGGATGAATCTCAGTAATGACTGAGGGTCGTGATTCCCCGAAGATAAGTTAATTTTTCTTTGATGATGCCCTTCCATCGATGTCTGTCCTTAGCGTCATGGAGTGCATCGTGTAGCTTGGTGTTCAGCGTTCAGCGGATTTGGTCAGACCACCTAGTGGGGCTTCGACCTCTCGGCCGTTTGCCATCGACCTTGCCAGTGACCATCAGTTGTTCGAGGTTGTGATCAACAAGATTAATATGCGATCATTTTGTTTTGTTTAGCCAAACACGGCCACTCTTCGGGTGCGCAGGCGCACGAGTCGGCTGCCTCTGAATCTGCGGCTAAGACCAGCTACAGTGAGTATTCTTTTTTACTTCATCATCATCATCATCATATCAGCCGCACGACACCCACTGCTGGGTATAGGCTTCCCCCAAGGATCTCCACGACGATCTTTTTACTTGGACTTTCAAAATCTTAACTGTGTTATATCAATGATTAACTATGATAAGATTCTTTTGAGTTTCTTGCCGGTTCTTCCCTATACTAAGTATACATTACAAATCAATGTCGTAGATTTTTGATGTTCATTTAAGTGCTTTGTAACCTTTGATTTTAAGTATTTATCATTCATAACGATTACGATAATAATATCAGCACTTTCAAGGAGATATCAATTTTATTCATTTTACAACAACTTTGTTTTATTTTATTGTTACATAGATTTACGGTATGTATTCTTAATCACGATAAATGATACCTCACACCCCATTTATCTTTCTCCATCCTTTTCTGAAAAACTTTGGAAATTAATGCATGTTCAAGTAGGGAAGTAGGTTCCTACCTCACACAGAATTAATTTCACCGTAGTTGTTGGTTTCAGCGACAAGGAATGAACAATTTAAGTAAAAACGTTTCGTTTCAGGTAAGAAACGGGTGAGCAGCGCTCCTCCAGCGCGCGAGGCTAACAGCGAGGAGTCAGCGCCCGCGCCCGCGCCGGTTAAGCCCAGCAGGGGGCGCTTCGGTAAACGTAAGTAAAATAACTACAAGTACATTGTCCATCAGCAATTTTAATGTCCCCATTGCTGGGGTACATGCCTTCTTTATGGATGGATAAGGAGGACGGGCCCAATGCGGATTGGTGGGTGTTAACGACTGCAAATGCAGCAGGGACCAACGGCTTAACGTGCCTTCCGAAGCACAGAGGAGCTCGAGATAATACATTTTTGGTCACCCATCCCATGACCAACCCTTGCGAAAGATGCTTTACCTCCGCAATCGCTGGGCCAGGCGCTAAACCACTGCGCCACCGAGCTTCTCTTATAATACCTCGATCTAAACCCTCCTCCGGCGCGCGAGGCTAATAACGATGGGCCTGCGCAATGCGCATGCCTGACCAAATCTAGCACGGGGCGCTTCGATAGACACGTAAGAAGTTGTTACTTCTTACTAAAAAAAATAGGTAGGTACCTAACCTAGTGCCAAAAATCTAAACAATCTTTTAACTTTTGGTTTTCCATACAAAAATCTAATTTCAAAAAGTTTTTAACACGTTTATTATTAGGTTCCTTTCTTATTTGTATGTTTGTACACAATTTTTCATGATAAATTTAATCTGAGTTTATTTGAATTTGATGTTCTTGCTGACATTGCTACAGTATAAATAAAAGTTTTTTTGAAAAAACTTACCTACCTATATACTTATAGGGTTATTTGTAAAACACCAACAACCTCGCAGGAGTAGATTGGTAACATCATAAACAACAACGTTTGTTCTACGACTTTGCCGAAAACAGCACTGACATGAAAGATTTTTTTTGTGTAAATATATGCAGGTCAATGGAAAACAGACAAAAAAATCAATTTTCCATACAAATGTCCGAACAGCTGATCGAGTTTAGTATGAAAAGTCGATATTTTTTTTGTCCTCTGCGGAAAAGTCGTAGAACAAATGTTGTTATTTAAGGTGTTATTAAACTCCTCCTGCGAGGTTGTTGGTGTCTTACAAATAACTCTGTATATATATACTGTGACATTATACTGTCTTTCTCGTGTGTGAATTAGAACAGAAAGAAATTCGAGTTACATACAAAAAACGCGAACGTAACATTTTGACACACAGCGTAGAGAAATTATACATAAATTTCGTCAATAAAGTCCGTAAGTTGACTATTAAGTACAGCTTTCGAAAAACATCAAATTCCAATAAAATCAGATTGAATTTATATTAAAAAAATCTTTCACAAGGTAGCTCGTTTGTATGAAAAACCACAATAATGGCACGCCATTTGACATTTTATACTACTGTTTAGAATGTCAAATGGCGTAAGTTTTTACAACTATATATTTTATTGCATTTTCAATGTTAAATTTAATTAGCACTTGGTCAAACTCGCAAAAGGTTGGATTCTGGGTTCCGTATATTATACCTCAAAAGAAAAAGTATATAATATTCAGTGAAAGCATCCTTTCACAGTGTTAAGACTACCACAGAGGAATCCTTCCAGGATCACAGTTGTCCGTTATCCACCCTTCATAATATACCAAAGCCCTCTGTCTGATACTCTATAAATATCAAGCTCAGAATAAAATTATAAAAACGGAAAATGTTACCTAAGTATGTACTTACTTACTTACTATTTTAACCCCAAGTTTGACGTGTATATTTGTGTATATGTCTGAGGCAACGAGATCACAAACGAATAGACTGATTTTGATACGGTTTTTTTACTATGTCTTTCTTATTACAGCGGCCATCAGGGCCATCCAGGAGTCTGATGCGGAGGAGCAGTTCGACGCCCCCGCCCCGGCCAGGAGCGGCCGAGGGTTCTCCAGACGAGGGGCCTACTAACACCCCTTCTCTATAGAAATCCCTTTCTCCCACCCTACTTCTCCTATATACAGTACGAGGCATATATCTTGAATTTTTTCGAGGGAGTGGGGGATAAGTTCGCGCATGTGCTCTTGTGAGCGACCAACGCATGTCCAAAATAGGTACGAGTTTCGCGCAATCCCCACCCGATTCCAAATTAAAATCTTTAATTTCAAGATATTTGCCTCGTACTTCACCTTCATACACACTTACATAATGATTTTTCACATTTTAAACCATTTGAATTTTAATTTTTGACATTTAATACATTAGAAGGATAAGGGGAAAGAAGGATCCTAGTGAGTTTAGACTTTCTGATACGCACCCATGAAGAAATGTAATTGGCATTTATTATGAATTGGTAATTTAAATATTATACATTTTAAGTTTTGATCATTTGAACTTCGACATTTTTACTTACTGACCGTTTGACATTTTCGTTTTTACATTTTGAACTTTCAACATTTTAATCGTTAGCCATTCAAATTTTTTACATTTTGAACTTTGCCATTTTAAGTTTAGACATTTTGATACGTACCCTTTCCCCTTACCCTTCATATAAGAGCAATATCAAAATGGATTGTAATAGTACTCAACTTGCATGTATTTTATTATTCTTCTTGATCTAGCGTACTACTCACGTAATCTTAATGGACCGTCGGCTAAGAGGCTCATTTTCAATCTATCGCATATTGGGACCAGACCAAATTGGCAAGATAGCTTTTAGCTTGGTGTTAACAAAAATCATCGTCTGGGTTGCGAAGTAGGAAGCTTCTGGGAGATATGCCACCCTGAACATGGTCACCCATCGCTAAAAAATATTTATCGCATATTTATGTAAATCGTAAACAGGGTTGTGGGTGGCATCATTACCTAAACTATTTTTTTGTGTTTTCATGTCGATCGAATAAGGTACAAGGATTACAAGAGCATATATGTGGACTGTACTTATCTGCCCTGCCCTTCTAGACGCTGCCTGAAAGCGACGCAAGGCTATGGTTTTATATACGCTTGAGACCTGCCCCACCCCCTGAATGTAATTATATGCCAATATGTAGTCGATATTTTTTTGGAAAAAAAAGGCTCTATTTTTCTACCCTGGCCGCGCGCATTCTTCCTAATAACTAACCAAGCCGATGTCTAACATGTTTCTAATGATGCCACCTACGACCCTGTTTACCATTTATATCAATATGCGATCGATTAATTTTTGCGATCGGAGATCATTGTATGGGAGGCCATATGTTCAGGGTGGCATATCTCCCAGAAGCTTCCTACTTCACAACCCAGACTACAATATTTGATAACACCAAACTAATGGCTATCTTGATAATGTGGTCTGGTACCAACCAATATGCGATAGATTAAAAATGAGCCTCTTGGCCGACGGTCCATAAGACTGACTTTCATCCAGATATAATTGATTTATAGAAAACTGAGATAGTTTTAGGAATTCAATTGCCCAAAAAATTCTTAATAAATAAATATATAGGTAAAAATGTATCCTACTCATTGGAGGAAGTGTTCAATAAAAATTAAAATTACCCTATAAATTTGAATGCTTTAATTCTGCTGCTTACTTCTAAATTGTTTTTTTATTCTTCGATATTACATCAAACGGTTATCTTAATCTCAAATTAATATTAGGTAATCATTAAACTGACAAAATTATTTCAAGAATTGTCTAGCACTATATAGTCTTCATTAGATTAAATTATTAAAGAGAAAGTAAAATTGATAATTGGATCACCATATCGGCACACTATTTATTAGCAATTTAATATTGTTAGGTTCATTTTTAACCGACTTCAAAAAAAGGAGGAGGTTCTCAATCCGATTGTATGTTTTTTTATCGTTGTTCGCGCATATCTTTGTCATTTATGGATAGATTTTAATGATTCTTTTTTTGTTTGATCGAGTTTTCTTGCGAGATGGTCCCGTTTATTTTTTTTTCAGATCGGTTCAGTAGTTTTCAAGTAATTCTGAAAATACTATGATTTTGCATTAATTACCTTGACGACTTTGTTATTTATGAACCGAATTAGCAGATTTTTTTGTTGGAAAAGGATACCTTAACTGTAGTTCTTTTAATTTCATTAACATTAAACCTTGGATCTCGAAGATATCCAAGAGAACTCTTCAAACTCAAATAGGATATGTATTGTGATTGAGATATTGGTAGGCTTATGAAAATCCAAAACAAACCGAGCTATGGTCTGTTTGCTACGTTCTGGACTAGACTTGGACTAAGAAGGCACAACGGAACTCCTTTGGAAATTGAGTACATAATAGGCATTTTGAAAACATATAAAGTTAAAGAATATTACACGCTTACATACCACAAAAAAGTTGAAAATAAAAAGCTTAAAAAAAAGGAAAAACCGTCTTCAAAAACCTACAAAATAAAAACGAAAACAGCTTCAAAATTAAAATGCACTAAAAAGTAATAAATAATATTCAAATCACCAATACGCATATCAATTTTAATAAAAAAACGTCTAATGAAGTCGGGTCGGGTGGGGCTTTTAGAATTAAAAATAAAGTTGTCCTCCAGCCCCGCCCGACTTCATTAGACGTTTTTTTATTAAAATTGATATGCGTATTGGTGATTTGAATATTATTTATTACTTTTAGTGCATTTTAATTTTGAAGCTGTTTTCGTTTTTATTTTTAGGATTTTGAAGGCGGTTTTTCTTTCTTTTTAAAAGCTTTTCTAAACTAAGTATTGGTTCAATTTGGACACAAGAACATTCATGTTTTTTTATTAATTTTCAGTCTTTATTCTTAATGAGTCAAATAGCCTTTATTGTTGTATCTTTAAAATAATAAGAGAGGGTTTATATTTTTCTACTTGTAAATTATACTTAAGTAATTTTTAAAGATTAAATTAAAATTGTAATAACCTTTTGTTTTCTTTATCTTATTAACACCATCATTTCAAATTTTTGTTATTCTATTGACATTTTGTAGGTAAGTAGGTAATGTTAGGTAAGTACCTACCTATTTAGTATTTTTAATTGAAAAGTTTATTAGGGTTCCGTACCAAAATGTTAAAAAAGGAACCCTTATGGTGTGACTCAGTCTGTCTGTCTGTCACAGCTAAATATCTCGAGAACTACTAATGGTATCAACTTGAAATTTGGAATAGTTTAAGATGAAATTTGCCCAACTATTTTGTAAATAAGAAAAAAAAATCAATAATTTTTTTACAACAGGGACTGAAAAGGGGTCTTAAAAATTTGAAGTGGTGCTACTAGACTAGGGCATGTGGGGTATCATATGAAAGAGCGCCGTTTGCTCGTTTTTAATCATTTTATCTTTTGTTTTAGGCCGCATAGTTTTCGACTTATGATGAAAAATGTAAAAAAATATATCATTCCCCCCCCCCTCCCCTTATATCAGAGAAAAATCTGAAATAATTCTATGTGATAGCAGTTTATATAAAGATTACATGACAAATAAAACAATGTCTCAATCTCAAAGTGCATCATCTTGATGCAGCATGATGCACTTGGGTCATTTATGGACAAGGCACTGGATTATAAAATAGCTGTAATATTTAATGAACCGACAACGGACCGTGACATGATGGTCTTGAATATTTTTTCTCAACATTAATACCTACCTATCACGTGAATGTTTTTTTTGCTATATAATTTAAGTCATCATCATCATATCAGCCGCAGGACACCCACTGCTGGGTATAGGCCTCCCCCAAGGATCTCCACGAGTTTACTTATACAACGTGTTACAAAAATACCCCTAAAGCCGAATATGGTAGATAGGGACCATCAAACTAAACAACTTTTACTATGGGACCAACTCTGAAATCGCGGAAAAAAATCAGCTGTTTCATATAGTTTTATATTTTTGTTAAGGTGGTACCCTGACCGAAAGTGGCGCCGCGGTGAATTTTATTTAATATTACAATTCTAATACACAATTTTAATAATGTTTATCGTGGAGATTTTAGGGCCTACAGTCTAGTATTTTTAGACGGTATCGTTACATTCCCTAGTAGCTAGAAGTAAATAGAAAAACTGCTAAAAGTGGCCGTTTTTGACACATTTGCTATCTACTTCTGTCTTGTACGAATGACTACGAGGGCATGTAGTGATACCTTCTAAAAATACTAGACCATGGGCCCTAAAAACTCCACGATAAACATTATTAAAACCTTTTTCTATTATTAACTTATTAAATAAAAACCTCTGAGGGCGCCATTTTCGGTCATACAACCGCCTTAATTAATTTTTGTATGAAACAGACTTTTTTTCGCGATTTCAGAGTTGGTCCCATAAGATAAGATAAGATAATGCTTTATTTCAACACCACAGTAACATATAACAAAGAAATAACAATAAAAACTTAGTGTCAAAACAGGGCGGTCTTATCGCTAAGAGCGATCTCTTCCAGACAACCTACGGTGTGGTGAGATTGACAGAAGAGGAAATACAGGGGGTGCAAAATGGCATGAAATGTAATTACTCTAAATTCTTAAATATTAACTAAACTTAAATAAACCTAAATAGATATAGGTATACATGTAAATATATAATAATATACAAATATAAATATATATTGTCTGCAGATGATGAAAAGTTGAACAGTAAGTACCTACAGTGGCGGTAAGCGAAAGTCAGTGAGATAGGTAGTGTTCTTTTAGCTGATTCTTGAAAGCATTTATGGTCTGAGCACGCCTAATGGACACAGGTAAGGAGTTCCAAAGCATTGCGGCCGGAACAGTGAAGGAATTATGGTAGAAATTTGTCCGATGGACAGGCGTCGAGAGACTCAGATTTTCTGATGACCTAAGAGTATGTGAAGAACAGTGAGGGTAACTAAAACGTTCCTTGAGATAGCGCGGGTAAGAGGGATTGAAAAAAATATTGTAAAGAAGAGACAGAATGTGAGTATTCCGGCGAAGTCTAATGGGTAGCCACTTGAGCTTATTGCGAAAATGGGATAATGATCATATTTGCGCAAGCCAAATATGAATTTAATACAGAGAAGTCGCTCAAGTTTGTTAAGCTGGTCCTCCGTGAGATCTAGGTAGCAGACGTCGGCGTAGTCAAGAATAGGAAAGTATGTGCTAGAGCAATTTTAGTGGCAGTGGGAAGAAAATTACGGATAGTAAAAGTTTTTCAGTTTGATGGTTTCTATATCTACCATATTCGGCATTAGGGTTCGTATCGTTTTTGTAACACGTTGTATATAGCCCAGGACTTTTAGCAAAAAACCTAGGACTTATTCTGGCGGAAGGTTTTTTGTTTTTAAAGTGTTCCTTAGGTCCCCCTCAATATATCTGGAAAGTTCCCCGTGAATCCCGTGTACACTCCCCCCTCCCCCTTCAAACGTCTCCCTGATTTTAGTTTTTCCCATTTATCTCAGAAATGGTTGAAGATAGAAGAAAGCTGTTTACAAATAAAATAATTGTTATAAAATTTCCAACCCGTCGACACTTTAATTGTTTCGATGTGAGCTGTAGTCTCTGAAATATACCTACAGACATTTCATTAAAAAAAATTGTTTGCACAAAAATCATTATTTTTACTAGTTTTTAAGAAAAATTAGTACAGTTGTGGCAAAATAATGTAAATAATGTGAATTCTGATACATTGAGGAATAAAACGAAGTATAATACATTGTTTTAGCAGCATTTGTTCCCGATTTAGAGCAAGTGGTGTCAAACGCCAAATAAATTTATTATAGTACTAGATTTCCGTCCGCGGCTTTGCCCACGGTAATTGTTATTTTTCCGCAGTAAAAAGTAACCTATTTTTTAATTCAGTGTCTCATCCTATTTACCTACCAAATTTCATCCAAATCGGTCCAGTAATTTCTGCGTTTATTCGTTATATACATCTGTATCTTTACATGGGCGTAATTTGGGGGGGGGGCAAGGGGTGGCAGTTGCCCCCCAGAATTGTCCGACCCTCTATTTTGCCCCTCCCAGAATATTAGTGACTCAAAAACGTGGCATTTCCTACATTTATTATTAATAAGCCCTAATTCTTACTATAGAGCAACGGAGTTACTAAGAAGGGGAAAAATTCCCTCCAAAATTGGGGGAGGGAGTAAGGTTCCCTTTGAATCTGTAGAGCAGTATTACAAAGCAAGGGTCGAAAATGGTCAGTACAGTCAGTAAAAGTCGTTTTTTTTTTACTTCGGTCAATAAGTCAGTTTTTCCAAAAAATGGTCGGTAAAGTCAGTTTTTTAGCTACCTACGTTATTTTTTAAACATTTTTTTTATTATTAAAGTCGCTCTGTCTAAAACATTTTATTGATTATTATATAAATTATGGGTTTAGTGATGTGATTTTATCCAGGGGTTCTCTCTCACATTAATTGCTTATCATTCCTTCGTGTGGTAATAGCATCATCCCTTTTAAACTCTTTTACTACAAAAATATTTCTAGTATTATATTAACACACCCGTAACTCAGGCCTCAACTGACTAAAAATCGCGCTTCGCGGCTGTTTGTTTTTACTATAGTACGGATTGGATAGGTAAGAGACTCTTACTAAGAGTACAATATTAGTGAATGAAACTGACTAAAAATCGCGCTGCGCGGCCCTTTGTTTTTCTGACAGATTAGACAGGCAAGATTACAAGATTAGTAGATGAAACTGACTAAAAATTGGGGCTGCACCGCCGTTTTTTTACTGTAGACATGCAAGAGTAGGTACAAGATTACTGGATGAAACTGAGTAAAAATCGCGCTGCGCGGCCGTTTGTTTTTGCTATATACAGATTAAGGTTTTTGCTATTAGACAGGCGAAAACGGCAAGATTAGAAGATTAGTGAATGAATCTGACAAAACAAGATTAGTGAATGAAACTGACTAAAAGCGCGTACGGCCGCTGGTATACGATAAAATGCAGTAAAAGTTTTTTTGGTAGGTCTTGCCCCCCCAGTTAAAAATCTGAAATTACGCCCATGTATCTTTAGTAGTTTTGTACGACACGGGTGAATGAGGGAGCATGACCAGTGAATAATTAATGATTAAATGAAATACAGGTAAATTAAGTTCTATTATAATTAAACGTAGGGTTGTCCAAAGATATTAGTATCGCTTGATACCTACTCATTCTTCTTAAAAACTAGTAGAAATAATGATTTTTGGGCAAAAAAAAAGTTTTTGGTGAAATGACTGTAGGTATATTTCAGAGACTACAGCTCACATCGAAACGATTGAAGTGTCGACGGGTCGGATATTTTATAACAATTATATCATACGTTGACAGCTTTCTTCTATCTTCAACCGTTTCTGAGATAGGTGGGAAAAACTTAAATCAGGAAGACGTTTGAGCGGGAGTGGGGAACGGTCACGGGATCCACGGGGAACTTTCCAGATATATTCAAAAGGATCTAAGGAACAATTTAAAAACAAAAACTTACCACCGGAATGAGTCCTAGGTATCGTGAAATTTTTATCTAAAAGTATTAGGCTAAAAATTACATCGTGGCGTTGACACCATTTGGTGTGAATCGAGAACCGATGCTGCTATAGCAATGTATTATACCTCGTTTTATTTCTCAATGTATCAAGATTCATATCAACATATTTAATTTTGCCACAGCTTCACTAATTTTTCTTAAAAACTAGTACAAAGAATGTTTTTTGGGCAAAACATTTTTTTTTGTGAAATGGCTGTAAGTATATTTCAGAGACTACAGCCAGCTCACATCGAAATGATTGAAGTGTTGACGGGTTGGATATTTTATAACAATTATTTCATGCGTTTACAACTTTCTTCTATCTTCAACCGTTTCTGAAAAAAATAGAAAAAACTAAAATCAGGGAGACGTTTGAGGGGGGGGGGGGGGGGCGTACACGGGATCCACGGGGAACTTTCCATATATATTCAGGGGGACCTAAGGAACACTTTAAAAATAAAAAACCTTCCGCCGGAATTAGTCCTAGGTTACTTTGAATTTTTTGCTAAAAGTCCTGGGCTAATAATAGGACTACCAATAACTCTGAGAAAATTAGTTTTCATGATTTTATTGTGACGTAAACTTTATCGTTACAAATCGGAATCGAACTTTGTTGGGATAATTCTATAACGCACTAGTGTATAATATTTTTACGCACGGTGTTGTTATAGCTCCTAGAGCCTTATTAGCTTTTTTGGCGACGGCATCAACGTGCTTCTCGTAAGTTAGTTTGGAGTCATGAATGATACCCAGGTCCCGGATTTCAACAACCTGTTTTAATCCTACATTACTGAGCTCATATTTGGTCAATATGGCTCATATATGGCCCTAAAAACGATGTATTAAGGCTCCCTTTACGAGCAAAGGTATTGGAAAAGATATTATAGGTTAGTAGATATTATAAATGAAAGTAAAACAAAAGCTTATCTTAATATTACATTTATTATCACACTTACGAAAGATACAACTCATATCACGATGGCACTAGCGGTCAGTGCTTCGGCTGAGAGTCCCATCGTCACTTCTGATGAAACTACATAATTATATGAAACGACTTCTTCACTTAGCCTTAATGCACAAAATATAAAGTATTTAAAAGAACCACTCGGAACAAATCGCATTTTCCGTGCACGCACACATAGACATAGCATATAGGCCATCACAGGCCAATCTGGGCTAAGTCACAGTCAGTTGTGTGTGTACCCAAACGCAATAAAACAATAAGGACTTTTCAAAATGACATAAAATCTGTAGGCTTCAGAGATGGCCTTGATAAACAGGTAAGTCTCAACTGTAGAAAACGTAGGTAGGAAAACTTTTTTTAAGCAAAGTCCGTTTATTTTTAAAGCATTGGCTTTGTATCAAAAATTTTTGACACTTCAGTTGACCATCAAGGAGGCAACCTAGTGAGGCAAATGGTAATTTTTTTTAAATGTCATTTTGAAAAGCTCTCATTGAAAACAAAAAGACGAAAGTGTTTTCAAATAGAGCGGTATTTCTGTCTTTAACAAACATATTTTATATTTTGTGCCTAATGTTTCACTTAACAGAATAAATAAAGAAAAATTAGTAGGTATACAATTTGTCTATTGACAGCCTAAAACTTCATCAAAGTCGTTAATGCACTTAAAGTAAGAAAGCTACAAGATCTAACACAAGACTTCGCAACTTTTACAAGGCTTTATTTTGTTTTGGTGACTGAGATACAAATTGGAAATAATCTCATATTTTCACAAAATATTATCAAGTATTTCATATTATACTTACTGACTTTTACAAAATTAGGAAAACCTATAAATATTCTTATCAAAAAACAAATGATGTTTTATAGCAGGTAATAAAAAATAAGTACATACATAAGGCAGTTATGCATTTTTGACACGTTATACATAGGTACTTAAGATTAATATAATGAAGGTATGTGCCCTTAAAATTTTGTTTTAATCGAAAAATCGGCTCTTTATCGGCAAATATCTAACAAGTAAGTAATCATAACATTATTTACTACTAATATGTACATTAAGTCAGAAATAAGTTCTGGAGCGGGTAATGGATACTTAAAATAACAAGGCGTACAATAATCATGAAAACAGAAACCTACAGAATATACCTAATGAATAGATTATGTAAACTATTGGAAATCTCGAAGTTATAGAATTAAGTAGTTTTTATACAAACACTACGTCTAGGCAATTTGGGGGAGTAAATTGACTAAAATGTTGACAATGAACCATACACAGCGAACGCAAGAGTGTTAATTAATTTATTTGTAACCCTTTATTTTAGGTAAAAATAACCTCTTCTTTTCATAATTATAAATACTTTGTTATTAATTTTGAACAAAAAGTTAGTAGTTAGTATTTTGATGCATGCTACTGCGAGTTGCTTTGCGACAGTTATAGCAGATATAGATTACACAGATATAGAGTTATACAAGGTGTTTGGTAATAGCCTTATAATGCCGAATATGGTAGATAGGGACCATCAAACTGAACAACTTTTACAATGGAACTCTGATATCACGGAAAAAAAACAGCCGTTTCATACAAAAAATAATAACTAAAATATCAACATTTATGAAACAGCAAACAGCAGATTTTTTCGCGATTTCAGAGTTGGTCCCATAGTAAAAGTTGTTCAGTTTGATGATCCTTATCTACCATAATCGGCTTTATAAGGCTTTTACCCAACACCTTGTACAGACATAGCGGCCGTTATACCTAGCTACTGATAATCGCAGAAGATCCGTGGTTAGATTATTGAGTTTAAGGTTACACTATCTCTCGGTTACATCAGCGCGCGTTCTGCGTCTTGCGTCTGGGCAACCACTGCGCACTGTCTCGAGGTTGGCCTCTCAGCTCGTCGTCGCGACCGCGCATTTGTTGCCGAGACGCAAGCCGCAGGACGCACACGCGGCGACATCGTGGCCGAGCGGTAACTTTGTGTTTATATCTCTATAGCTGTAGCGCGTTTCTAATCAGCATCCATCCACGCGCGATGAGAATGGGATGGAACCTTGTCAAACTAAGACGCGCACGGTACGCTGGCCGGCCACAGGGATATTAAAAAACACGATATCACGCATCCGAGGTTAGGTTAGGGCACTTTTGCTCCATCAACATCAAGTAAGTCAGAGGCGGCTCTAAGGTGGCGGTGTGGGGCGCAAAAAGCCCGACTATCTATCGACTATTGAATGAAGATGAGCGAAGACGCGACGAATAAAACTGATTAAAAATCGCACTGCATGGCCGTTTTTATTACTAAACAAGCAAAATTACAAATTAGTGGATTAAATTGACCAAAAATCGCGCTGCGCGGCCCTTTTTTTACTATAAACAGGCAAAATTACAAGATTAGGTAGTGGATGAAACTGACTAAGATTCGAACAAACGTTGTTGTTTATGTTAGTAATCTACTCCTGCGAGGTTGTTGGTGTTTTACAAACTGTATTGTTATTGAGGGCAAGAAAGGGGGCGCCATAATTGAATCTCGGACCATCATAAAACTTGCCTCGGGCCGCCCCTTAGTAAGATAACAATTAAATTAAAATTAACTGATTAGTAAATTTTTAATTTCTTTGAAAAGGTTTCATCCGTTTCTTATCGTGCGCTGATTTTAAGGTCGTTATGCTTCGCTATTGTGTATGGTGTCACATCACTTTAACTTATGTTCCATCGGGTTTATTTGGGGAATCGCGCGCCACGCGCTGGGCGGGCGGGCCGCGCGCCGATGCCCGCCGCGCGCCGCCTCGCGAACAGCGCGTCGAGACCTCTCAGTGGCGCTGGCGTCGTCTCTACGACACCACCTGCCTCCTCTGTTTCCGTCTCGCTCTTCTCGGCGCTGGTGCTCTCTTCAGTCGTCTCTGTCACCTTCTTCGGAGCTTCGGTCGTTGCCTGAAATCGGAACTCGTTAGAGATTTTGGAGATGATACAATACAAAAATAATAAAAATTAATAACATCATAAAGTGGCCTAGCACATTCAAACTACGATTTCGGCGGTTAAATATCTATCTCTAAGGTCGGTCAACGGGTGATTAAAATCTCTCAACTGACTAAGGCGATTCTCACGATGAGCGCGACGTTTAAAACGTAAGATATCCAAGTAGCACAATGCCTAAAATCAATGACATTTTGAACTTGTAAGATTTTAGAATTTGTTGTTTTTATTCATTTTGGTTCCTAGTCCTGTAGCTTTTTAGGCATTCTGCGATCTAGACATTATACGAATCAGCCATTATGAGCTACAGGAATTGTGCTACCTACTTAGGCATTTTGCGTTTTAGGCATTCTACTTCCCAGGCATTATGTACTTAGGAATTTCGCTACTAAGGCATTTTGCGTTTTAGACGTCGTGCTCATAGAGGATTCTCACACTGGCTCCGCGCTCTGCGACCGACAGGGCGGCGAACATCAACCATTTCTCCAGCGACGATGCACGGAGCCAGTGTGAGGTGCCCCGTGGATTCTCTATACAAACTGACGTACTTGCATACAAAGTTAAAATCCGCCGCCCCGCGCCCCGCCGCGGAGCGCTGAGCAGTGTGTGAACCGTCTAAGCCAGTCCCAGCCCAGCTACATTTTCAGTTGTTAACAGCCCTTAATTCGCTTTAGTCCCACGAGGTACATTATGTACCCTCCTTAAGGAATATACATCAATAATGGAACGCCTGTGTGTGTCCCAGGCGAGGCGGACGGGGACACCTCCAAAATCCTTAGTAATAATAAGATTAGTTTGAAAGATATATTTAGGTACAACTTCTAAGTGAATTCTGTAGGTAAGGGGGACACTACATCTAGTTTTAACCACGTATGATTGGCTACATCTTGTTGTAAATAGCAAAAAGAACTAGTCCTATGTTTAACCGAATGCAACCGACTACACCTAGTAAGTATTAGCGGGGCTCTGTCACTCCGCGCGCGAGTATGAAGCGGTCGGCGTCCTACAGAAAGAGAGGCAGCTAATAAGTGAATGATTTGGAGCGAAGAGAGCGCTGTGCGACCTGAATTGCACTTTAGTCGGAGCAAGAGTCGCAATTTATTTGAACGATTTTGAGGAGTGCAACTTCTGTATGCTAGTACTATTGCGTACTATAATTTATTCTGTGGTATTAGCCGTCAACAAATCGGTTACATCTAGATCTAATCAACAGCTCCCGGCTGCACATAGTTTTAGGTGGCTATCCGCATTTCGGGTATTAGCCGTAACATATGGAAGATGAAGTACCAATAACTTCTATCTTAAAAATTACAAATTTACAGCAAACGAAAAAAACATCTTATTTCTATATTTTTATAAAGATTGTTTTTTATTGACGAAATAATATAATGATTGGATTATAATTAATATGATGCATAATTAGTTTTTACTCTAGAAGCTTTACTTACTGAGTTACCTAAAGCTAGGTGGTATTGGTTTTAGTTCCATAAAATTTTGGACAATTGGAAGGATGACAGGAGGTAGAAATTCGCAGTAAAATTGGAGAGTAATATTTTAAGAGCGAATTCTATTAGTGTTTTAAATAGTCCAATATCGCGTTAGATTTTGCTCGTACATACTAAATTGTATTTTATGTCGATTGGCCTATAAAACAAAAAATCGACAAGAACTTAGTTAGGAGGACACCCCCGGGCACTCTTGTATGCGCTGCGTTTCAACTACCTATTACACAGACGCTACACAGTGACGTTTTTGCACACGCGCAACTGAGTGCGTGAAGTCTAGGGCTATTGAATGAGCATACGGATCGGCACACGAACTCGCGCGGTGGGGTGAGGTAATTGATTGTGGGGCGGGGCGGAGAGTTTCTTTTCTGTACGGTAGTACTTATATCTATTCTGTGGTTAGGAGTAGGAGTTATTGGTACTTCATCGTATATTAATAAGAGCAAAGAACCTCAGTGGAAGGCAATTTCCGCTTGAGCAGTGGGTTGACGCGGCGCGAGGGGGGCGTGGCGGCGACCTTGGGCTTGGGGGAGGGGGACACCTGCAGCCGGTTGCGCAGCCGCAGCCGTGGGCTCGACTCCGGCGCTGCAGTCGCCGAGGGACTCTGAAAACATACATTATTTAAACATTTTAAGGTTTTTTAAACGTCAGCACTGGACTCGACAGTGCATATTGCATTCAATGAGATAATTTTGCTTTTATAAAATAGTTCATAGTGAATAATTGACGATACTTGTCGGGACACGCTAAAATATATTGTGTAAAAGCTAAAATCCTAGAAAAGCTCGCTGTGATAAAATGACCGCCATCTATTTGACCTACAGTTTCGAGTCCAGTGCTGACGTTAAGGCGGAAATATATTATTGTGTTGTGTTGTGTCGTGTCGCGACAGAAGCGTAGCGGTTTAATACATTTAGTATGGCTGGAAGCCATGTCGTGTCGACACAACACAATTAATTACTAAACTATTATTGTTTCCTTGATTTTCTTACCTACTATTATTATAAAGAGCAATCATGTAGCAATCGGAAATAACAAAAATTACAAAGCTGGAGTTCCATTTTAATACAAATATTTGAGATAGAATTCCAAAAATTGCTGACGTGTCCGAATTTAGGGAATTTCACCCTACCTACATTGTTAAATTAATCGCATTGTATAGCCGATGATTAAATATTGTTCTGATAGTGAAACTGAGCAAACGGCTTCTTTTAAATGTTCCTAAGTTATATTGAACTGATTATTTTAAAGGGTTTCCTGACTGGATATGACTGGAATTAGTTTAATATAAAACAGACTGATCCTTAATACGGATTCTTCGTAGTTAATCGTAGTAATAGTTGATGATCAGGAATTTCGTAACACAGGACCTTTTTAGCAATTATTATAGAACAAGATAATGACATTGTTTTCCATTCGAGCAATTCTCTAGTAAAAAATATACAATAGTTTTTCCAATAATAGCTTAATTTGAAACCTTACCTCAGCCTCTTCGTCAGTGGCAGGTGCTTCGGGGGCGGACGTTTCCGCGGGGGCTTCGGAAGCTGTCTCGGTGGGGGCGGGGGCGCCTGGGCGCAGGCGGGCGCCGGCTCGCAGATTGAGCCGGGCGCCCGGCCGCAGTGACGCGGGCCTTAGTCCGGGCCTGGCCCGACTGTTAATAGGGAATCACATTAGAAATGCGTTAGGGTTGACTATCAACTTTTGTGATGTCCCCACTGCTGGGGCACAGGCCTTAATTCCTTATGGAAGGATAAGGAGGATAACCCACCACGCGGGCCCAATGCGGACTGGTGGGTTATGAATGATGATGCCTTAGGGTTGGACCACATCTATTAGCACCGAATCGCTTTTTTCCGTCGCTCCTTTCCTTTTCTGTCGCCCAGAACCGCCATTTGCTTGAGCGAGAAATACGCTAGCATGCAGCGGAATCCGCGGATCGCATTCTTGCTCTAGCAAATGGCTGTTCTGAAAAAAAGGGCGACGGTAAGAGACATGGCACACCGCTTGCGTAACGTACGCGTGCACATAGACCGATTCGTAACCCTACGCATTGCAGCTCCCATGAGACAAGCAGGCTGCGTACCTACGCATAGCGGAACGTATTGATGACGTTGTAGTCAATGGCGTTTCCTATTGGACGTCATACCGAACAAATTCGAATACGCACCGTATCTTTACTGCGCATCACTACGCGCGTAAGCACGCGCGTGACTACGCATTCAGTTGTATTTGTTTTTAAATAATGAATTAGTGCGAAAAAATTAGTCCAATTACTCAATCTTCGTCTGACATCGCGCACTAGAGTCGCAAAGATGGCTGCCGCAGCGGCTGGGTACGCAAGGTACAGGTTGTGTTGCGTGCCGCGTAGACGTATGCGTAACCCGGTGTGTCAGGGGGTTACGTGCGTAACTACGCGCGTGTCTACGCGCGCGTGACCACGCGTGTGTCTACGAAACCGGTGTGCCCAGGCCTTAAAGCGATTCGATACTGATAGATGTGGTTCAACCCTTAAACCACTTTTTTGCAGTTTTTAGGCATATAAAATGTAGCGGCCGCTGTGGTAGAGGTAGCATAGGTGTCATTCGGTCGACAATGTAAACCTCAGCATCTGGTTGCCTCGATACAACTAGATTTATATTCTATGCCATACTTGCAATAGAGGGTAGGCTCTATGCAAGTGCTCTTGAGCTTTTATTAAAAAAACTTAACCTAAAACTGAACTATAATAGGTTTTTTTACTCATGTGGTTCTGGTGGTACCTACATCTACTAAAGGTCAAGCCACACAGCGGGCGTGACGGGGCGCGGCGTGACGGGGCGCGGCGCGACGGGGCGCGACGGGGCGCGACGGGGCGCGACGGGGCGCGACGGGAGTTCACACTGCGGGCGTGATCTCGCCTACATTCCGCCCCGCCGCGCTTCCGATCTGTATTCACGCTCGGCGCGACGGCGGCGTGGCGCGACGGGACGCGACCCGTTGCGCCACGCCGGCCTGTGTGACGTCGTCCATAGTATCTAGTACATTACAACTTCTCAGCGTCGCGTCGCCGTCCCGTCCCGTCACGCCACGCCCGCTGTGTGGCTTGGCCTTAGACTGTTTTTAACCAGTCTTTTAAAAAGCGAAAAGTAGGCATGACGGTATCTTTTCTTTCGACTGTTCTTACCCAAGGGTCCTGGACGGCGCGGGCGTGGTTTCCACTGACTCTTCTGAGGAGGCGCTCGGGGAGGATTCTTCTGCGGCCGGCGCGGCGGTGCTGGTGGTGGTAGTCCTTCTCAACGCTGGACGGAGACGCGGCCTAGAAAATGCAGCAAGGGATTTGGTATAGCTTAATCCCTTAGCACACCTCGGTCACTCCATACAAGCGTCGCGTTTCAACTACCTATTACACAAACGCTACACGGTAACGTTTTTGCACACGCGCAACTGTGTGCGTGAAGTTTAGAGCTATTGAATGAGTACACGGATCGGCACACGAATTCGCGCGGCGGACGCCGGTGGGGTGAGGTAATTTATTGTGGGGCGGGGCGGAGAGTTTCCTTTCTGTACGGTACGCTATTTCACTGTGATGTAGAGATTCGCGCGAGAAGTCTCGACCGACGTCAAGTTTCGTTCGAGACATCCGAGAACGTATCTACACTCTACGCTCTCACGTAGACTTCTCAATCTCGTTTCAATTGTCATCCGAGAAAATCTTTTGAAACGGGCAAAAAACCGAAAACAAACGGAGAACAGCCCCCTTATTACCTTTAACCGCCTCTGTGGTCTAGTGGTTCGCCCACCCGTGTAAGATGCAGAGGTCCCGGGTTCGATTCCCAGGGGGGGTACAATTTGTACTCGGTTTGGTTGGTGGTAGGGCTTATTTCAAGTCCGCCTGGCTAGCTACCACCATCTTACCTAAGTCTGACGCCATAACAACAATTTAAAAATTGTTGTGTTCCGGCAGTTAGAGGTTAGATAGCCAGTATTCCGGGTGTAGTGCGCTTCCACCTTCGGCCTTATCGTCATTTAACATTAGGTGAGATGAAGGCCAAGCACTAACCCGTTGTGTATAAAAAAAAAGAAACCTCTTAAAACTTGCCAGTTTTCTGAATGGCTATCAATGCGTCTCTTTTATTTGCTAGCGAGAAAGAGATGTAACTATGGCAATTCATAAACCTGGCAAATTTAAGAGGTTGTAATACCCCTGCTGGTGAGAGTGAGAACGAGAAGGCGAGAAACTGTTCACATTCACGCTTTTCGGGTGTTCTTGGGGGCTCTCGGCGTTTGATTTTTGAGGCAGCAGATTCATCGAGTTTCTGACAGATGTCATTACACCTTTGCTGAGTCAATAGGTTCCAAACAAGTTGGTAATGGGTATTTAAGTATTATAACTTCTATCAGCGCACGCGGCGAAAAATCTGAAGTTTATCGAATAGCATGCATAGTAATAGACTGCGAACGCACCGACAGGTGCCTAGATTGGTGCCTAGATAAGTATATCCAGGCTACTTGGTGACCGCACTGGTAGGTGAGTCGCTAGGATATTCATCTTGATTTCATAGTCTTTGGTAGTATGCCTCGCGCCTACGATACATTCCAGGTAATCGCCTGCACGCGTAGCATGACCAACATCGAGATAAGATTCGACTCAGAGAACAATGGCTTGTCTACACCGAAATGTCACTTTTGTCGGGTTGAGATCGAGATACTCATGCTCGCATTTACAACTAGTAGACTCGTATTGTTCTTTGTCGTGGCCTAATGTCAAAAGTCGACAAACACGAGCTTTTCTCTTCAACTGACATTAATTTGACAGTTGAATCAGAGAATCTTGTCTACCACCCTTTGAGTAGTCGAGAAGGTCGAGAGAGAATCACAGACTAATAAGAAGATTCGAAATAGTTTTCTACGTATTTTATTTTATATGAATCTAAATTTCGCAATAAAAATAAATCTAAATTATCCGTGCTTATATTTTATTCCTTAAAAACTTAAATTAAAATTATTTTCATACGTTGATTTTAATATTTCGTAATTTTCTCGTCATTTTACACAGATTACTAAATTAACAATTTCGTTAGTAGTCTGTGTTATCTTTTCAAAATACTCTCAATAAAAGAAAGGCAAACGAATTTATATCCATACAGCTATATTTAATTAGTTTTAAGATTTTAGCGTTGTGAAATCTATAGAAAGGAACGGTTGCTTTATGAGAAATAAAGTAATTATTTTCTATTGGCAATATTATTCTTCTCGAACTCGAGAGAGCTTGTCTACGGAAGAGAACGCTTTCTTGAGTGCCTCTTTATCTTAGAACTTATAAAAAAAATGAGAATCATGTTTAAACTAAATTATTTCGGATCAAATTAGATAATTTTGACGTTTATTGGTGTTGAAATAAAAAGATTACCTTTAAAATTCACTTTTTTTATTAAAAGACATTAAAAGGTTTCGAAATTCTGAGAACGAGTCCCACCTGTCTGTCAAACTGTGCTCAGCAATCGAGAAGGTCGAGACTCTTGTCTACGAAGACTTGTCGTCTCGACCTTCTCGATTGCTGAGCACAGTTTGACAGACAGGTGGGACTCGTTCTCAGAATTTCGAAACCTTTTAATGTCTTTTAATAAAAAAAGTTAATTTTAAAGGTAATCTTTTTATTTCAACACCGATAAACGTCAAAATTATTTAATTTGATCCGAAATAATTTAGTTTAAACATGATTCTCATTTTTTTTATAAGTTCTAAGATAAAGAGGCACTCAAGAAAGCGTTCTCTTCCGTAGACAAGCTCTCTCGAGTTCGAGAAGAATAATATTGCCAATAGAAAATAATTACTTTATTTCTCATAAAGCACCGTTCCTTTCTATAGATTTCACAACGCTAAACTCTTAAAACTAATTAAATATAGCTGTATGGATATAAATTCGTTTGCCTTTCTTTTATTGAGATTATTTTGAAAAGATAACACAGACTACTAACGAAATTGTTAATTTAGTAATCTGTGTAAAATGACGAGAAAATTACGAAATATTAAAATCAACGTATGAAAATAATTTTAATTTAAGTTTTTAAGCAATAAAATATAAACACGGATAATTTAGATTTATTTTTATTGCGAAATTTAGATTCATATAAAATAAAATACGTAGAAAACTATTTCGAATCTTCTTATTAGTCTGTGATTCTTTCTCGACCTTCTCGACTACTCAAAGGGTGGTAGACAAGTTTCTCTGATTCAACTGTCAAATTAATGTCAGTTGAAGAGAAAAGCTCGTGTTTGTCGACTTTTGACATTAGGCCACACAAAGAACAATACGAGTCTACTAGTTCTAAATGCGAGCATGAGTATCTCGATCTCAACCCGACAAAAGTGACATTTCGGTGTAGACAAGCCATTGTTCTCTGAGTCGAATCTTATCTCGATGTTGGTCATGCTACGCGTGCAGCAATCGAGAAGGTCGAGACGACAAGTCTTCGTAGACAAGAGTCTCGTTTGCTCATGCTACGCGTGCTGGATGTATCGAGGCACCTAGCGCGCAATGCGGTTACGAATATTCGTGAACGTTCGTTTTACTTGGTTACATATCTAGGCTCAGGCACTAATCTAGGAACCTGTTGTTGCGTAGGCGGCCATAGTGTTACCAGGGCCCTGTCAATCCGCGCGCGAGTATGAAGCGCTCGGCGTCCTCTGAGAGGACAAATTTCATACGTCAGAAAAGATAAGACCTACGCGATAGAAAGAGAGGCAACTACTAAGTGAATGTTTTGGAGCGAAGGGAGCACTGTGAGAAAGAGACAAAAGATGCGCAGTAGCCATAAACACTAAGTTTAAAACTAACATAAACTTAGTGTTTATGGCTACTGCGCATCTTTTATCTCTTTCTTTCTCTTGCCAATATATATGCCGGGCAGTATACTATTATCTATTCTGTGGTGTTACCTAGGTGTGGGCGTTTCACTGGGCGCGGCGCTGCTGTCCTCCTGCGCGGGCGCAGCGGTGGTGGAGCTGGGGCGGGTGCGTGCCGCGTACAGCCCGCGGCGGCCGAATGCCGGCTGTGGACAAAACCAACGGTTAGACAGACACCAACATCATAGTGTGTTTCCACTAGTCAACAAACAGCGAGAAGAACCGATGGACGTAGGGCGGAAAGGATCTGGAATGGTTGCATTGGTGATGGGCTCTTTTCTTCGCATTTAGACTCCCATTTGGTCCGCTATGCTGACATAGCATTGGTATGGATAGTCAAGCCATCCCAGCTCCTTCCAGAAGCACAGAGGCCTCCTGGGGCGTTCACAGGCTTCTAGGAGCGACCTCACCACTGGATCTAGAGACTTGAATCCAACCTCTAAAGGACTGTAATGGGGGTTCAAGCAATACGGGAACGGGTACAGGAACGAGGACGGGAACGGGAACAGGGCAGGAATGGGATATGGATATCCTAACGATATTATAGAATATATATAAAATAATAATAATATATAAAATATATATAATAACAATATATTTAAAGTGAAAGTTTTTTGTAGATCTTTGGATGTTTGTTATTTAATCACGCGAAAAACTAATTTAGAATGGCACTCAGATAGTTTTACGTTTTCCCAGGGATTTTCCGAATGTCCACGCGCACGAAGTCGCGGGCTAAAGCTAGTCTTTTCATATTAGTGAGAGTGAGTGAGGTAATATAATTATTTTCATTCTTTATTTTAAATGCCACAATAATAATTACACATTGACGCGCTGATATAAAGTATCTAATAAAATAAATATAATGTGTGATTTTTATTTTAAAAAATCGTAAAAAAATGTTCTTCGTGAGAAATATGTTTTATTACAACTTTCGATTGGCAGTTCTTTATAAAGTGCATTGTTGACTATATTTTTCCACGATGTTTCAGTAACATTAGAAGCACACTTTTTAATAGGGTATGTCCGAAAAAAATCAAATTGGCTGAATATTTTTTCATATGAATAAGCTCCCTTAGTAATATAAAAAAATAAGAATTTTCGGTTGCGTGCAAGAACCTTATACTCATAGAATATGAATATAAGGTTCTTGGTTGCGTGATAAAATTTAAAAAAATTAAAGTTTCTTCGACTTCACAAATGCAGGAAAGTAACAGCAGAATGGAGATTATACCTTTGCCAACACCTGCCACTATGACAACAAGAATTTTAAAAAAAGTTTTGACATTTTGTGTTGAAATTTTTTTTAATACCATGTTGTGGTTGTAGCAAGTGATGGCAAAGGACAATCTCCATTCTGCTGTTACTTTCCTATATTTGTAAAGTCGAAGAGACTTTAATTTTTTAAATTTTTTCACGAAAATTCTGATTTGTTCTATTACTAAGGGAGCTTATTCCTACCTATAAAAAATATTCAGCCAATTTGATTTTTTTCGGACATATCCCATTGTTTTACCAGGTAGTATGATTGAATTTGATCATCATGAATTTAACTGTACTTAGATCACTTAGATGTAAGTAAATGTGGAAAATAAATAAATAAATACAATTTACCTATCGTAATAATCTAAGAAAGTTTATTCAGCAGGTAGTAGCTAAGTAGGTGCCCACTGAATATTACAATATATCCATTACGACTGAATACTCAAAGCTGTCAGTTTCATAAAGTTTCTGTCAAATCCGACTGTCAAAAGTAATGTCAAAGCGATGTTGCGATTAAGATGGCACTATACTATTACGCGATGTATAGCTCTGTCTTTATCATAACATCACTTTGATGTTGCTATAAGAGCTTAGAGCACGGCCCATACGCGCGCTGTTAACAACAATAATCCGACAAAAAGGCGCAAAGCGTGTTTAGTTAATACTTTCTAAAACACACATGTGGTATGAATACATTTAGACGTTGTTACCTAACAAAAAATCGTTCGCAATGCAAATAACATCAATCGCTGTAGCACATAGTTTACGTGTTTAAAATAAAATAGAAACGAAATTAAATTACTAATCTAATCTATTTGATTGTAACACACAATGTTGAGAACAATTTACAGAATATTTTTATCTAGCTAGACGCCATTCTACGCTTTTAGCCATCCATCTCTTGGTAAAAATGAAGGTCTTTCTTCATCGTGTATTTTTTTTTGTCAACAACTCATTGGTGTTACAATCTACAGATTAAAAATATATCTTAGGTTCTACCCATTATCATAAGGGTTGAGTTGTGTACTTACATAAATGTTTTATTTTAATAAAAAAAATTGTACGAACCTTAGATGCATGTGCAGGTTTCTCAGCGGCGATTGGTTCAGGAGTGACCTCCGGGACGGAGGCGGAGGCGGAGGCGGAGGCGGTGGTCTTGCGCCCGCCGGGCTTGCTGAACCGACCTGTCAAAAGATTGACAATCATTGCAAGCACATTCAGATTTGCCAACATCCAAACTGGTTATTGATAAATCATCGAGGCCTCAATCACCTATGCTAAAAACTTAACTACAATCGTGTCTCGATGGCAGCTGAATACTGTTTTGTTACACAATGTTCGAAGTCGGTCGCGCTAGTTTGTCTCAATGATAGAACCAAAGCTAAACCATTGTTTAGCTACGATTAGAAAAAATATCATAACTTTGCAGTATTGCCATTCTTGTGGCTCGAAACCTAAAGACAACCAACAGACCAAAATCCAAATGGCAACGATTTTACTCGTAGTTGTGATCTTTTCATTAAAATTTGGCGTTATTAAGGCATTGACTGTGTCAAAGGTACTTTTGAAATACTTTTTTTCCATGTTTTTTCACGCCGATTTTCTTTTACCACCGTAAAAATTTATTGATAAAATGTTGATTTGAGAAACTACACTGGTGCAAATAGGAAAATTACCGTGGCAAAATCACGCAGTATTCTCGATTTCTAAGTAGAAAATCTAGCTACTACGAAAAGAGAAATTAAAATAGCGTAAGTGGAATTGAATGTTTACCAGATGGCAACATAAAACTATGGGTAAATTTCTTTGGTTTTGTATAAATGACTCCTATACGCCTATAAGTAATTTCTTATTTTCATTATAACTATTAAAATAAATAGTAAAACGTAATTTTCGCAAAAAGCAAGTTCTAATAAATCAGTAATAAACTATCGCTGTGCAACATAGATATAAATATAACTTTCGCAATGCAAGTAAAGTAAAAAAGTAAATGCTTACAGCTGCATAGCTGTAAAGTGTTTAAACTAGCATAAACCATAATACCAGTATGTAGGTGCCGACGTTAGTACTCATTTATGATAAAAAAAACACTTTAACATGTTTTAAGACCATTAAATAGAATAATATATTATTTCGTACAAAATTGCTAAAAGTGCATGTGGGTGTTTAAATGAGTACTAAATACGGTTTGTGCCTGATTGATATAAGTTACAAATATTTGATTACATAGACGTACATCTTTTAAAAATGCTTGAAACTTAAAAGAAACACACAAAAATACTCCATAGATAGGTAAGTATGTTGCCATAACATAAATAAATTTCATAATTTATTGTCTTCTCTTACCTCTCACTCTAGTAGATGTTTCTTGTGGGGCTTCTGTTGGGGCTGACGTGGTGGACACTCGGGCTCTCGCCCCCGGCCGCCCCTTGAACCTGGACGGACGCGTGGGCGCGGCGCTGGTCGTGGTCGGCGCCGGCGTGGTCGTCGTCGTGGTCGTCGTCGTGGTCGTGGTCGTGGTCGTGGTGGTCGTCGTGGGCGCAGCGGTCGTCGGCGTCGTCGCCTCCTCCGTGGTGCTCATCGACTCTGTTGTAAACCCGTCCATTTCCGTCGTCGAGCCATCGAAGTTCACATCGCTCGTCGGGTTTATTTCATTGTTCAAGTTCTCACCAGCTAAATAAGCGTACAGATCCAATGCCACCTTCTCCATAGCAGTCATCGTTGTGTACTCTGTTGTATCTAGTTCATAAGTTGTGGTTTGCTTGTAATCAGCAGGTAATTTAGAGTCGTCTAATACTTCTTGGAATTTTACTCCAGCTGGAAGACTGTGTCCTTCACGAGCTGATTCTTTGGCATTTGACTCTTCTTTGGTAGCTGACAGTTCATCGGCTTCTGGGGTTTCTGTTGTTGTTTTTGACTCTGTAGAGTACCTAGACGGTTGTTCTTTGTATTGTGAAGGAATATCCCCAGAATGCGTCTTGAAGCTATCTAAATCGACTAACTCAGAACTGGGACGTCTGAAATAGAAAAAAAAGAGATTATGAACTAAGCGATCTGCCCGTTTATTTATTACAATGTTACTTGAAAGCTAAATGTAAAATACCTGATATGCGCTCGGGTTCTACTCCTGGTCTGGCCGCTAGATTCATCAGCTACATTATCGACTTGAGGTCGGCCTCGCTGTCTCACAGTCTCTGAAGAAGCTTCGGGCGTAGCTGTAGTAGTGGTTGCAGCGGCAAAGTTGCGGCCACGAGGAGGAAACCGAGTGCTAGACGGCAATCTGACGAGAGAAATTTGATTTGTTTATAAGCCAATTGTAAAAAAAACGTATATTGAGAGATCTATCAACCAAAAAAACATTACCTGTCTTCCTCTATTTCTTCCTCGACTGGAGCTGGTGGGAGATTGCGACCTCTAGCGCGACCTCTGCTGGTAGTTGTTGCAGGAAGAATTTCATTCTGAGCTTCAGGTGTGGCTACCGTAGTGGTAGCTGATCTGTCAATAGTACTATAACGGTTTCTTGTCTTTTCCTTGGGAATTTGGTTTTCATTTTCAACTTTTTGAGGACCATCGTGAGCGTTATGCACCTGCGGTGCGGCTGTGGTGGAAGCTTTCTCCTTCCCTTCTTTCTTGCCTCCTTCGTCTTCATCGTAGTAATAGTAAATATATTCATACTCGTAGTCTTGACCATTAGGACCCTTCTTTATTTGTATCCGTGAGTGTTGTTTTTGCTCTGATCCTGCGGTTTCGAGTTGCACATTGGATGATAAGAGCCCGCTGTTAATGTCGTCAATAGTGTCGAAATTTATAGGAATGTAGTCGAAACCTTTCGCAGGAGCGGGTGGAGCAGTGGTCAAGACTGGTTTCTGAGTAGTCGTGCCTAGCGAACTGACCAATTTCCCAGATTCAGACATAGCCTCAAGGGCAACCGCCATTTTAGGGTTTGTCTCAACATCCTTCAGGTTTTCTTTAATTTTAATATCTTCTATTTTTGAGACAGGTAAATCGATTTCAATGGAATCTGTTTTGAGCTTACTTCCTTTTTTAAACACTGCTTTTTTGTCTTCTTCAATAGACACGATTCCTTCAGAGGGATGTCTGGGTTTTCCACTGTATATTTTCTTTGTTATCTTTTCAACTCCCTCGTCGGGTTTAAAATTACGATGGTTTGGATGTTTCTCTGGTATTTTATGAGCTGTTTCAAAATTTCTTAAAGGAGTCTGTTGCCCCGAGCTAACTAATACATATTCTTGTCCTTGTCTGGGCTCAGTGATGATATCTACGTCGGCATTTATTCGGTACAATGCACAGACTAATAAACATCTGCAACAAAGAAAACGAGTTTTAAGATCTATGCGTTGATATAATGTTATGATTACGAAAGTAGAGAGTCGGTGCTTTATGATGAGTCAGCAGGAACATGGCGCGCCTACGAGCTTTGATCTAAACAGAAATAAGGAGCACTGACTCATCTATTGTCTGCATTTCATCACTGCATTTTCTACGGATGGTGTAGGTATACACAGCATTTGCATTTCAAAGACATTTTAGTGCAAAGCGTCATAATTAATAACTACCTATAGCGCTTTTAGAGCTTGTGATTCGTTGTTTTTGTAAGTTGATTTCGTAACACTAGTTGCATTTGCATGGCCTATCGATATATTGACACAGTTACACAGGTTACAACTTCACGACGGAGCGCAAAGAAGTTGTGTGAAAACATACTAGACGACTGCAAAACAAGCATTGTCGATTGCAATAGTTGCAAGTGCGATGTGGTCGTGAGAAATTGTCAGCGAAAATCGGAGCGTGGGTGTATTACAGGTGTTTATTCACCAAGTGCGGATCGATGAGGCAACACATCAGCGCGATCACTTTCGCTCGGAACGCTCTCTCGGCGCGCGCGTCATCCGGCGACCATCCCACTACACACCTTACAAAAACGCCATCGGCCAAGAATTGAGCTATTGTTTAATTGCGATGAGGAAATTGCTTTGTACTGGCGCGATTACATGGAACGAAAGCATGAAAACTTTTGCTAAGTATTATAGTTGCATTCTTCAAACTAAATTTGAAGTTAAAACAATGGCGAAAAATTACGTTTAATGTTATGTTATTTATTAGTACTACTACGTGTATACGTAACGTAGGTACAATAATATGCTTGTTAGCAATAAATACTTAGGTTTGATCCGTGGTTTTTGTACGCGGATACTTTTTTATAGCTAAATCTTGCATGGATTTGTATTACTGAACGGATCTAATTGCGTAGTGGAAAGGCTTCCGCATTTTTTGTGATAGCGGGCAAGTGCGAACGAACATATTTACAGCTAGATACAAAACGTAACAAAATAAAATGCCTATCTTTAAGAAAAATGAATTTTAGAAACAAACGAAAAACATGTAGTTTCTAATTTCAAGAGTCTATAGCGGCGAAAAACGTTTTATAGTAAAAGCAAGGTTGTTTTACTAATGAATACGATTGAAACAAACTTGTATAAGTGGATCCTGTTCTAACACGGTACAGATATCGGCATATAACTTGGCAAGAGAAAGATGAGACAAAAGTTGCGTAGCAGCTACAAACACTAAACACGGCACATCTTTTTTCTAATATTTGTCTTGTCAAGTTCTGTGCCGGTATCTGTACTACCAGTAGTACCTAATAAGGGTGATTTTTTTTAGTCGTGGTACTACTCACGTGTCTGGTAGTACTACGGGCAATTAATTTTACCCCTGGTACTACTGAATATTTTGTATAAAAATAACACCATGTATGCAAATATTATTTTTAATGTTTTTAAAGAAGATAGGACGGTAGTCCCAGGGTCAAGAACAAAGTGGATCTCTATGTATGCCATTTATGCTGAAAGGCAAAGAATATGGGCATTGAAACAGCCAGAGCCAATACGTATTTCGTCGGTGAGCGACTGGTCTATGACCGGTTCAATTTCACTAGCGTAAGGTCGGCGCGGGAGCAAGGCTAGTGAGTGAGTGGCGCCGGCGCACGGCGGCTGGACAGCAGCGCTCGTGCATTGTTTAATAACGACACTTGAGAACTATTTATGTATTTGTAAATGGCTTATGTTCAATGGACCCTAAACTAACGTAACCACTAGAATAATAATCACCAAATTCTAAACCACTAAGTGTTTTGGTGATAAAGTAATTTACTACTTCTGGAGTAGAATAAAATGCTTTTCGGTGCTAATGAATAGATTCCCTTTAATGCTCGTATACTTAGGTAGTAAGATTAATTAATTACATTGAAGTATAGTTAGTACGTAAGTCCTACCTATCATCAAATGATTTTGAATCTTCAAAACAACAATCTAATGTAAATCAAGTAGGTTCGTATCAAATAACCCCCGGTTTCCGAGGTACTTTATCGGAGGAGTCCACATTATACCGGATGTAACAAGACCCTTAACGAAGCCGAGGTCTACGTATTTCATCAGGACCATTTCTGTTCAAAATTATTGCTGGGAAACGATTTTTAATTCTGGTGTTAAAAAAAGCATTTCATACATTACCACACCTGCGAGTGTATGCTACACAGCTGCGTGCGGCCGAGTTGAAAGACAGCTTTTATGTGCCTGCTCATGAGATACATTGAGTGATGACATTTTGAAACCATTGTTTGTTACGAAATACATAAAAGTTTGATAATGTATCTTTGGACAAAAATTAGGGAATAATAAATAAAATAAGATTTAATAAAAAAATTGAAAAAAAAATTAACATTGACCTTCTATAACTTCGTAACTATTGGTTTCCCAGGTACAGTCTAAAAGACAAAAATGATCCTGATGATGAGCGGAATGCGTGGACTTCGACTTCGTCTAGGGTATTGTTACATCCGTTGTATCTTGTTTAATGTAATAAAATTCACATTAAACCAGATGATGTGGACCCCTCCGCTAAAGATAAAGTTCCGATAAACCACCGATAAGTAGGTACCTCAAAAACCGTGGGTAAACCATTTTGCTGCCTCAACTTTAATTATAGTACATTTAGATTTTGCAATATATACACATCAACTTTGTCTAGGGATACAGGTGTTATTTTCATACAAACGAGGTAACTTTGGGGCCTTTGTTTTCTGGCAGGGATGTACCGAGCTGTAATCTGATGATGGCCATCCAGGGACTGAATGGAGTAGATTCAGATCGTTATACACACCTAACTTTTCTGATCAGCATTCCAAAAGATTAATGGGTCAGAGTTCTCAGTTTGAGGATTTCCACACATTTTCATGCTATTTTCGCGGTTTTTTAAACATGTCCATTACGTTCTTAGAATGCTGGTCAGATCAGTTAGGTGTGTATAGCGATCTGAATCTCCTCCATTCACTCCCTGGATAGCCGTCGTCAGATCACAGCACAGTACATCCCTGGCAGGAAACCAAGGCTTCAAAGTTACCTCGTTTGTATGAAAATAACACCTATATCCCTAAACAAAGTTGATGTGTGTATATGAAAGAAATCTAAGCATGGTACTTTATAAACTTGTGACATTATTGGCATGAATCATAAACTATGAATTATCGTTTTATCTTAGTTAATCACTATGTTATGTACTTACTATGAAATTAAAAGTTCACCGTGTCACTTTTACTTAACCGTGGCGTGTTTCGTAGAGAATTTCATGTTAGTTACGCCGAATTATTGCAACCGAATATTGGCTATAAAACAATTAAATAACAGCGTATTGCCAATTCATACTTGTACTTTCCCTAACATTAAGTGATTTGAAGGCATTGAATTGTACTTTATGATAGTTATTTGTAATATAAAACATCTAAAAAACACCTATAGTAATAAAGGCATATTTTAATGGTTCTATTCCAACGTAACTTTAGTACCTAGTCAATTAAGGAAGTTATTTAAAATATTTTTATAGGTCTTCAAAGTTTATGCAGTTTCGCTAGAAATTGTTACTTGAGAGAACAATATTGGCATTTTCATTATTTATTTCAGAGTTATTGTAAATAATAGATATGTGGCTGACAGTTCAACTATTGACGAATCTCATTTACTTTTTATAACCATTTTAAGTAGATTTGGTAAGTTTTCGACTATATGATTGATGTGGTTTGTATCTCTATACAAACCACATCAATCATATAGTCCGCTACTACTAGCAGCCGCCCGTGACTTTGTCTGCGTGGACAGTTATTTCTCTGTCCCTCGGGAACAGTAACTTTTTTCGGTATGAAATGTATTCTTTGTCCTTCTCTGTACCCCTTACAACGTGTATGCAAAATTTCATGATGATCGGTTCAGTAGTTAAGACGCGAAGGCGTAACAAACAAACAAACGGACTTTCGCATTTATAATATTAGGAATATTAGTAAGGATAAGCATATCTTTTACTTATGTAAGTGAGTTTGGCATCTTTTCAAGTTATGTTATAGCTAGTTTAAGTGCTTATGTTTGGCATCTTCTCAAACTACCTTTTGGGAAAGCAGGAGTCACGCGCTTCGTGACTGAACCACGCCAGGGTCGTCAACCCAGCCCGGCTGTGGACACGTGCTTGCAAAACCATCACCAGATGCAACGCGACAAACAACATGAATCGTCAACCTTTGGAGATATTTCGACTCTAGTCACGTTCTAGCTGATTTCTTTATAACTGGCAGATCTTTTAGGATTACGTTTTAAAATCCGTAAATAAGCATTGTTGTTTTCCTTATCCATTCTTAAGGAACTGCACCAACACATAGACATGTTGTTCATGCATTATTCAGTTTATCTAAAATAAGGAACTACGCATGATAAAAAAGTACAGGATATAGATTATATCTGTGTAGCTATAAATTAAAACCCTTTTACGTAAAACATAATGATTTCGATCAAATTATTTTTCCCATAATAAGTACTTCCCATAAATCAAGGGTCAACACCTGCCCTCATACGATTCCTCGAACATAATCCTCGTTCAAAAAGATCATTTGCCGATACCGAGAAACATGTATCTGATGCAATCCCTTTTAAACTTTAATGGTCAACTTGTCCTAAATCGTCCAGCCTTTTTGGATGTTGCAACAAAAGATTGCAAGCCACTTATCAATGTTATTGACAACGCATCAACTCATGTGAACCGAAAAGTGTAACAATCAAGAGTTTAGTGCGGGTGGTCACGAGATTGTCCCGTTTACGACACGCGCAACCGAGACGCGAGAACAAAACAATTTCATATTTGAAATAAAGTTTGGCACGATCTGACTCCGCTTGCTCCATATGTCTTGGCCAATCCACTTAGCAAGGCTAAACTCATTACACTGTTTAATTAATTTACCTGCTGGATTATTCGGTTAATGACCATTTCGATACCGTCGCGGTGGGGTGCAGTGCAGCCAGCCGCATTGTTGTTATGTCATTGTTGCCGCTGAGAATGGCCATAAAATCGCCGATTAGTCTATTGATAAAAAGGAGTTTACAACAATGATAACATTGAATAAAGTCTAATAACAGCCTTTCTTTTATGTGGATACTTGTGACTGGTTTGAGGTCGTTATACGACATTCTATACCAAGTATTAAATCGGTTTCTTTAATGAACTTCAAGCTCATTAAACTATTTAATAGCATTTAATCATAATAAACTCCATTAAATTAATAACTGTTATATCTCTATGTCTTCAAAATCTTTATATATGAAACGAAAAGTAATTTGTAAGTAAATAAACGAAGAATCAATTTCTGAAAGGTCGAAAATGCTAATCAAGATGTAAAAAAAAATGAAACACATCCAATTAGTAACACTTTAGATAAGGTACATTTTAAACGTGTGTACCCACTCGTAACGGGTTCTTTAAATTAACGAAATAATTTCATTGAAAATTAATTTGCTATTTTTGTGCAATAGCAACCGATGCTTATACCTACGTTAGTTTTGAGAAAGTAATTAGTGTTCAATTCGACTTCAGTAATTTCTTGATTTACCAGTTTCGGCTCAATTGGACTATTTAATAACCTGATGCCTAGGAATATAACGTCAATATTAAATTTGCTAGGATTTTATAAAATATATATGAATCAAACTTGGTCAAATTCAAAAGCAATATACTACTTTAACAACGCTATAATTAAAGTTCTATAGATAATATGTTTGTGCATCCTCAGTAATTTGCATTTAATATCGATATATTTTTTTAATCAAGGAACAAGCAAAGCAGTATAAATACGTCAAGTAATCATTTATACTTATCTGACCAGTTTAAAATATGCCTCGATGGTCAATTATAAAGTGGCCAGAAACTACGAATACTTTAGTCAAGTATAATGAAACCGGAGGAAAACAGGCTTATTGGAAATCTCGAGACTCGACTCGCACTTTTCCGATTGTTGGTCGCGGGAATGACACCACACCACAGTAGGTCAAGGACTGCGAAGTTCCCACACATTAGCTTCATCTTATCTGAAACTACGTTCGATCAACTATAAATACTTGTAGATAATGTGTGAGGAGCTCGATGGCCCAGCGATTGCGGAGGTTAAGCAACTTTCGCAAGGGTCGGTCATGAGATAGGTGACCAAAACTTCTTATCTCCAACTCCTCCGTGCTTCGGAAGGCACGTTAAGCCGTTGGTCCTGAGTGCATTTGCAGTCGTTAGCACCCACCAATCCGCATTGGGCCCGCGTGGTGGATTATGGCCCATCCTCCTTATCCACCCATAAGGAAGGCCTGTGCCACAGCAGTGGGGACATTAAAATGGCTGATGTTAATGTTTGCAGATGCATCTATACAGTACATACCTATTCTCAAACTTTTTATTTAATTTCGGATAATTTTGGGTAGCATATTTTTTAATACATAAGTAAAAAGATAATACCTACTTCTTTTGTATTGACCTTTATCCGATCCGAAGAAAATACTTATTACTTATACATGGAATGCATCTTTTTTACTTCCTGGATCACTGATGGCATTTCGTACCGGTCTTCTGTTATTTATTTCAGAACTTTGTTCGATATGTATATTTATACCGGTCATTAAACGAGCCACTCATATTAAGGCCAACGAGAATTAAAATGGCATAAAAACTCATCTTCACATATTTTGCAGAAACAAAACAAATGCAGAAAAGTTGTTTTAAAGTGGTTTGTATTTCACTGCAATCTAAAATCGTTGGTTAAATATTTATCGGGACGTAAGTTTGATGCTAGAAAAAAACAAAGAAAGAAATATATTTTACGTCCAAAATTTCTGTTTAGATACGTTTAATTTCAAGCGGGTATCTAAAGACTCATAGCAAAATATTTAATGTTTTGTAACCACACACAATAGGAGTTTCACTTTTAGTCATTAAACATAATATCATGAAGATATCATTTGTCAATAATGTCTCCACGCCTTTATTAGACTAGATGTTAATTTAGAAACAAATTACTCAATTAAAATTATAAATATACTGTTTAAAATATTACGTGATATAACCAGCCCTACACAGTTTCGACTATATCAATAAAATATTAAGTTACTATCAGTGAAACCCGGATCTGAATGATAATAATTTCTCCATCCGGATGTGAAATCACGCAATCAACTGGTTCGCTTATACATTATTGAGTAATCTGTGTGCACTTGAATGTCTCTTAAATACATTTAAGTTTTAACGCCAAACTTGCGCTGGGTCAATTTTGATAAACTATAGCAATTTAGAATAAGAACCACCGATTTGATTGAAAAAAAGACATTGTTTTATAAATACAAATATTAATATATTTTTATAAATTACCATAATAATAACTTTGCATGTTTATAATATAACAAGGGAAAGCATTCACCAATTTTATTAAAATGTCCTGAAAATTCAAGAAAACATTGCGTTAAAAATGAGTTAAAAATACAATGCAAGTCACTTCTCAAAGAAAAGAGGCGGTGCGTGTGAAGTTTTGATTTACAGGTTACATGCATACAAGATTATGTTTGGAAAAGCAACAATATGTAAACCACACAATTTAGTAATATTTGCCAAAACTTTAAGGTGTCGCAAGTTCTATGTTTACCGGATTCCAGCTACGCACTGTGCGTGCAGCTCTATAGCTGAAGTAACATGAAAGTTCACGGCTAAATCCGTTGCGAAAACTTTGAAAGTACCTAGTTACTGCCAGTCCAACAAGGACTAAATCTATTTCTAAGTATTACAACCTATAAAGTATTGGCGCTAGACAGCCGACACTCGTCAGACGAAATATCCATATATCTTGTTGCATTGCCATGAAAGCTGTGTTTGCAGTTGACCGTGGCCATAACTTTGTTATAATTAATAAGTAGTGGAAATCAGTAAGGATATTGAGCATGCATGACACTTCCTAAATGTGGCACGTGGCTAGTGAGTGAGAATGTCTCAGCAAAGACCACGCAAGGTCTCTGCCATGTCGCCGCGAGGTCATCGGTGAACGGGCATGCACAGTAATCGACTGTTATCCTCTCTTTTACTCGCTAAGCAAACGAAAGGGAAAATACTATGAGTCACGGTTAAAAGTTATTAAATCGATCGACCACTCGTCTAGAGACCTACGTGTAAGTATGCCGCTGGACGCCGACCGATCACTATGCAAGAATGTGACAGTTACTGACACACACTATACTTAAAACCGCAACGCTGTAAACAAGTCCATAACATACTTGAACATTCAACAGAAATACATAGTAAACTGAAATTCGTAAGCAGCTATCTATACATGAATCTCGCGTTTAAAAGTAGTTAAATAATATCTTGATTATTTAAGAACTTTGAAAACCAGCCCACGACGAAACTAAAAGTGGACCGGTAAACCATAGTTAAAATAAAAACATAAGACAAGTCGTTATTTTTCTAATTTAAATAGCAGTGTGAATGCTAAAAACTTAACTAAAAGTTTAAAAAAAAATCATACGACATTGTGATTATATAAACAAAGGTCAAATAGCACATAAAATTAATTAAAAAATTACTAATTTAATCAAATTCGAGGAAGAGAAACAACTCTATTAGATACCTACCTTGAGATAATTTTGCTAACATCTTACAATGAAAGAGAAATTGTATGGTTATATTTCCTTCCGTGCTAATAAAAACTACACCAATGCTTTAGCAGGTATTATTACTGTGTTGGCACAATATGGCTATGGTACACGATAGATAGTAATAGACAATGAAAGGCGAATCACGAGATACCTATATTGTGCGAATGTGGAAGGAACGATTGCGCAAGGGCGTCCCAGGAAAACCTACGCAGACCAAATAGGGGTTTTAATAAAAAACCGGCCAAGTGCATGTCGGGCCACGCGCCGTAGGGTTCCGTAGTTACCTTATTACCATACCATATTTAATACCACCTATCATTTTTTGTCTGCAAAAATAACTTTGTTTTTCACAGTGTTGGTATGAATGACAAAGTTATATTTGCGGTTTTGGAAAATGTGCTATATCTCAAAAACTAATTACTATATCTCGTTCAAACCAATTTTGGTTGAAAGTTTTTATTAAGATCTACAGCATATTTTTTTTTAGATTTTTCTCTCTCTTATTTCAAAAGTTAAAGGGGGGGGGACACACATTTTACCACTTTGGCGGTGTATATCTTTCAAACGGTTGACTTTGAGAAAAAGTTGTCTTAGAAACCTCAATGTCATTTTTAAAGACCTATCTATAGACATCCAACACGTGTTGGCTTAAAGAAAAAAAATTTTTTCAGTTTCAGTTCCATGTATGGGGAGCCCCCCCTTAATCTTTTATTTTTCTTATTTTTGTATTAAATTCGCTAAGCGGTTAACAGAATACATCTACCTACCAAGTTTCAACTGTGTAGTCTTAATACTTTCGGAATAAAGTGGCTGTGACATACGGACAGACAGACAGACAGACATGACGAATCTATAAGGGTTCCGTTTTTTGCCATTTAGGCTACGGAACCCTAAAAAGGCCTACGCAGTGACAAAAGCCGCAGGGCATGTATGAAAAGATTGATGGATGTGAATGAAGTCTGCAAGGATCGTAGTAGGTGGCGATCTAGTCTCTGCCTATCCCCATAGGAAACAGGCGTGGGTGTATGCATGTATGTATTTACGCGATAGTTGACGCCTTGTAATGTATAAAAACGGTACCTGGGTTCATCAACCGAGCTTGATTAGAATCGTTGTCACGTAACAATTAACACTCGATTCGTGAGGCGAATGCAAAATATGTGATAGAATGGATTATCCACTGTAATTTCAACGCCATTATCTACTTATAGATCACTACTTATTGTTTAATTAATCAATTAGATGTTCATAAATAGTGTAAAGACAAAATTAGACAAAAGTAACAGTGTAGCGACAACTACCTAAATTACCTACAAGTTAATATAATTGATATCTGATATATAAATGCAAAGCAAGCACGTAATCGCGCTTAAAATAAGCGTTTTGAAAAACCTTACGTGAGATATTAGGGAGGTGAGGGGTCGAGCCAAATCTCACGACATCAGACCAGGGTGAAGGGGGGGGGGTCGAAGTAGTCGCCCCGTAAGTAGTAAGTTTATTCAAAAAATCTATCGAAAGTGAGACTCTCGAATGTCAGGTATAAAAGACATCAACGACATCTGGAATTGGCGATTGAATAAATTTTACTGGACTGTCCTGAAAAACAAATGTTGATGCATTCGTCAATGAGCAAACTTCATACCTACTATAATAATTAGAGGTCCTTGAAACTAATAATTACCGATGCAATATTTTAAAATTACATCTCTTATTTTTGAGGGTTATAATATTACGAAACGAATGAGACTAAAAATGTACCAAGTAAACATTTTATCCTTAGTTCAATCCAAAATTCTAAGCCGGAGTTTGATATATTATCATTTATAAGTAAGTTGTTCATGTTACTATCACGTATTAACTACTCAACCGATCATCATGAAATTTTGCATATACGTTCTCAGGGGTGTACAGAAAAGGACATAGCGTAGGTATCTTTCATCCAGAGAAAAGTACTGTTTCCAAGAGATAAAAAAACAATGATCACGTAAATGAAGTCGCGGGCGGTTGCTAGTATACAGGGTGTCCCAAAACTTTGCCACACGGAGGGAAAGTACCTTAAATATTGAAGATAGGAAATTTTATTGAAAGAAGACATCATTTTGTTTTTAAAAAGAAATGGAACTGAATTCAAAGATGTCCTGTCCTGTCATGATGATCTGTCACTTAAGCAAAAATAATCCTTATAAGTAACCCTTTCGATTGATGTCGTAAAAGTAAATATATTTTTTTCGTTTTGGTGGGTTCGATTTCTGGAAGGCAAGCGATTTTTCAAAAATCTTTGAATGCAATTCTAATTATTTTTTAAAACAAAATGAAGTCTTTTTCAGTAAAGTTTCCTATCTTCAATATTTAAGGTACTTTCCCTCCGTGTGGCAAAGTTTTGGGACACCCTGTATATCTATTTTGGTAAAGACATGTTCTTCCTTCGATCATTTACGACTGTTAAAAACTTTTTAATTTTTGCGATTTTTATGTAGCAATAAGTAATTTGCGTTTCTTTCTTACAGTAAGTGACTAAGTACTTTTAAATGTTTGCTTATACTAGTACTACAAAAACTCACGCCCATGATACTATAATTTACTCTGCGACACAGAGGCTCGTGAAAATGAACAATAGATGTTATGACACCGATACAATGCAATTGCAACCTTATCGCAGTTCTGTTCAGCACGGGTCAGCATTGCGTAACATACAACTCTAAACTAGAATGAGATCCATGAGATACTTTGTTTAAAAAAAACACAAGTTAACTGGTAATATGATTTGTTTCCTTTTTTTATACTTACCTATTTAAAAATCTTCTCAAAATGAATTTAATCTAATCTAAGTTACTGACGCTCACTGGTACTATCGCCACGTGAGTAAATAAACGTAATGTGCTATCGCGTAACTTTATGTTATGGATATGAAGTTCAGTAAATTTATTATGACATTTGATGGCCCATTTTTAAAGTTATTTGCAGATTTCTTTATTATTTTTAACAATGTTCGTGTACAGAAAGCGACCAGGGCAAAAAGATATAAAAAGAGGTAATAATAATAAAATAAGTAAATAATAATAAAATAGATAAAAGTAGGTAGGACCCCAGCTTTGTGGAGGAGATAAAAGAGTAATCTCAAAAGGAAAGGGGCAACGGATTTCTCGCTTACAGTGTATCTTCCTAGGTATAAAGGGAGTCTTAGCCTTCTGCCTGCAAAATCGAATATGCAGTGCGATGACCACGTTCGCTGCCATTAGTGGAGTTTCAGCCTAGCTAGTGGAGTTTCAACCTAGCTAGAGGAGTTTCAGCCTAGATAGTGGAGTATCAGCCTGGCTAGTGGAGTTTCAGCCTAGCTAGTGGAGTTTCAGCCTGGCTAGTCCAGTGGTAGGTACAGCAAAACGATACGGGCGAACGGAGTCTCATGGATTGTTTGATTCGAACTTATTCGAGATTTTTAACACTATAAACGTATAGAATTCACTCACTACAGTGAGTCAGAAATTTAAAGTTCATTCGTACATCGAACCAAAAAGGAATGCCAATGCGTTTGCGAGTGAAGGCATCTTAAACACGTCGCATAGCATTGGTAACTGAGACACTGACGAACTGCCGTGTGAATTCCAAATACTTTTATAGGTAGTCATACCATACTGCACTGTATTTGTAATAAAGTCACATATAGAAACCGCTACAAAATCTGGAATAATACCCGACTATGACCCATACGATACACACACACACGTGATGGTCGAAAAGTTTTGTTAGCTTAATTACAATTTAAGTATTTAATTCCCTCGTGTTATTTTGAATGTTCTACATATATCCTGTTCTATATTTGAGATTGTATCTTTTCCAGCTAAACGAAAACCGCAAAATGATTATATGTATCCTTTTACAATATTACCTTTTCTGTTCCAAGAATATAATTCACTGACCAGTGAAACTTGACGCCCACATTGGCCTTGCTTTATTTTGGTTATTTCTAAATTTAACTTCCCTTCCTCCGAATCAGTCGTGAGACTCGTGAGTCAAGAAACGGTTGACTTAGGTTACTGTCCTGGCTGACGATGGGGCGACACATGACCAGCGGACCAAGGTCTCCCCAGTTTAAGCAGAATGCCTACGCTTCCCAAGCTTGGAAATCAACTTTTACCACAATATGACCGACGAACATAAAACAAGTTTCTTAAACAGGAAACCGACAACTGCAAACACTCCCTCATAAAAGGCAGCACCGATACCTGTCCCTTCTTCAAATTCCTTTTACACACCGTCATTTATTCAGGCTTAAATAAAAACATTAATTTATTGCTAAAATGTGACTACTAGACAAGACAGATGGCAATATTGCGACATCCATTAAAATAATTAAACAATTATTATAATCATATACAAATGCTCGATGCTACAATAGGTATTAAACGACTGGGTTTCGTAAGATGGACCACGGACGTAGAAAAAGACAAGGTCAGCCACACAGTTAGGCGAAGCGTCGATACGATAATGTGCGTTAGTTAATGGTCAAAGTTGCACCGAAAAAAAAAACGTTTGCACATTATTTACTCCAGTTTGTATGGAATAAGTATTGTCCTCCTTTAAACATTAACTCATTCATTCATATACGGCGGCGACATTGATGGTGAAGGTCACAAAAACTTAGTTTTGATGAGGGATGCTATTCAGAGTATACAGTGATACATAAAGCTGCACTTTATTCACTAAAATGCTTGTTTGCTTTACTGTAACAACGGTAACTTTATATTATTCTCAAATTTCAAAGGTTAGGCAACATTGAGGTGGAGTAAAAGATTAAACGAGTAATTTAAATTCAAAGGCAAATATTTGGAAACGAATAACTATTGATGAGTTCGTATCGTTAGTCATAATTATCATTGGGAGTCGCTACATTATAAAGGTTTCGCAACGACCGACGCAATCGACAAAGGTCACATTCCCTAAGATGCCACAACAGTGCTAGAAAGTCGGGGATTGTGTCTAACTTGTAGCGGCAGCCACACGTGGGGATTTATGTCTTCGGCTGTTCGAAGAAGTGCAGCAAATACCATGTTTTATTCATCCGTTATCTCGCAACGCATTCTTCGAAAGGTCGTCGGTAGAAAAGTGAAACTGGTTGAAACCGAAAGCTTACAAAACGCGCCTATACAGCCGATTATGCGCGCGGTGACGCGCCCGGCTGCGAACCCGGACCCGCTGGTTAATGTCACTGATGCAACAGTTAATCCAATGTCAGATTCTTATGACATATCTCGCTACTCAGCTGGAGATGCACCGTGATGAAACTCAGTGATATAATGCACGGTTTGCGCAAATAGTATAACGCTCAATACATACGACACACTCAGGTGCATGGCATTACATTACAACATGTTTGCAATGAGCTTTGATACGTACTGCAATGGTTATTTTGCATTACGGACCAAGTGATTGATTGAGCATTATAAGAAAACCTGGCGAACACTATAACAAAATGAAATGATCTTATTACCTACTGCTCCTACTAACAGAACGAATTATCTCACTTAATATTATTTATTTATACCTTTTAAAATCACACTAATACGAAAAGAACATGAATATTTTTTATAATAAACAAGGTACCTACTTATAATTATAACAATAAATCGACAAAAGTAAATAATTGTTTTCTCAGTAGATATGTCAGTTTCAAATTGTCATTATTCACTCGGACCCACATCATTTGTCATTGACCTTGACCCACACGAATTTATCAATTTGTGACTGTAGACGTGACCGAAATCAATCAATTACCGGAATAAAGTACCTACTTATCTAACATGAAATATGAGATAACTTAAATATTTTATTCAACCAGTTAAGAGAAAAAAGTTTCGTATTCATAATAAAAACTACATCTGAATGGTTAAGAAATATAAAGTTTTCCAATGCACACGGCACGCCCGACTATTGTTAAGTGCAAAAAACGCTACACTTTGTATGATTGCACCAATGCAAGATACTTAAAAGTGTAGATTCTGTATGTAAGTGCCAGGTCACGACCGCATTCCGTAGATTGCAACGATACATTGATTCTATCGTTAAGAAAAGTGCTCCTGTAATTTTCCGCTACAAGGCTGACCGAGCTGAAACTATTGCGTTTCATCACTACAGGTTTAGGGTGGTAAGAGGGGGACTACTAGGTACTTCTATTCGTTCAACCTTCCTAACATTCTTTAACGTGAACATTTTCCTCCCACAAAAAGTTACCTAATAACATCACACCTATCTGTCAATCCATACTAGCATTAGAAAGCAGCCACAATGATAACATCGTTGAGCAGAAAAGAAGCAGTTGGTATGCGCGTTTAGTTTGTTTATAACTCAGCAACTCTGATTGATACGATTTCCAAAATCCTTTCACTGTTTTACTCTACACAGTGATACGACTTTTCAGAATGAATGAATTTGTAGACACAATAGTCATAGTGTGTAATAAACTTACATTCAAAGTTATGTAAGGAAATTATTTACTGCGCACAGTAGGTATTAAGTTACACTGGTGTTCTGATCGGTTTATTGGATAGTCTAATGCAACAGCTAAGGAGGCTGTACACAGCTGGTTGCGCAAGGAAGGAGCAGCGGGCAGTCGGTTTGGTCGCAGCGATGGGTCGTGACCCGGCGCGCCACCCGCCGCCCTTGACACCAACCCGTAGAAAGTACTGGCCAAACTCGATGAGAGGGCCTACTACACAATAAAAAAGCGAAAATCTAAGTTAGTTTTGTTACGTGACAATAAAGTAAAAAATCGAACGACGAACATCGTCTGGTTACCACGATATATTTTAGATGATTACTGAAGACGGAGAATAGGCGATTAATAACGCGCCGTCTAAAATTGCATTATTTCTGCAAGCTACAGAGCGTGCCGTGCGGTGATTGTTCATAAAATATCAGTAAATTGCTGTCGTAGGTCTCTGTTGTGTAGTCATAGGTGACTTACTAAGTAAAATGATAAGATATATAGGCAACACTTAAATACCAATAATTTCTTTAACACATCAAATCCGAAGGAATTATGTAGGTATTTGATAGTATTCCTTCCTAAATGTAAAGGCGCTGAATTTTCTCTAGAAAAGGTTCATAGTAAAAATCAATTTCTTCTGGTCCCACAAATATTTTGTGAACTTTAACGCTGAAAAATGTAAGTAAGTACTAAAACTTTTCACTACAAATAAAATATAATACGAACCATATTCAATTCAAGGCGTTCACTTAAGTGACGTTTTCCTACAATTTTTCACTTTCACGTTTCGCGTGTTTACGTTTTACCCGTATACTAAGCTGTTTATATTTTTACTCGTATACTCTTTACTAATTACATAGGTACACATGTCTTTGCCTTGTTCAATAGGAAATATAAGTATTATCGACATTATTGACAAATTAAAATGACTTTGTAAGTACTAAGTGGGCAATATTTTATGTGATTACGAATTTATATCTGCAAGCGCGATGAAAACATATTCCCAGCACTAAATACTACGTGTAATATGAAAATAGTGAAGCGTGATGTTTTGTAACATGTGAAATTGTTTATATATCTAAATTACCGTTCTAACATACACATTCGTAACGACTCGCGAACCGCAAAGGACAAAAAAATGCTGACTTAGACAAATACTTCCTATTTAAACTTCAAACCAATGAAGCAAGAAGGTTCCATAACGAAAACGTTATAGATAACGTTATTAGTTATTAGATAAGAGCCCACTAATGCACCCTGGTGTTGCGCAAAGTTCATTACCACAGTAATGATGGGAGATGATGTAGATGGACTCTAGAAAGTGGCCAGCTGCGGATGACGGCTGCTCACGACATGCTCGATAACATCACATGTCTGACAGCGAAAACAAATTACGCACTTAATGTTGTTGCGCATCACTACGGAAATTTAAAAAGGTTGGCTTCCACTGGTATAGTCACTATACCAGTGGTAGCTAGCTAGCCCACTGACTCCGTGGACGCTTTTAGCGCCACCTGGCGTGTTGCAACTTTGTTGGCTCTGACCTGACCGTTTTGACGTTTTGATATGTAATGGCGGCATTGTGACAAAATGTAAAAAATACTATACATATTGTGTTATTAATGTAAATTTCAAAATTACTTTGATTTGGGTGGTCAAAGTGTTGTGAAATCATTTTTGGTCATTTAAATTAAATATGGCAAGTAAGATCTCTTCAAAAAGAGTGTTTTATTTTGGTTATATCAGGGTTTGTTTACTTCTTTTTTAGTTGTAGATTTTGTAAAACAAGAGGATAAAGCTACTTTAATAATTTTACTAAGTGATAATAAACATATACAATTATTCCTGTATCGCTAGTAATAAAAAAAAATATCGTTTTCAAGCAGATTACAGAGCCTTCTTTATTTCTACTTTTTGCCACCATGAGCGCTGCGATCGATTATTATACCTTCGCACCCTCCCACTAAAGTGGACTTTATGCGACTTAGAAGTTATTAATAAATCGCATAGTTGAAACCAAGAACTATTTCTAATAGCTACCAGTGGCGAGGAGTGAAATTACGGTGTGGCGGTGGGTGGTGGAAGGCTACAAAAATGTTTCGGCTTACCTTTTAGAAATCCCACCTATCTACTATTATCTACAATGTAGATTATATCTACATAGTAGATAGGTGGGGTGGGATTTCTAAAAGGTAAGCCGATGGAAATCGGCTTGTATACCCTTCGCCACTAATAACTATGGCTAGCTATTTTTTTTTTTAATTATTATTTTGTTATATATTTTACAAGAGATAATAATTTTTAAATATACTTACATAAATATTACGATACCTTTGCCAGATTCTATAGATTTTTGGTAAAAATATTTGTATTTTTTTAAGAATAGGACCGCCACTAAAATCCTTAGAACAAGTGCCAAAATGAAATAACTACCATTATTTCATTCGGCTTCAGTTGTCATTCTTGGAAGAAATTCTAAAACAATGTTGGAAAAATTATTTCATCGCAATGTGCATTACCTACCTACTCAGAAAATGGAGGAATCTAATAATTATTCACGTTCCGAAGCTTTCTCGTAGTAACATCACTGAGTTTCACAAATAAGCTACACGCCTTGTATGGAAAACTTACGTCGGTCACTCGTAGGTACCGGCGAGATCTTACAAGTAGCATAACAATGTTTCAAACGACATCTACAGAAAAAAAGGCTTCGGTTATAATAACACCTAAATAGACGAGATCGCATTGCTATGAAAATATTTACGTTAGTTGTCTAAAATTTGAGAATTTCGACTTTTTAGTTAGGGCGGTTGTATGACCGAAAGCGCTGCGGTGAGTTTTATTTAATATGTATTGTAATTCTAATACATAAGTTTAATAAAACTTTACGTGGAATTTTTAGGAACCATAGTCTAATATTTTTAAACGGTATCATTACATTCCCTCGTAGTTTACTGCTAGAAGTAAAGCAAAACTGCTAAAACTGGCCGTTTTTGACACATTTGCTATCTACTTCTGCGAATGACTACGAGGGAATGTAGTGATACCGTCTAAAAATACTAACTATGGGCCCTAAAAATTCCACGTAAAGTTTTATTGGAATCATTTCCTCTTAACAATTTATTAAATAAAAACCTCTGAGGGCGCCAATCATCATTATGCCGTATAGTTTATAATAAAAAACTATTCACTCGGTCCACAACTTAGTAGTAAATAAAATTGAATTGCAAGTTTTTGATTAGGTATTTGATTGTATTCGTATACTGTAGAGAGGATAATCATGTCAGTTTATACTACCTACTCAAAAGAAAATAGGGGCTCCCAAATAATTTTCCACACAAAAGAGCTAAGTTCGGAAAGGTATCTTTCTGATAAATTCAATTTGATTTTATTCAAATTTGATATTGTTCGAAAGCTGTGATAGTCAACTTACCGACTTTACTCTCGAATTTACTGTATAATTTCTTCTATTCGCCGTGTGCCAGTTGGAATAAAAAGAAATTAGAGTTTCATACAAAAATACACAAATTTTATCATTTTTTTTAATTCTAACTGACACACAGCGAATATATAAGAGTAATTAGATATACTGAAATTCAACAGTTGGTAAGTTGACTATTCTGATATATATTACAACTTTCCAAAAATATCAAATTCAAATAAAATCAGATAGTATTTATCTGAAAAATACCTTTCCGAACAAAGTTCTTTTGTATGGAAAATCATATAGTGGTCCCTATTTTCTTTCGAGCAGTAAGTATATAATTAAAACAGTAACCGTATTTAAAAAATCTTTGTACAGTTATTAGGTATAAGAAATTCATCAAAACTTTTTTGAGCAAGGCCGCGCCGCATCGCTAGTGTTGGGGCAGTTTAGAGCTTCACATATAAAAGCGAAAGTGAAGGTTGTTCGACGCGTTTTGACGTCACGAGCGAGGGCTGCGACTGCCAACGAAACGCAAGCACCTTGCGTTCCAAGTCCTTGTAGAATGCCTACCAAAAGGGGATTCTTCTTAACTTAAGAGCCGCGCTCTTGTCTGTGCAGCTTCCTCCACTCGTCTCTGTCCAAAGCTAATTCCTTGGTTTCTTGATAAGACACGACGTTCACCTTCTCTTTTATCTGTTCCATGTAGGCTCTTCTTGGTCTTCCTCTTCCTCTCTTTCCTTCTATTTTTCCTTCTAAGATGTTTGTAATAAATTTGTCGTGTCTTATCAAGTGACCGATCATTCTACCTCTTCTGTTCTCTATGATTTTCAATATTTGGCGTTTTTCATTTACCCTTTTCAATACTTCCTCATTCGTAACCATCTCAGTCCAGCTTATCTTCTCCATCCTTCTCCAACACCACATCTCGAATGCTTCCAATCTTTCTCTATCTTTTTGTGTCATTGTCCAAGTTTCACATCCATAGAGGGCTATACTCCATACGAAAGTTTTGATGCACCGTCTTCTTATGTTTTTAGCGATTTTTGCCTTGAATATACATCCTTTCCTGTGGAAGGCTTGTTTTGCTATTGCTATTCTAGTTTTGATGTCCAAAGAGCATTTAGCATCATTTGTTATTATACTGCCTAAATATTTAAAGTTATTTACTTTTTCTAATGGAGTGTTGTTTAATTTAATGATTTGAGAGTTGTCTTTTAGAATTTTAGAAACTGTTAAAATTTTGGTTTTATTAATATTAATTTTGAGATCAAATTTTTGAAAAATTGTATGCATTGTGTTAAGTAAAATTTCTAGTTCTTTTTCATTTTCTGCTACTGCTGCAATATCATCTGCAAATCTAATGCTGGTTATTTTCTGTCCATTAATTGTTATTCCTTTGCTTTTATCAGATATTTCTTTCATGGCACCCTCTATGAATATATTGAAGATGAGTGGAGATAAGGAACATCCTTGTCTCACACCTTGTTGTATTTTAGCTTTTTTCTTCACTTCTCCTATTTGTATTATGGTTTCTTGATGTTTATACAGTTCATATATTATCTTTCTGTCTCTATAATCTACTCCCACCTCTTTTAGTCCTTTCATCATTTTCTTCCAGTTTACCTTGTCAAATGCCTTTTCTAGGTCTATAAATGCCACGCTGGTGTCCATGTTTAAATCCAATCTTCTATCTATTATAAGTCTTAGCGCTAGTATTGCTTCTCTCGTGCCTTTCTTCTCTCTGAATCCATACTGGTCGTCTCCCAGACATTCTTCAGATTTAGGTCTAAGTCGGTTTTGAATAATTTTAAGAATAATCTTTGATGCTTGTGAAACTATGCTTAATGTTCGGTGTTCTTCACATTTTAAAGTATTTGTTTTCTTTGGTATCGCCATAGTTTTGCTTATTTGGAAGTCTCTTGGTATTTTTCCAGTTGTGTACATTAAGTTTGTGAGTTCGTAAATTTCATTTAATACTAATGGATCTGCTGATTTTATTAATTCTATAAAAATGTTGTCTTCTCCTGCAGCTTTATTATTTTTTATACTTTTTACAGCTTTATCGAATTCATCTCTTAGGATGTCTGGGCCACGACAATCTTCTTCTAGATTATTTTCGTCTTCTATATCTTCTTCATTCAGTCCATCACCTTCATATAGGTTCTCTATGTATCTTTTCCATCTGTTAGCTATATCTTCACTGTCAATTAATATTTTTCCTTCTTCATTTAGTATTGTTTTGCTCGATGTTTTTCTCTGCTTATTCAAACCTCTTATTATATTATATGCCATGTCCATCCTGCCTGTATTCATGTAATGCTCAATAAGTTCACAGTCTTTCTCTATATCTTTTTCCCTAGCTTTCCTGCATTCTGTTGTGATTCTATTAGTGAGTTTTCTATATTCCTTAACACTATCATCATCTGTCTTATTTCTCAAGCTTCTTCTCTTAAGCATAATATCAATTATCTGTTGACTTAACCATTTCTTTCTAGGAACAATTTTTTCTTTTTCTAAACATTCTTCTGCTGTAGTTCTTAAAATGTCTCTAATATTTTCATATCTATCTTCTATATTATTAAACTCTTTATCACATTTCTTCTTATATTCTAGATATTTATCTTTAACTTTATTATTATATTGCACTTGATATTTGGTACATCTTAACTTATTGAGATCAATATTTTTATTTTTAAACTTTTTCCTGGTGAAGCTTTTTCTTATATTAAATTTGCTCAGTAGGAGATTGTGGTCTGTGTTCAAATCAGCCCCTGGATACGCTTTACATGAAGTGACTTGATTTCTATTTTCTGTTTGTACTAATATATAGTCTAATTGGTATCGTCCAGTATCCCCTGGCATTTTCCATGTATAAAGTCTTCTTTTTGGCAACTGAAACTGTGTGTTACAAATGGTCATGTTTTTCTCCTTGCAAAATTGTACTAATCTGTCACCTCTGCTATTTCTCTTACCTAACCCATAGTTACCCACAATATTTTCTTGTTTTCCCTCTCCCACTACTGCATTGAAATCGCCTATTATAATTAGATTATCAGTTTTCTTTGTAGAATCTATTATAGTATCCAATTGTTCATACATTATTTCAACTTCTTCATCGTATTTACGGTCTCCTGTTGGCATATATACTTGTATTATAAAAAGATCTTTTGGGTCTGCTTTAATTTTAATCGCTGTAATCCTATCACTGTGATGAATGGTATTTTCTATTCTACTTCCCCAAGATTTGTTCAAAATTATTCCAGTTCCATTCCTTCCCTGTTTTTCCCCTGTGTAAATTATTCTATAGTTGTCGCTCCAGTAGTCTCCACTTCCTTCCCATCTCATTTCACTTAGGCCAAGTATATCAATCTTCATTCTTCTCATTTCCATCTTCACTTCTTCCATTTTTCCTTCTTCTAGCATTGTTCTCACATTCCATGTGCCTATGGTGCAAGGGTTTTGCATAGTGACGACTGAGGCAGCCTTGCAAGGGCGTCTGCCACCGCCGGACTCAGACCGCCACGGGATATGACATCGTGGAAGCCCGTTGTCAAGAACGTTACTTTTGTTTTTATGACCTTCCATGCTACTAGTTTAGGGACACTAGAGCGGTGGTTTCCCTCTTGCCTTCCGCCCCGCAGTACTCTGTCTAACGCATGTGAGTCGGCGTCCAGAGAAGTCTACTTCAGAGCCGTGCTAGGCCTCCTGCCCTCCGCCTCTGGGTAGTACTGACAGTTACTGCTGCCCTCTGTCAGGATCCAGGTTTTAGTCCCTGTGACTTGCCCCTTCCGCCTGCATTACCGTACTGATGGCTTCCATCTCCGCTTCTGCAGCCGTTGAGGTCTTCACCCGTACCCTGGGCAAGGGTTCTACGATATACCCCGTAGGACTGGGTCCCCATCCGAACTTCGCCACCATCTCACTTCATCTACTGAAGTGAGCGGTGCCCACCCCCGCGACGTGGACGCGCCGGACGGGAATTGCCCCAGTGGGAGACAGAGAAGGTGACTCTGTCCTCCTGAGGCCGGGTTAATGGTTTTGTATGAAGCCAAAACCAAAGGTAAAGCCAAAACCAAAGGTCGAAGCCAAAACCAAAGGTCAAAACCAAAAGGGGATATAGCCAAAACCAAAAGGGGATATAGTACAGTAATAATAATATGGTGAATGGAGGAACGAGGAGCTTCAGCCTTGGCACTTAATGAGGTCGTCTTTCGCATTCTTCTCATATCTCAATATAGACAATATCCTTTTTGACTTTAATTATTCTCGCCTAAGCAGTGTTTCTTTCAGACAAATTTCTCCGGGGGGGCCATTAAGAGGATCGGGGGAGCTCGTCCGTCGATCACTACACTAGTTTGCCCGTCTACCTACACACAACACATTTTTCTCCGGGGCGGCACTAAGGCTCCTCCGGGGGGGCACTGCCCCCCCGCAATAGTACCTGAAAGAAACACTGCGCCTAAGTATGTTCAAATCATTCAGATTTCATCCGTGGCAAAAGGTCACTCAGATTCCTCAAAGCTCACTAAAAAAATCTTGCCTCATTATCCGTGTCAACCAATGAGTCAACGCCAAACGAAGGTTGATGTGATATTTAAATACCATCTAACTATTTTAAACATTCTATTGGCATCATATTATTAACATTTTCTCATAAACTCGATAATTAATGTAACCGATCACTCCTCAAATGTCACGCAGAAGCCGTGAATCAAATCATGAGAGTGAATGCAAACTTTTGGTGTCGGGCGGCCTTTGATGTACCAGCTGCTTAGAGCATTTAACCAGCTGAATACCTATTACCTTGTCACACTAACTGTCTCGCTTGGCCAGTAAGTAAATAGTGAGTGACATGGGTCTTAAATGTTCAGCCACTTTAGAAGATTACTGTAATTACTTAAAATCTAAAAAAATGTTAGTGAAATAATTAAGCTACTCTAATATTACATTTAGATGATTAAATTGATATTTTTTTTGCCAATATCAAAGAGAATGATGATGATGAGTCGTTAGTACCACACTCACTCACAGAGCTATTCCAATATTGCTTTCATGACGCTGACATATTGACATTTTGATATTATTTTATGATGCGATCGATGCGATACTAAAACAGTACGTTCTCTGAATCAGTGAAATAATAGAGATGTATTATTTGAACGAAAAACATTTTCCATTCTACATAATGCACTAGAGAAGCGACCGGACAGAACCAGAAGCGACCGAATGCATGCAACACCGACTTCGGATCCGGGGAAACTGTCGCCGGAAGTCCTGGCGCTGCCCGGCGCCGGCTGCCGCGCCGGTAAACTGTTTTAAGCACTGTCAATAACTGATATACGATTCCTGCTTGCTGTTTGAAACAGCAGCTGTTCTATAAAACTGAGTTTATTTCCCTCTTTTTACTTTTCTAAAGAAATAACACGGAAAACTGTCAAATGAATTGAAAATCAGTAAGTAATTATAATTCTTCTAATCGGTGAATTGTCATTGATTGTAAATAACTAAATTATTAGTCATTGTTTGTTTCATTTGTTTGTTTGTTTCATTGCTACATAATCTTTTATTTTTTAGAAGTTGTAATTATAAAATGTAATAAAATTATCACGTAAGTAGTAAGTGTTAATATTAAATGATAATAATTGAAACACCTAGTTAAGTGTATTTGTTTATGATAAGGCGTAAATAGAGCATAAAATAAGTTATTTCACTGAAACTAGATCAAATGCAAACACGTCTCACTCAAGGAGGCCCAGTTGAGTAGGCTATGTTACTACAATACACTTTTATATACTATACTGAGTGCTTTAGAAAAATAAAGTTATCCTACTAAAATATATTATTGCATATAATTTTAATCACTTGAGAAATATTACCTTCAAAATTGTACCATGAGGAGTAAAGTAAAATTGCAAAAGTTTATAATCAATCATTGATGAATCTACATACAAAATTGACCTTTTGCTTATTAAAAGCGTTTCTTACAAGCCTTGTTTACAATATTAACCAGTTATTGACTAGTAATATAGTTGGGCCACTTTCGCGAAACGATAACTGTGTTGTGTAATATTATAAACAAAAAAAAAGCTTTTATTCCTATAGCCTTTATGGCCTAACTAAGGAGAAATGTTAACTACCAAAGTACTGATTAAATATTTAAGTTAAATAAGTGTCATATTATTTAAACATATTTTGTGCAGCTGCAAATGTAATATTTCTTTTTGATTATGTATACTTCAAAATTATTCAGGTTTCTGTATCTGGCATGTAATTTGCAAACATGAATTGCCTAAGTAATTGCATTCCACTGCGCAATTATTATAGCATCGTAAGGAAGCGTGCTATTACTGCAAACGGCCAAAAAGCGTTCAAGTTTCATTGAAATGCATTGTTTATCAATTTGGACGCGTAGAAAATATCGGCACTTTCTTTTTCACACACGTATCGCAAATCTGTATCATGGAGAAATGAAGATCGTGAAATGAATGCTATAATACATCGCGTGGCGAATTTCGACCACAAACATTACGTTTGTTTTCGACAAGGAAAGTGAGTTAGCCTCTGCCATACAAATATATGTAAGTATTCTTCATCCGATAAGGAAGTAACCATGTTGAAATAATAAAACTGCAGAAACGTTTCTGAGAAAAAAACAATGACAATTAGGTACTTGTGACCACCCATTTAGAATTGTGACAAATTTACCTCGTTAAATTATCATTACATCACATTTAGTATTGCGTAAAAATAATACTTACCTACCTAATTAAGACACAGAACAATGGATTTTTGCAATAAATGAAAACTGGTTAATGACGATCATTATAATTGAAAGCTAACAAGTTTCATTCAAAGTTCTTATCTGGTTTCAGCGAAATAAAATGAACTTAAATGTTTCTTCTTATTTATAAAACTCATAATAAAATTAGCAGTCTGTTTATTTCACCTGAGCTTTTAACAAAGATTAAACTCAAACTTAATTATTTCGTAAATGTGCTGCCGTGGATTAGGTAAGATAAACTTATCTTATGCCGATAGAATCTAAATGTCAGGTCAAAGCTACATCCTGCAGATAGCACTTATATAACCTGTGTCCCATTGCAGTATAAACAATCAAAGTTCAAGTAACAATTAGGCGAATATTTGAAAGGCGTGACTATCGCATCTCGTCACACGACAATGGGTCCTATGATAAAAGGATGCAGAACTCAAAATGGAGGGAATCATTTTATGCTATTGTGTTGTAATATATGTGGTTCCGTGCATCCACTTAGCACTTCGTGGCGCAATTCGGAGAGAGCTTTAACAATAGCAGCTGTTAGACCATTTTTGTTAGTTGTTGTCGGCTGTTTACACGACTGCGCTCCATGCAAACAAGAGCAATGATAACTTGTTACATGATTTTAGATAAGATAATGTCCACAAGTCAATACCATCAAATGGTTCTGGTATTGTCAGCAACACTCTGATTGGAAGCTGTAGATTGCTCTCTATTGTCAATTCTAAAAATCTATTTGAAAAACGACAAAACGATCACAAGAATTAATAAAAAAATTAATGAACATAAAATTGTAGAGCAGTGTTTCTCAATTTGTGGTACGCGAACGCCTAGCGAGATTTCATCAAGGGATACGCGCAGCAATCTCATAACTAAGATATCATACATCGATTTTTTTTATTTATCATTCCTGCAATACGAGTTTGAGTTTTTCTTGGAGAGGGGTACGTAGAAGAAACTATTTGGAAACCACTGAGTTATAGCGTTGATTAATCAAATAAGAGAAATTTCTATAAGATTTGTTTGTAACTAAGATGAACATTTGATATCTATGTATATCTGCATGTTGTCGTGTAACTCCGCCGAAGCTTCGCAGAAAGTTTACCTTTTAATTCAAGAGTGACACCGCAAATTTGCGGTGTTCTAGCAAAATTGAATCTGCGTTTTCATCGTGAAAACTGGCGTGAGAGGTGCGAGTGTTTACGTCGTGTCGGAGAGATCGTTGCGGCAAGCCGGGACGCAGCCGGGGCGCGGGCCCGCAGCCCGCCCGGGACAATGCGCACGCGCGCCTAGTCGTGCATATTTTAAAACAACATTTCGTAGCCTCCATTGAGAAACACTCGCCCCCATTCGTGATGTCAGTCGGCTGACGTTGAGCAATGAAAACCTGATTTCCACACGAGAAATCAGATCGAATTTTCGTGTTATCGACGTCCTCCATCCCGGCACCGTTACGTAACCTATGTTTGACTTAACACCTGTGCAAACATTCGATGAAAGTGACAATGCGCTGACAGGTTTCCGCACAGTTCGGTCGCAACGCACAATAATCGTAGTTATTAGAAAGTCATCGTATCAAATTTTTAATAATTGTAAAAGCGGAAATGTAGTTTCATGGCTTTTAAAATATACACTATGAATATTGCTAAAATAATATATAATTTTACGCTGCGAATATTTAAGTGCAATTTAAATTCGATTGAAATGTGCTTATTACAGAGTCAGAGAAGTTGAGTAGGTATTTTAATAATGCACAATGCAATAAGAAAAGTAGGTATATTTACTCACATCGCTATCCTGGCGTCCATGTTGGGTGCGGGGCGGGCGGAGTGTGGCGCCGGGCGGGCGGCGGATCCTCGACTGCTGCAACAGAGATCTCGTCAGCACGCGCGCCTTTCAAACTTCAGTTGCGACAGTGAAGCTCAACGAGGAAGCTGCATCGCACATTTAAATGCAACGCTAATGTCAGAGAGCGTCTAAATGCCAATAGTGACGACCTTTCGGTTTTGAACCGTTGCGCAAGCGGAGATCACCAGCGATGGTAGAAAGGCGCGGGTGGGGGGACGCACCGGGTGTGGGTCGCGAGCTCGCGCTGCCGGCAGACTAACCTCGCCGCGGCGCGCGCGCCTGCTACTTATAGCCGCGCGGCCGCCCGCCCGCCCCAGCCCGCCCGAGCCCTGCGCCACACAGCCATCCGCCCATACTCCACACAAGGATGTCAAGTCTGCTAATGTTTTCGTCAAAATCGTAGTTCAATGGTGTTCTAATGATAATGCTTTTTGACATAGTTCTTGTTTCTCAAAACACAAAATGTTTCCGTTTTGGGTTTAAGAAACACAATGCGTTTCGGTTTTCCGTTTAAGAAACAAGAACTGTGTCAAAAAGCAATACCATTCAAACACCATTGAACTACGATTTTGACGAAAACATTATCAGACTTGACCCCCAGGATGAAGCTCTTCATAACGGTCTGTACTTTTCTCAAAAGTCAAAAACAGCCTGGAAATTTCGGAGCAGTCTTAGCAAATGTTAAATTACACAAAATTGACTAAAATAATATAGTTGTGCCGAAAATGAGAAAAATATTACAAAAATAATATATTAGTGAAAGCATGGTTTAATGAAACAATAACATTGAAACAACAACAACATTGATAATGATCAAAGAATAAAAAATTAACCTTAGCACTAAAACTGTCCATCCTCGAAAATCTCAAATATGTTTTTTACAAGTTTGCATAAAGTTACATTTCAATGACCAATAAACAAGCTTTATACGAGCAAGTTATTGAAACAAACTTGTTATGTTCGACATTTTAGGAATTACTCGTCTTTAATTATTTATATTTACATAATTCAGCAAATAAGATTTTAACTGGCCAATAAAACAGCAATTGTAAGTATTGGGCCTTAGTGAATACTAGAACTATTATTGCCTTCTCAGTGTTTCAAAACAAACACGTAGAGAAATTACATTTATGCAATACAGAAGACTTCAACGCGTTACGACTTACGTTTGTAAATACTAAACAAAAATTGTAACTCGCGACAGATGCAAGTTTTCCACATTAATAAATTTCCCATATAAGTAACTAAAAAACTGCTGTCTTTATTAACTAAAGACAGTTAAGTTAACTTGCAGTATTTTCACTTCTCAAGCTTACGCGCTCACTAGTCATGAAATAAAACACTTTTTAACGGATACTAGCGCGGTTTTATTGAATGTACTTTGGTATTTAGTTGGTATTTGGTTTGATTTTTGGTTTTCCCGACGTTTTATTTATTTTTGATTTTACTTTATTCCAACCTGAAAGAAGAAAGAGAAGTTGTAATGGAATGTCCGTAAGACAACAAAAACTAGCTTACAATATGCCTTGAAATATCGAGATTAAATCAAGTCATTTTAGGAATAAGTATCAATGTTTAAAATACCTACTCATTGTAAAAATAAAAAAACTCGGTCAACAGCGAGTCGGACTCGCGCATCGAGGGTTCCGTGCCATCAGTACCATCATGATACAGGGGGTTATTTGTAAAACACCAACAACATATGCGAGGTTGTTTGTTGTTGTCAAACAACAACATTTGTACTACAACTTTTTCAAAAACAGACAAAACACCGACTTTTCATACAAAACTCGATTAGCTGTTCGGACATTTTAATGGAAAAGGGTCAATTTCAACAAGTCGTATTTTTTCTTTCATTTCGGTTGAATTTTTTATTATAAAGTTTTTTTAAATTTTATCCGTGGTTTACTGTATTTCTTTATATTCTTAATGCACATCTTTAACACCATCAAATTATCTTTACAGACTTTTGAGATATTTGTGTTTAAAAATTTGATGTCAACGAAATGAAACATTCGTTCACCGAAATGAAATAACTAGCTACCGAAATGAAAGAATCCATCCACCGAAATCAAAATCCACCGAAGCAGGGTGTACGTATACGGAATTATACAAGGTGGTTCAATAATCCTCCTATGATCCCCGAGTATTGTAGATAGAATACCTACCATACATGCATACGACCACGTAAAAACCATCACATAGCTGAGAAATTGAGCTTTTTATTTTTTAGTACGGAAAATGGTAGTGAAACAATCCTAGACGCAGATGGGTACCTACAGGCCTTAGAAACACATTCGAAAATCCAGTCAAATATTTTGAGAAGTCACCTAACCCGGATTTTCACCGAAATGAAACATTAATAAACCGAAATGATAAAACAATCCACCGACATGAAACAATTATACACCGAAATTCTTATCACTCACCGAAATGATATATTTTTTCATTTCGGTTAGTTTTTAGGGTTCCGTAGCCTAAATGGCAAAAAACGGAACCCTTATAGATTCGTCATGTCTGTCTGTCTGTCTGTCTGTCTGTCTGTCTGTCTGTCCGTATGTCACAGCCACTTTATTCCGAAAGTATTAAGACTACACTAAGTAGATGTATTCTGTTAACCGCTTAACGAATTTAATACAAAAATAAGAAAAATAAAAGATTAAGGGGGGGCTCCCCATACATGGAACTGAAACTGAAAAAAATATTTTTCTTCAAACCAACACGTGTTGGGTATCTATAGATAGGTCTTTAAAAATGGCATTGAGGTTTCTAAGACAACTTTTTCTCAAAATCAACCGTTTGAAAGATATTCACCGCCAAAGTGGTAAAATGTGTGTCCCCCCCCCTTTAACTTTTGAAATAAGAGAGTGAAAAATCTAAAAAAAAATATATGCTGTAGATCTTAATAAACACTTTCAACCAAAATTGGTTTGAACGAGATATAGTTATTAGTTTTTGAGATATAGCACATTTTCCAAAACCGCAAATATAACTTTGTCATTCATACCAACACTGTGAAAAACAAAGTTATTTTTGCAGACGAAAAATGATAGGTGGTATTAAATATGGTATGGTATAAAGTAACTACGGAACCCTATGGCGCGTGGCCCGACACGCACTTGTTTATCATTTCGGTTGACAGATTAGTCCACCGAATCAACCGAAATGAAAACACCGAAATGAAAGTCAAGGACATAAATTATCAATACAAGAAAACTATCAATTATTGGATATAATTATTAATGCACCAATAAACGTTAAACAATTAGCACACTCATGAATATTTCATTAAATTTTCTAGCTTATTGAAAGGCAAGTTATACCTATACATGGAAATGAAAAGAAAGTTGTCCCATGACCACCGAACAGAAATACTTATTTTTTTGGCGGGAACCACAGGCATACGGCGCACGTTCTTCTACAACAAGCACTTAGGCGGTACTTATACGCAAGTTTTAAGCGTATGAGGGGGGACGTAGAGTTGTTCTATGCAAAAATATGCCTCATAAACTTTAGGCCACCGAAATGAATAGACTTTCTGGGACACATGCGTTTACTCATACCAGTTATTAAACTGGGTAGATATAATTATAAAATTACTTTGTGATAATACTCTCACTATTTAAGATTAAAATAAAAGTAACCACACATCTAAATAATCAATAGTTTTTGCTGTACGAGGGAACTTACACTGAAAAAGGTGTTCTGGACAGCTACCGAAATGAGAAAATCGGGGCTTTACCATTATTTTTTCCTGACTAAATGCAATCCAAGTAAAAAAATATGGATTGCCACTTATAGGCAACAACCTCTTCTACATAGAAAAAAATATAAGAACTGTAAAGTACCGTTCTACACTACCGATTTCATCCGTGCCGCGTAAATTTTGCATCTGGGAAATCCACCTTTTGGGTGGTTTTCCGTTTTTTGTCTGTTTTCGGAAAAGTCGTTGAACAAATGTTGTTGTTTATGATGTTAATAATCTACTCCTGCGAGGTTGGTGCTTAACTAATAATTAGAAATTCACTACGTGTAGAATATTGCAGTTTAAGCGCCATTTTAGTAGACCGATAGTGGAACTATAGTTATTTGTTATACAAGTGACCAAAATCAGTTTGTGCTGCGAGTACCGACTTTTAAATCACGAACTAGCGAAGTAGTCCAGAATTTAATCGCGAGCGTAGCGAGTGATTCTAATATAGACTACTGAGCACAGCGAGTGATTTAAAGTCACGAGGCTGAACAAAATTATTTGGTCTCGTGTAAAACATACAACTTTTCACCTTTACCAGCGAGAAAATTTTACGTAAGTTTACTGGTAAAAGCTAAATTTCAGTATCTTCATTGTTGGACGCACTCATTTTTTGTAATTTATCACAACAGTAGTTCGATCAAACCTATGCTGAAAAATTTTATTCAATATGTAGATTCCCGCCGTTTTGTTTTACATTATTACGTTGTGCTTTTCTCTTATTCATTAATATCCCATCTTATTTATTTATTTATAATCTTAAAACACTAACTGCCTTACTAATAAACATTTACCCGCGATGTATACGGGTGATACAGCAAAATCTTGACTAATAAACCAATTTTGACAGTTCCGTGACATACGCCTGTTGTAACAAGTGGGTAATTACTATGGAAACTTAAACTGTCACTATACACTCACGGGACCTAGTTTAACTGATGTGTAATAACGTAAAATGAATAAAAATAAAGTTTTATGATTATTTCGATGTTGTTTCTAGAACAATTCGATAGGAGAAGTCTTTACTATCATACAAGGCAATGAAACTGGTCAATCAGCCTACAATTTATATAAGAAACCGTATTACTGAAGACCTGTTCCTTTTTATGAATTAAGCAAAATAGATTGATTCTATAATCCCATTATCATTTTAATAAGATCACTAACAAACCAACCGTTGCAATGCTAGATCATATCTAATATCGAATAAAAATGCACTAGTTTTTAACTCGATATATTTTATTTTATAGACATACATAACCTTTAAAAGAAAAAAATTCTTCGTTGTTCTTAAGTTTTTAATCGATGCAGCTTTCTTCAAGTTAGGACAGGGCAAAGATTGAAATCTTTGGGATAGGGTAGTAGGTATATAAGTTTCCTTCATGTGCTCGATTCCTCGATCTTGTTTCCATTATCTTGACTTAGGTATGATCTGGTGCTTGTAGATTGTTTTGAGTTCAAGTCAATAATAAACATTATTTATAAAATTGGTAAGAATTACATCTCTCCAGCGTTGATTCCCTTGGGATGACATTATTATACAACTCGTGAGCGTAAATCACAAACTGTGAAAATGAGGTGGCTATTCTTGCTTGCTTGCTTGCAAATTTTGCCTATTTAGTCCAATCAACGGGGCTTATGCAACCCGAATAATTCTTCCGTCTATGAAATTTGGCATGTGATGAAGTTAGGTAATACAGATTACAGATGAACAATAATCCAATAAATTTTGTTACGAGAAGTTAGGTATTTTTACCTAAACATGAAAATCGCTTATATATCTCTGTGAATATTTCCTCGGGCTAAAATACTTTCTGTATACGTACTTGTGTATTAGTTAGAATAAGTATGTAAAAGAATCCAATATTTTTTCGATTTCGGAGATACTCCAAATTTAAATTTTAATATTTTTCAATATATCTTTTCTTGATAAAAATATCTGCTGATTATTATTTTTAATATGTTTTTATATCCTTAAATATATAGCTTTGTTCAGTAAGTCAATTAATTTTCTTCTTTAATCATATTTTTTTTATTTTTTGGTCTTAAGAGGTAATGTGAAAAATAGTCGGTCCATTTTCATACATTTATGTATAAATATGATTAAAGAAGACAATTTGTTGGCCTACTGAACAAATCTATATATTAAGGGTATAAAAAAATATTAAAAAATAATAATCAGCAGATATTTTAATCAAGAAAAGATATATTGAAAAATATTAAAATTTAAATTTGGAGTATCTCCGAAATCGAAAAAATATTGGATTCTTTTACATACTTATTCTAACTAATACACAAATACGTATACAGAAAGTATTTTAGCCCGAGGAAATATTCACAGAGAGATATAAGCGATTTTCATGTTTAGGTAAAAATACCTAACTTCTCTTAACAAATTTTATTGGCTTATTGTTCATCTGTAATCTGTGTTACCTAACTTCATCACATGCCAAATTTTATAGACGGGAGAATTTTTCGGAAGTCTCCATACAACAAATATGCTCATTGATTGGACTAATTACTGAGAAAAACACAAAGCAACCGAAAATAATTAAAGAAACGCATAACATGTTGTGTATTTACATTTTGATCATTTGACAATATTTGTTTGTTTATTATTGTCATGACAACGTATGACATTTCCTGTGATCGTTTAAAAACACGATAGACAGTTCACTAAAAAAATATGTAAATTAAAACCAAAAAATTAAAAAACCCATTACAATTTAAAGATTTTAACCAAATGTGCCTAAATATAAGATTTGAATTATTTATTTATTTATCCCATACTCATTCCTCATTTCGTCCATACTCTTTATTTCGAATTATCAACCTTCTTTTTTAACAAACCCATAACAAACCTTATTTGAAACTCCTTGGTACATCCGTGCATTTTATTTTTTTTACTTTTGAATCCATGTATGACACCATAAAGCACTCTATCTATCCTTTTCTCACATATCAATTTTACAAGTCTCATCCTTGTCACTTAATTTCTTTTTTTTATTATTTCAAAATTGGTATTAGAAATTAATAAAGCACTTTGCCTCACGCTCGCAGCAAAAATCGATTTTGCTGCGAGTTTTTACGCGCCAAAAGCGCCCTTTTCGTGCTGGAGAGGTGAAAATTGTTAAAATTGCTTCCTTTAGACCAGGGGTCTCCAAACTACGGCCCGCGGGCCAGATCCGGCCCGCGAGCACTAACAATCCGGCCCGCGAAAGCACGCCGGATCTTATCAACAATACTGTAATTTACAGTATGTTGATACGGAGTTAGCTAAATTCTGGCCCTTGGGACTTCATGAAGGAGTTAGTCTGGCCCTTATGCTAAAAAGTTTGGAGACCCATGCTTTAGACCCTTATATTATAAGGGTCTAAAGGAAGCAATTCCCATACGAGATATTTAGACGCCCGAGCACAGCGAGGGCGGCTATAGTTCGAGTATGGAATTGATGACTCTTACCCGTGTTTAACACTCTACTTTTCATTTCGAATATAAGGAAAGTAACAAAGTCTTAGATTTTCCAAAATGTTTATTAATAAAAAGTAACTACATAAATTAGGTAGACCTAAAATATTTTAAATATTTACTAACTTACCTTCCTTACCCATTTAAATTTAATTACAAAATTAGAACAATTTGTGTAAAGTTAAATTCTTGCTTGGAATATTTACAGTTTGATATATTATGATGACGAATTTGACTTTGTTGGATGCCTGTAAAAGTTGGAGATATTCTTTGGTATTTGATTAGACGGTGAAGTTCATGGCAAAGACTCTCCTGAAGTAGTTGTTTGAGGCGAACTAAAGCGTAGGTTTATTGTTTCTTTTATTTAGTTTAAACTTTTCATTTTATTTTTAAATTCATTTTAGTACATACAAAATCAACACAAAACTTTAATACTGTGACAACTGGGACGTCACATGACGTAGATGAAATATAGAGCAAAAAGCTATGACTAATTTAGCCTCTCGCTGTCAAGAAGCCGTGGTGTAATGGTGTGACTGTTCGCCTTATACGCAGGTGGCCGCGGTTCGATCCTCAGTCGGACCCAAAGTGTTTAAATGGTTTTTCTGATATTTTAGGATTATTTGTTTACATATTTGGAATGTAAATAGAAAAATCTAGATTAGTTGAGAAATTTTAGAAAAGATGAAAAAGGACAGAAAATGGTTATAAAAAGACAAACGAAAAGAATAACGAAATGACTATCGAAATTCGAGTTACTAGAAAGTTCTGATGGGTATATAAGCAGTGGCGAACACACCATTCGTGTAGTAAGTTAGTAGTAAGTAAAGCGAAGAGGAAGAAAGAAGAAGGAGAAAGCGAAAGTGGAAAAGCGGGTCAGTAAGGTGAAGTAGTGTGAAGAAGTAAGTGTCAGTCAGAGCAGAGCAGCAGAGAAAGGTGTCAAGGTTCAGCGCCGTGAGACTACGTCACTCGGAGGAAGACTACGTTACTCGGAAGGGCGAACTGCGACATTCAGAGATTCTCGTGATTGTGTGTGTGTGTGTGTGTGTGGTAAATAAATCGTCGTTATAGAAGATCGCTGTTTCCTTCCAATCCCGAAACCCACTTCCGTAACATTTGGTGTCAGAAGTGGGATTGGAAGGTAAGATGCCAGTGATGCCGAGGGAGGAGGGGCCCATGACGCGCGCTATGGCAGCCGCACAGGGAACCAGTGTACCTAACCCGCAAGAGGAGATCACAAGTGCTGAATCTTCCACGCAGGAAGGCGGTCAGAGTGAAGGTGGCGCAGTGCAGCCATCGCTTACGGACATCCTCATTTTCCTCAAGGAGATCAAATGTCAGCAAGAGGAACACCGCCGGGAGGAGGAAGCTCACCACCAGGAGGAAGAAGCTCACCGCCGGGAGGAAGAAGCTCACCGCGAGGAAGCACGACGCCAGCGAGAGGACATTCTTCTGGTCTTGGCGAACAGTCTTCAGCAAATTGAAGAAGTGAAGAAGAATGTTCAAGAGCGAATTACTTCGGTCTCAAATGAAGTGGGGGAGCTTCGGACTCGACTTATCAGAGTTGAGGAGGACGTACAGACTCGGGTTACTACGGTCGAAGATGAGATACAGACTCGCATATCGAATGTAGAGATGGATGTAAGGAGGATGATGACGCACGGGATTCCGGCGGCAACGGCCAATGGTGGTGGTGGTCAGTTCAAATTGCCATCTTTCGACGGTACCTCTTCTTGGACGGCTTATAGAAAGCAATTTGAAGCCGTAAGCCACCTCAACGGATGGACAAAAGACCAGGCCAAGACGGCTCTTACGCTGGCATTACGTGAAAAAGCATTGACGGTGCTGGAGGCTGTGGACAATGACGCCTCGTGCGAACAACTGGTGGAGGCCCTGGAGTCCAGATATGGTGACTCTCATCTGGAGCACGTATATCGTGCCCAATTGCGCGATCGCTGTCAACGCACAAACGAATCCCTGCAGCAGTGGTCACTGGAGGTTGAAAAGCTAGTACGAAAGGCCTACCAAACGGCTCCAATTGCGCTTGTAGAGAGTATGCTTCTTCAAGCTTTTGTTGACGGCATCAACGACCCGGAAGTAAGGGCGGCTGTACGATTGGGCCATCACGAGACAATCAAAGCAGCGGTATCACACGCCTTAGAAGTTGAGGCTGTTCGTCGCGATACCAGAGGAGGGCGTGTGAGGATTGTGGCTGCGGAAACAGAGAGTAATACTTTTCGACGAGATTCTGGCATAAGGTGTTATAATTGCGGAGAGCCCGGACATGTTCGAAGCCGATGTCGGAAGCGCATTTGGATAAGGCGTGGGACCGACGCTAGTGTTCAAGCGTCGGAGCACCAGGAAAACTAAAACCTGCCAGGGCTGCGGGGTGGGCGCTGGCTGGTAGACGAGAAGCCCCAAAGATTCGAATCCGACAAAGCTCAGATGGAAACAGCTTGTCCATAGATGGAGCAGTTAATGGAGTTATCTGCTCGCTCACTTTAGACACGGGAGCGTCGAGAACAGTGATAGGGACTCATCTGATGAGGAAAAATGGAAGAATCGAAATTCAGTCAATACCACCGCGGCTGACAACCGCTACCGGTCAGCGCATTCCAGTAAGGGGTGAGCAGAAGGTGGCCATTAGAATTGGTGACATATTGTTCTGGCAGCAGGCGATCATCGCTGACATTGTGGATGACTGTATCATAGGGCTTGACTTTTTCACAAACCATCAATGCCGACTAGACATAAAAGACGGTATCTTTAAATGTGGTGAGGTGGAGTTCCGGATGAAAGGAAGAGGCACAGGAAGAGTGCTATGTATCAGAGAGATTAAGAATTCTAAGAGCAAAAGTGGAGTCGATATAGACGGCGCGTCGGAAGGATGCAAACGCGAACTGTCAGATGAAGAACTGCGGAAAGGAAAGAGACTACTAATGCGTTTTGAGGATATTTTTTCAAAGAACGACGGGGATATTGGAAAGACAGGACTGGTAAAGCACACCATCAATACTGGGGATGAACAGCCCATTCGCCAGAGACCTAGACGTGTTCCCTTCGCCAGAGAAAAGGAAGTGGAAGACATGATTGAAAACATGCAGAAGAACGGGGTAATAGAACCATCTTCTAGTCCATGGTGTTCACCGGTAGTTCTAGTGAAGAAGAAAGATGGATCAACAAGGTTCTGCATCGATTATCGCCGACTAAACGATGTGACCAAAAAGGACAGTTATCCTTTGCCAAGGATAGATAATACGGTGGACACGCTGAACGGGATGAAGTGGTTCACTACAATAGACCTCAAAAGTGGGTACTGGCAGGTGGAGATGGATCCTAAAGACAAAGAAAAGACTGCATTTTCTATGGGCCGGGGTCTTTGGCAATTTAAAGTCATGCCTTTTGGGTTGTGCAATGCACCAGCCACTTTTGAGAGATTGATGGAACGTGTTCTTGCTGGGCTCTTGGGAAGAGCCTGTTTGGTATACCTTGATGACGTTATCATACTGGGCCGAGACTTCGACGATCATTTGCACAACTTAGAAAGAGTACTCATCAAATTAAAGGGTGCGAATCTGAAGCTCAGTCTTAACAAATGTTCGTTTTTCAAGAAACAAGTCAATTATTTGGGCCATGTTGTTTCTGAAAAGGGCGTGGAGAGCGATCCTGCAAAAATTTCGACAGTCAAAGATTGGCCGGTACCTAAGGACAAGTCGCAGGTGCGGTCGTTTATGGGACTTTGCTCTTATTATCGGCGGTTTGTGCAGAACTTTTCCGGAATTGCGAAACCTCTGCATAGGCTAACCGAAGAAAAACGACCATTTAATTGGGATGAGGAATGTCAAGCCGCCTTTGAAGAGTTGAAGAAACGCTTATGTGAAGCTCCAATTCTCGCATACCCTGACAGGAATGAGAAGTTCATCGTCGACGCCGATGCTAGTAACGTGGGTATTGGTGGAAGTCTGTCTCAGAAGAAAGGAGACCAGGAAGTTGTTATTGCTTACTACAGCAAGTGTTTGTCTAAACCTGAGAGGAATTATTGTGCCACACGAAGGGAGCTCCTGGCGGTAGTGAAAACTCTTCAGCATTTCAAGAAGTATCTCATCGGGAGAAAATTCAAAGTGAGGACAGATCACGCAGCGCTCAAGTGGCTTCTGCATTTCAAAAATCCAGAAGGCCAAGTGGCTCGTTGGATTGAGCAACTCCAGGAGTACGATTTCGAAATAGAGCATCGCAGTGGAACATCACATGGGAATGCGGATGCCTTGTCGAGACGTCCCTGTGATGATAATTGCAAACATTGCTTGAGGAAAGAGGAGAGAGAAGCAGCTTCGATCAGGGTTATACGAACGGACACTATCAACACCGAGTGGAACAGGGAATCTCTAATAAGATCTCAAGAGCAGGATAGTGACTTGAAACCGATAGTCGACTGGCTTAAGAGTGGCTCTTCACGACCTGACTGGAAAGAGGTAGCTGGAATGAGTGCTGTTACGAAGAGCTATTGGGCACAATGGAACAGTTTGGTTATTCAGGAAGGGTTACTTTGCCGGAAATGGGAAGATACTGCTGGAAAAGACGGCTATCTTCAGACGGTAGCACCAAAATCAATGATACCTGAAATACTGCGAATTTATCATGATGGTTCATCTGGTGGGCACCTTGGGGTGAGGAGGACCCTGCTGAAGATACGACGACGTTTCTATTGGTTACATTGCAAGGAAGATGTGGAAGATTGGTGTAGGAAATGTACAAGATGTTCTTCTGTAAAGGGACCACAAACTCGAAGTCATGGGTCGTTACAATTGTATATGGTAGGAGCACCGTGGGAACGGATCGCTATGGATATAGCTGGACCATTTCCATTGACGGATGGAGGAAATCGATACATTCTTGTGGTGATGGACTATTTCACAAGGTGGCCGGAAGCCTTTGCTCTTCCTAATCAAGAAGCTGTCACAATTGCTGAGAAGTTGGTAAACGAAGTGTTCTGTCGATATGGATTACCTTTGGAAATACACAGCGATCAAGGTAGAAACTTCGAGTCACAAGTCTTCCAGGAAACCTGCAAAATTATGGGGATTCACAAGACTCGAACCACGCCATATCATCCGCAGTCAGATGGGATGGTAGAGCGGTTCAACCAGACATTGGAACGACACCTGGCTAAAGTGGTGGATAGTCATCAAAGGAATTGGGACGAATACATTCCACTGTTTCTTTTGGCGTATAGGACGGCTGTTCATGAAAGTACTTCAACAACTCCATCACGAGCAAACTTCGGAAGAGAGCTCCGGCTTCCAGCAGATCTTCTCGCAGGATGCCCGCCTGATACGCCTTGCTGTGTAACGGATTATACTTACCAGTTGAGAAGGAAGATGGAGGAAATTCATGAGCACATGAGGGAAGTAAATCTGATTGCAGGGGAAAGAATGAAGACTCGCTATGACAGAAATGTAAATGCAAGGGTTTTTGAGGAAGGCACTTCGGTTTGGCTTCACAATCCTATACGTCGCAAGGGGAAAAGCCCAAAGCTACAACCTAGTTGGGAAGGACCTTACGTAGTGGTTACCAAGATTAATGATGTCACCTATAGAATCCGGAAGTCTGCTAGAAGTCCTGCGAAGATAGTACATGTGGACAGGTTAGCGGTATATCATGGATCCAACGATGCTCGGGACGAGCATGTCTTAGGGTGAGTACCCACTTAGGTTCGCGAACCTCCGCGCTCCGCGAACCTGCAACAGTGCGCCCTAGCAAACATTTTATTTTCACTTTGGTTATAGTGTGTACGTGTGTGAACCAGGTTCACATACATGTTCGCACACGTACACACTATGGCGCACTGTTGCAGCACAGCATAAACAATTTTTTTGGTGCAGGTTCGCGGAGCGCGGAGGTTCGCGAACCTAAGTGGGTACCCACCCTTAGAGGGGGGTAGTGTGACAACTGGGACGTCACATGACGTAGATGAAATATAGAGCAAAAAGCTATGACTAATTTAGCCTCTCGCTGTCAAGAAGCCGTGGTGTAATGGTGTGACTGTTCGCCTTATACGCAGGTGGCCGCGGTTCGATCCTCAGTCGGACCCAAAGTGTTTAAATGGTTTTTCTGATATTTTAGGATTATTTGTTTACATATTTGGAATGTAAATAGAAAAATCTAGATTAGTTGAGAAATTTTAGAAAAGATGAAAAAGGACAGAAAATGGTTATAAAAAGACAAACGAAAAGAATAACGAAATGACTATCGAAATTCGAGTTACTAGAAAGTTCTGATGGGTATATAAGCAGTGGCGAACACACCATTCGTGTAGTAAGTTAGTAGTAAGTAAAGCGAAGAGGAAGAAAGAAGAAGGAGAAAGCGAAAGTGGAAAAGCGGGTCAGTAAGGTGAAGTAGTGTGAAGAAGTAAGTGTCAGTCAGAGCAGAGCAGCAGAGAAAGGTGTCAAGGTTCAGCGCCGTGAGACTACGTCACTCGGAGGAAGACTACGTTACTCGGAAGGGCGAACTGCGACATTCAGAGATTCTCGTGATTGTGTGTGTGTGTGTGTGTGTGTGTGTGGTAAATAAATCGTCGTTATAGAAGATCGCTGTTTCCTTCCAATCCCGAAACCCACTTCCGTAACATTTGGTGTCAGAAGTGGGATTGGAAGGTAAGATGCCAGTGATGCCGAGGGAGGAGGGGCCCATGACGCGCGCTATGGCAGCCGCACAGGGAACCAGTGTACCTAACCCGCAAGAGGGAGATCACAAGTGCTGAATCTTCCACGCAGGAAGGCGGTCAGAGTGAAGGTGGCGCAGTGCAGCCATCGCTTACGGACATCCTCATTTTCCTCAAGGAGATCAAATGTCAGCAAGAGGAACACCGCCGGGAGGAGGAAGCTCACCACGAGGAGGAAGAAGCTCACCGCCGGGAGGAAGAAGCTCACCGCGAGGAAGCACGACGCCAGCGAGAGGACATTCTTCTGGTCTTGGCGAACAGTCTTCAGCAAATTGAAGAAGTGAAGAAGAATGTTCAGGAGCGAATTACTTCGGTCTCAAATGAAGTGGGGGAGCTTCGGACTCGACTTATCAGAGTTGAGGAGGACGTACAGACTCGGGTTACTACGGTCGAAGATGAGATACAGACTCGCATATCGAATGTAGAGATGGATGTAAGGAGGATGATGACGCACGGGATTCCGGCGGCAACGGCCAATGGTGGTGGTGGTCAGTTCAAATTGCCATCTTTCGACGGTACCTCTTCTTGGACGGCTTATAGAAAGCAATTTGAAGCCGTAAGCCACCTCAACGGATGGACAAAAGACCAGGCCAAGACGGCTCTTACGCTGGCATTACGTGAAAAAGCATTGACGGTGCTGGAGGCTGTGGACAATGACGCCTCGTGCGAACAACTGGTGGAGGCCCTGGAGTCCAGATATGGTGACTGAAGAAGAAGTAAGTGTCAGTCAGAGCAGAGCAGCAGAGAAAGGTGTCAAGGTTCAGCGCCGTGAGACTACGTCACTCGGAGGAAGACTACGTTACTCGGAAGGGCGAACTGCGACATTCCGAGATTCTCGTGATTGTGTGTGTGTGTGTGTGTGTGGTAAATAAATCGTCGTTATAGAAGATCGCTGTTTCCTTCCAATCCCGAAACCCACTTCCGTAACAATACTACACACGCTTGGAACACATAGCTCAAAGTCACAGAGTTGGGTTGGGTTTCGCGCTAATATTAATTTACAGTTTTTCTTAATTTAAATTTGGAACTCGCTGCGTCGCCTGCCGCTCCGCCCAATATTTTTAATTTTGCACTGGCTGTATGTACCATGATTCATTGTTGTTCGTGAATGCGCCCTACGTATTTTTTTTTAAATCATTACCGATGAAGTAACTCTATGGTTGATTATGTAACCAAATTCAGTTCGATTTTAAATTTCTTTTACACCCTAGGGTGGAACGAAGAGTTTTGTACCCGCTGCTCAGTTTAAATATACATCATTTTCCGAATATGAGAAATGAAAAGTATTTTTTGTTGGTGATTTCTGAAAAATTGTGCTGTTTAGAGACATCGTTTTATTTTCCTGTAATCTCATAAACTTTCAGATTTTTCTCTATGCAAACTCCGGAGATAATGCGGGGCGGTATTTTTATTTTATTACATTTTTCTCTCTCTCTCTCGTAGCCCCAGCAGCCCCACTTCGATTTTTAGGACACCCTTTCAGTCCATACCTACAATGTCTTTGGTCTTGAACTAGCGACAATTAAAGGCGTGTAATAACCTAATTTTATCGACATAAACTCTCACATGTTGGGTCTATCCCCTCTCCTGTTGGAATGACTGCCATTTTAATTAAACTTTTATTTTAGACGACATCGACACTGCCTAAAAATATTAATTTCTCCGGATTTCAAAGTCCTAAAGTTATAAAAAAGTACCATTCGAAAGCTAATAATAGCACCTATCAAATAAAAAAAAATGTGTAAACTTTCAACTTTAATACTTACGTCATAAAAAATAATAGGTCAATTTTAATCCCAAAGTATGCTTTTTATGGTTCCGTACCCAAAGGGTAAAAACGGGACCCTATTACTAAGACTCCGCTGTCCGTCTGTCTGTCACCAGGCTGTATCTCATGAACCGTGATAGCTAGACGGTTGAAATTTTTACAGATGATGTATTTCTGTTGCCGCTATAACAACAAATACTAAAAACAGAATAAAATAAATATTTAAGGGGGGCTCCCATACGATGATTGTATATCCCAAACGTGATTTTTTGCCGTTATTTGGTACGGAACCTTTCGTGCGCGAGTCCGACTCGCACTTGGCCGGTTTTTAGTTTTCTCACTTATCTCAAAAATACTATGTAATTTTTTTGCAGTATTCTAATACACAGGGTATTATTTACAACACGGCATCATCAGAATTGCATATTTTGTAGCTTTTGCTCACGACATCAAAGTGCAATATACCTACGGCATCTGGTGACCGAGGGATATCCTTTGGCAGGGTGAACCTTCTGAACTCTTAGATCATTTTAAGAAGGGGAGCCATCATGGATTTTGTATGGGAGGGAGTTATATATAACACAATCTTTTTTGTATGGAATTTGAAAAAAAAAATATTTCAAAGCCCATCGTGTGGGATATCGATTGAAAGGAATTTTTGAGCCGATTCCAAATATATACATCGCAGCTACTGGTTTTAAAAATCAGAAAAACATTTTCCAAACATACTAAGTTTGGAGCTCTTGCAGGAAGAAAACCACTTAATGAATTCTTATGAAACATACGCCAAATAACTCGTAATAAACTCTTACCTAACATCCTAAAAGCACTTGATTTGGTTTTTTTTTTATTCTGGTAAGTACCTACTTTCTTAGAATAATGGGATCAAAATATTTCAAAATTTCAAATGTTAATATTTTCCAAATTGCTAGATATATATTTTTGATTCGACTGTATATTCCAGAATCGCGGTGTGTAACACGGGGAAAAATAAGGTGCATTAGGCAAAGTCAAACAAAAACAATAGTTTTAGTTCTTTATTTACTTACGCATCACAAATATAGCGAAGTCATTAAGGTACTCATATTTCACAAATAGTCATTCGTATTCCAAAATTATCAATTTTAGTATTTTCGATTTTTGATAAGAAAATAACTATCTAAACTTAAAACAACAATGTGCAGATAAAAATAAAATGATATCACAATACTCTTACATCCAAGTAACTTACATTGATAAATTGAACTAAATATTTACAAATTTGGTTAAAATAAACAAAGTCTGGCAGATTGACTTTAAGTGATGTAAAGAAACTAAGCCATTGATCGTTTATTATGACAATTGTATAGTTTCTAATTAATTATTACTATCATTTTGGTATAAAATTATTTTGAATGAGACGATATAGAAAATAACTCGTGGCAAACGATTTACTCACGAGCTGCGAGAAAGTAAATTAAATAAAGTGATATGAAATATGTGATATTTAGCACGACGTCGATTAGCCAAACAGTCGCCCATCGAAAGATGCCTCTTGTAATTTCTTGCGTAAGAAACGCAGCATTTACTTAAAAATGCGGACTCACACTTCATTTCTGAAAAATAATGGCACGCTGAAATTGTAATATCTATTATAGAACTTTATCTAAGAAACAATATCTTCTTCGATCGGATCTTATTATTATCAGTACCTTTGCTCATTTGCCACGCGCTATTCCACAGAAACATTTAAATCAAGTATAAAAATACGTCTTAAAATGTGTGCCTATACACAATGGCACTTTATTAAATTGAACACATTACAATGTTTGCGACAAAAAATAAACATTACCGAATTTAGCCCACACATCAGGTATAGGTAAACCACGAACGACGAAAGTTACTAGCATTTGCAACATTCCAAAAGGACCTCTTTTCGACCGAGCGAAGACAAACAAGTGCATTGTATCATAGTCATATGTTAACACAGATGTTTCTAGCAGATTCAGCGAACAATGAGCTTTAACCAAGAACTGTAAAATCATATTTTGGCTTTAACTATCAACACATCAATGGACAAATCACACATAAATATTATTGCTTTGAATTAAATCTATACTAAATGTAAAGTTGATTTTTTTTCAGAGAACTATTTTCCAGCGTTGTAACGTAATAAATAACTTACGATACGACACTGGAAAATAGTTGTTTAAAAATCGATATAACTATCGGAACTATACAGTATCAAAAAACCAATGAGTTTCAGCAAAGTTAGTAGGCATCAAGATTATAAAGTGTAGTAATTGTTAAAAATTCGGAAAGCCACGGTAGATTTTCGAATATTATAAACAAAGATTTGTTAAGTAGTCATTTCTTAAACTTTAATATAATGGAAGCTGTTTCACTCTAAGCAATTTGTCAGTTAAGTAAAAGTATTAATTGTGTGCTCTTTGATTCGGCAATTACAGAAAGACAATAAAGCTATATATCTATCTATATAAATAATTAGGTACTTTATCATTATAAAGTTTGATATAAATAAAATTTATAATCCTACTATGACAAACGACGAAGCGAATTGAACAGTTTATTCTAAAGAACACGAGCAATTTCGGTGTTGTAATGTATTTATAGTGTATGTTTACTGAATACTTAGAAGGTAAATAAAAGTACGCATTCTTTGTAATATAATAATGTCATCGAAATATGTTAAATCTCCCTATTGAAAAAAAAATAATGGCAATTTCTCCACATACAACGTGTAACAGAAAGGGGGTATCAACTCTCCATACAAAATGTTGGCGGCAAATTCAAATTTTCTATGGAGACCAAAATTTTTTTTCGAATTTAAATTTTTTTTCTCGTGGAAGGTGTTCAGATTCACGAGTACATTAACCTCCTTTCGGGTTGATACCCCCTTTTTGTTACACGTTGTATAAACTCAACTTTTAACTTACGTTTTATAAAAAAAAAATGTTTTTTATTTTAAATAAGTATAAATATTTTTTCTACTATAAAAAATAAAAAAAGACATTGAATCTATAATATTTTATAACATAAACGTTATGAACTGCAATAATTATGATGTCTAAACACTCATTTGACAAAAAAAATACGATTAAAGGTACCTAACAATAATTTTATTTAATTATGATAAAAATAACTGACCTAAAATTAGGTTACGGATTGTACTGGGTTTTTTTAATAAAATAAAATATTAGGTACATACGTAGATTTTTTACAATTCCTGACAATAAGCAATATAATCTGTGTACTTTCTACATGATAATCGAGGCTGTGTTAAAATAAATTATCAGGCTATTTACTGCTACACACTTTTTATTAAACAGAATTTTTTCATTCAATTTACAATTCGGCAACATTGCCACCAAACTAAATTTCAATATGTTAAGAGATAAAAACACAGTAATTAATTACAAACAAATATTTAACAATACTTTTATATATATATAAATAATAGGATTTGTCATAAAACAACAAAAAACAACTAAGGAACTCAATAGATTAAAAGTTATATATTTTGAATTATAGAGCATTGATTTCAATATGAAAAATCTGGTTTCTTAAGGGTGCATCGCACGTCCACTAGCGCCGCCATTCAAGAAAATATCATTACAACGAAATAACTATGTTAAATAAAATTCTGAAAATATAAAAACTAGTATTAGCTATCAACTATTTTTGTATGCGTTAAATTCTTAGTTTAAATGTGTTTGCGTGGTTAAAATCTGGATTAACGCCCAAAGTGGCCACTTTAGGCGTTAATCCAGGTTTTAAGTACACAAACACATTAAAACCAGGAAAAAACGCATACAAAAATAGTTTATAAAACTTTGCGGAGAAACAAACAAACACACAAACGAGAAAGCAACCTAATAAAAACGTTAAAATACAAGTTTTTATATTTTAAACATAGTTATTTCGTTGTAATGATTTTTTCTTGGGTGGCGGCGCTAGTGGAAGCTCGGTGGTCCCTTAATAATGTCATGTATTAATATTTTCACAATCCCATAGAGATTAAGGTATCTATTTAATTTCATTATTGACTCGGCAGCATGTAATTGAGTAAATAAATTATTATTTAATTTTCATCACAGTTAATGTACGAGTTGGATCCAGACCGCAGACTTTCCGCTACACTCCAAATTAAAACGTAATTATATGTACAAAAGGCTCAATTTAAAGTGGACAGAGAAGTGACGCGACTACATAGCGATACTTGTACCACACACTTGAGCCTTTTAAAAATATAATTACAGTTCAATTTGGAGTGTAGCGGAGCGTGCAGTTGTCTGCGGTCGGATTTCAACTTGTACCTTTCTTTATAGAAAAAGCAAGAAATATTAAAGAAATATTTATTAGGTACACATAAATAAAACACTGAAAATGACTCGATGTATACTAATAATTAATGAAACCATTTGTCTTGTAGACATGACTGAACTAAAATTACATTATACCTCTTCAAAGAAAGTGTTATGTATTTATATACTTTCATAATTTAATCGCGGTGATAGTAAATTAGAATTTTGTGTGATAGTTAAAAAATAATTGATTTATATTTTTAGTGATACCAATATATAACTTTGACATGGCGAAAGACTCTCATGCCCTGTGCAGGCTACGAACTTCTTTGTTCCTCTGCTCATGGTTTTCGACGAACGAACGAACAAACGAAGGCTACGAACTTTTTTTTATTTTAAAGAGCGTAATTTTGAACTTGACCGCATATATTATAATACTAACTACTCAAAAGAAAATAAGGGCCATTATATAAACTCAGAACAAGATTTATGGTATTTTTTATCACTTAAACAATATTTTCAGTCTGTCGCGTCTTTTAGATTAATTGCGAAAAGTGGTCACTGTGTCCACAAAAGTGGACAAAAGGCGAATAAGACAAATTATACAGTGAATTCGACAGTAAAGTCCGCAAGTTGACTATCAACTTTCCTTTTAGGCGTACGTCAAAAGCGCAAAATTTTACGCTATTGCTAAATGTCAAAACATCAGAATGTCAAAAGAGCAAAACGTCTTGAAAACGTCCAAGGCGCACAATATACAAGGAGCAAAACGTACAGCGCAAAAAGTCAAAACGTTAAAATTATGAGATTTTCAAACCACCAAGGACATTATGCGCTTTAGAAGTTTTGCTCTTTTGACATTCTTAACTTTTGAGGTTTTGTGATGGCTTGACATTTTGCGATTTTGACTTTCTGCGCCTATAGTCTGAGTCCGATTAACAAATTGCTCAAAAGAGGGTATAGAGTGCGTGAGCGGGAACCTCAGCGGTTTCTTCAGAAACTTATTCAGTATGCTTAGGGAGAAAACCATAGAAATAGAATGTCAAAGAACAACAATGTCAATAAACAGGTGATCCGAAAACGAATGCATACATTTTATATGAGATACGAAAACAAATACTTAGATTCATAAAATATGACTATATATGGCAAAGGAAATTAATAAACTATGTTCCATACTGTTTTCTTCGTCGATAAACGAATAAATGTAGAGAAATTTGGTTTTAGAGAAATTTGTGGCAATACCTTATTTACCTGTGAAAAGTGTGATTAAGTACTTGGATTTTTTCTTTTTGTTACATCACAATTACTTAGAGCACAAGACACCATGGCTCCACGATACCTTTATTTTAAATTCTAATTAAGATTAACAAATATTTTAAACAAAATGTGATTGCTCATTTGCTAGGCGGGACGCTAGGGGCTCTTACTGTGCAAAATGTTGGCACATGTCACTTGATCCTTTGTCTCTTTTTTACATAGACCGTGTCCGTATGATGTTAACTTCTCTTTTCCACGCTTTGTTGGTCTTCTTGAGCGCAGCGAAAATTTTTCTATGTCTATGGAGAAAACATACTAAAAGTCCTGACGTCTAGGATGTGAGGCGGAGGGAGGAGGGGGGGACAAAGGTCCTAATTTTAGGTTTTTCACCCATATCTCAAAAATGAAGCGTTGTAGGAAAAAATAATTTAAAATGAAATGAAAGCTTATAAAATTCTCTATAACTTTAGTAAAATACACTTTGTTCGTATTTCCAACCGTTTTTGGGCTACTCGCTCAGGAAATGTGAAAATTTGGATGATGGGCAAGATAGCCAAAGGAGTTGTTCTACACACCCTCTACCAACAAATGATATATCATTAGAAAGGCCTTTTTTAGACAAATATTTACTGCAAACAAACTTTATATCAGTTGTTAGTATTTTTGGAGTTAAAGGTCAATTAGCTTCCGCACGCGTCTTCGTCCACGTGGACCCTAGGGAACCTTTGATCAGACTAAGAAGTATTCTATGTTTTAATTTAGGTTATAAACTATATGTATGCTAAATTTAATTTAAATCCGGGCAACCGTTTTTGAGTTATCAGTTGTGTAAATAACCTGACTTTGTTTATAAGGCTCTCAATATTTGTCTAAAAAGGAGTTGTAGAATTCACTTTTCCGGAGTGTGTAGCTCAACAATAATAGGGAAATAGGAAAAAGTGAATAGAACCAAAGTTATAGAAAATTTGATAAGCTTTCATTTCATCTTAAAACATTTTTCGTTACAATGCGCCATTTTCGAGATATTGGTGAAAAACCTAAAATTGGGACCTTTGTCCCCCTCCCCTCCCTCCGCCTCACCTCCTAGACGTCAGGACTTTTAGTATGTTTTCTCCCTAAGCACCCTGAATACATTTCTGAAGAAATCGCTGAGGTTCCTTCTCACGCACTCTACAACTTCTTATTGATTGGCCTATAAGGCAGCTTTCGAACAATTTATTTGTATCTATATTTAAAAAAACCTTTCCAACGTAAGCTCACTTGTATGGAAAACCATAAAGAATCCCCTATTTATTTTTGAGCAGTATATAGATCGTGCGAAAAATTATGTAAAAAAATCTGCCTCATTCTCTGTAATGATGCGTAGATTCGATCTTCTACGCAGGACTTTGGGCGTTCTGTTCTACTGCGACAATTATGACTATTATATAAAGAGTTCATTTCAATATTAGTGTCATAAATATTGGTAAGGCCTTATTGGAAGACTAGACTTCGGGTCCTCGTCTATTACAAATTCATTTTATATTTGTATTATTTCTACATTCTGGATTTTATTATAGGTAATAGTACAACTAAAACTCATCCAATGCTAAAAATATTTTTTCATCACAGCAGTTGTTACAAGCGAACACTCTAGTAATAGAAAAATATATATACATGCTATTGGCGATTTACGCATAGCCAAACACAAACGACGTCACTCGATACATAATGAACGGTTATGTAATTAAAAAATGTGCGCTTTAAACCTAATATAATTATAATGTACACATACGTCGATCATGAAATAGTCAAGTATGAAAAGTGCAAGCCTTATGTTAAAACGTCGGCGTGTCCCTTGACACGGTTCACATAACATGGTACGGTATGTTTTTTGCAAATGTTCAGTGTGATATCGTGTAAACAGCGTTTTTATATAGTTGCTAGTTTGCGCTACCGTGCGCTACAGACTAGCATTTGTCTTTGCCTCCATACATCCGTTTCATAGATGCATGTACGATACGATACGATCGATCCTCGCGAAAACGCTTACGATTAAAACCCGATTCACTGACAACACAATCCATGATTAATCTAAGTTACTTACGACTAAAATTATTACTACGTTACACAATAATCTTTGCAAGCAACAATTTATTCCAACCAAATAATACTTTTTTCCTTGTTACAACTTCTGTTAGCGTCAGTGAACTGGGCAGATAATTCAGATCGAGTATATAGAAGTACCGAATGCGGTCGATAAGGCAAAACTATACTCTCAGTAAGAAGGTTGTCTCACGTCATATTCTATCGCATGGGGATTGGAAATTGTTTATATCAATTAATAGTTACTATAGCTCTATACTCGACACAAATTTTGTAATACACTATAAAGATTTCAATTCAACAGATTACTGCTTAATGTTGTATAACACGCACATGGTGAACTCACTGGCTGTGTCGCTGCACCGACTTGTAACCATCATAACGACAAAAATGTTACAATAAACACCGGTGTTACACTGAGGTATATGAGAAGGCACGACTGGTTTCGTATCACTTTATGTGGCGATATAAGGGTCTTTCGTCGATTCATACCAGCCCCCGGACCTATTACAACCTCTTAAAACTTGCCAGTTTTCTGAATAGCTATCAATGCGTCTCTTTTATTTGCTATACAGTGAGAAAGAGACCTAACTATAGCAATTCATAAACCTGGCAAGTTTTAAGAAGTTGTCATAACCTCCCTGGGCCGGTTCATCCCAGGGTATGAATCGCACAAGGACGCTTTTTGAAATCGCTGTTTTATACCATGGTATGAAAATAAAATTAATGTTAAGTACCAAAAAAATTCAAAGTAATTGCTGGCAAAATTACATTAAAACGGTTGCTTGGTATGAAACGGCTAATTCAAAAACATCGTTGTACGATTCATACCGTGGGATGAAACGTATGAATCGACGAAAGAACCCGATATAAATAAATAGAGATAGCTGGTGCAAAGGCAAATAAAAGATTCTCAATCATTTTGCGGTTCTGGCATGTACCTATTATTTCACCATTCAAATCGACTGCGTGAAAACAGACATTTTTTTTTATTTTTTTTTATACACAAAGGGATAGTGCTTGGTCTTCATCTCACCTGATGTTAAATGACGATAAGGCCGAAGGTGGAAGCGCACTACACCCGGAATACTGGCTATCTTACCTCTAACTGCCGGAACACAACAATTTTTAAATTGTTATTATGGCGTCAGACTTAGGTAAGATGGTGGTAGCTAGCCAGGCGGACTTGAAATAAGCCCTACCACCAACCGAACCGAGTACAAATTGTACCCCCCCTGGGAATCGAACCCGAGACCTCTGCGTCTTACACGGGTGGGCGAACCACTAGACCACAGAGGCGGTTATAAATTATAAGAATCATAAGATCAATTGGATGCGCTTACACTCCACAGACTTTTAACCGTCGTCTGCGCAGGTCATGTGCGAGCTGATTTCAAAATTTGATTGTAATGAAAGACATAATTTGCTGTAAAATAATACTTAATATCTTACATGGAAGCTCTAATTACTTGTTAAGAAAACATGATAAATGACACGTTACAAAAAATGCTTTTTGAGTATTTGTGTTAGCTTTTACAACATCTATAGATAATTTAGTACCTACTACATAATTCACCGCATGTGATAGAATATAACGAATGTTGCTTTGTTTATACAAAAAGGCGTCGCGTCATACGGCCGCCATATTGTTTTTATTTTTTATTTTATAGCCATGTCACTCGGTATGATTTAAGGATTCTATTCCACATACATCCAAATTTGTTCAGCCCATTCAAATGGCCAATATTCTATTCGATAACTTAGAGCTTAAAAATAAACATTAGATAATTTTAGTCACAAGTCGCAATAAATCACAGACATAGTTGTAGGACTTATGGGATTGACAACCTTACGACATGTATTTTTTTTTAATTTATTATTTATTTTTATTTTTACCTTTTTTCCTCACTACTCAACTAGACTCCTCAACTAACTGCTCAACTGGTTATATTCCCCACTGCCCAACTACTAACTGCTCTATTGGTAAAGTTTTATGATGTTAAAAAAACTTTTTTTAACTCACGGATTTTTTGTTGAAGTATACACTTATAAAATAATTAAGGCGCAATAGGTGGTTCTCCTGGGTTCGGGTATAGAAAGATTAAGCTAGATTCCGGTTAACGACTATATATTTACACTGGCAAACCTAAATTTGGGTCTTCAGGCAAACCAGCACGAATCTGGTTGTAGTTGGGCAACAAAGCCACAGCCAACTTACGGAAACAGTGTTTGTAAACAAAACTTGTTCCACAAATATTTTACAAATTTATATAAGGACAACCAACATCAACATTCACGTTTACACAAATCAAGTTTTAACTATGTAATCTATAGTTAATGATGTCTTAAGAATCCGGATAACAGTGAACTTCCTAAACAAACGTAATACCAAAATGATTTGCAATTGGAGAATGATTAATTCTTCTTGTGATGTTATTCTGGTTAAGACAGTATTTGTTTAGGTTTCTAATAAATAAAAAATACCGACCCAATTCAAAATAAATGCCAATTACATTTTTTCATAAAAAAAACTGTATATTGCATTATTTTTTATTTGGTTTGGTATTTTGGATTTTTTATTTTATAGAACCTTAGATAAATACTGTCTTAATCCGAATAACATAAACAAGAAGAGTTAATTATTCTCTAATTGTAAATCATTTTAGTATTACGTTTGCTTAGGAAGTTCATTGTTCCCCGGCCTGTTAATTAAATTTATGATAAGTTTCAGTGAATTACGCCATTATAAAACTGAACAACTTAATTAAGCTGTCCATTCACACATTTATTAAATTGCAAAAAAGGTACATTCTAGGGCGGTTTATTTACGAACACTTTCCGTAAGTTGGCTAGAGTATAGTTGCCAGTCCGAACTTTAAAAACAACTAACGTAATTGCGAAATTACTTGTTCTGTGTAAAAATGTCTTCCTTTAGATGTATTGGACAGTACATAATCATCAATATACATAGGTCGTATCGTAACAGAAAGGGAACAAATACATTAACTAAAATGCATTCGCTCATATATTTTTCACATTTCTGTTTACAGTTAGGAATAACAAAGGACCTTTCTGCTAAGGTCTCTGTGTCATGTAAACATTCACCCTTGAAACAAAAAAGGGGTATTGTCTATGTCGTAAATTGATGAATCTTTTTCATATTCTTTATTATACTTCGAGCGGTTATAAAGTTTAACGCATGCTTAATATTATAAACCTTCGCCAGCAAAGTTCGCCAGAAACATTAATATACCGCCCAAGCATTGTAAATACACTTAAACAGAGTATAAAGCAGTAGGTATTTATAATGTATTTTTTCACTACTCACGGCAAAAGTAAGCTACGTTTATACTCTATTTATTTGTAAAGCTGCGGGGACACATTGGCAGCTCGAAGAATCGACTTTTGATATACAACGGTCAAACAGTGGATTATGTTTCATACCTATAATAATGTGGGTTGGCTTTGGATTGTTACTTTGTTTTTTGAAGTTTTAAAAATTAAGAAACCCTAATATTTCCTCTACACATAGTCAGAGGCATCAGCAGATTCAATCCGCCGATGTGAACGGGGACATTTGCTCGTCTATGGGCGGTAAACGAGCAAATACCTCCCTTTTCCACATCCGCGGACGCATCGATAGATGCATCTGGACGTATCTGCGTAGGCAACTCTGTCGATGTGCAGAGGAGGCTTTAAGCCATTGCTTAGCAATGTTATCGGCATACCCCTGATTTCAGAGGTACTTTATCAGAGGTTTAATTTTATAGGAGGGGTCCATATTATCTATCTGGTTTGGGGTTGGTTTTTAATGCTTAGATAAAGCTTTATCTATTCGATAGCGTATTATACCGCCAAATTGAAAATTCATTGTCTGTCACATTTTTAAGAATGAATTTTATTATACAGGGTCACTGGAAATATGACGTATTCCTGCTAAGGGGTTATAGATGAGGTCAAAACAAATATTTTTTGTCATATAATTTTTTCTCAAAAAATTACTAGTTTTTGAGTTAATTGAAATTAAGTATTTTTTTACCAAAAGTACGTTTTCAGACACAAAAATTTAAAATAAAAAATAACTACTCATTCGATTCCGGATTTTTTATCATTTTGGGATAGAAAACAATCTGAGTGTTGATAATAAATAAAAAAAAATCATAAAATACAGGTATTTATAAAAAATTCAATCCTTAAAAGCATATTTTATTTTTATTTTTTTCAGATTTTTTTGAAATAGTATCAAATATCTTTAAAAAAATCCTAGTAACTAAGCGTGCATAATATTTTAAAAACATCACCATCTATTCAGCTTTCAGTTAAGGTATAAAACTTAATAATAACTTAAATAAAAAATGAGAAATGAAGACTTAACTAAATAGCAGTCCCATTTCATGTAGAAAAAATTCCTACTTCAAGCGCTTCGGAGGTGGCCGTATTATCCTACTTATTACATAAATTTGAAAGTTTGCTTGTTTGGATGATTGTTAATCAATCACGCAAAACGGCTGAACGGATTTGCGTGAAATTTGTCACACATATACTTTATAAGCCGGATTAAAACATAGGAGGATACTATTATCTCGGTTAAAGGTTCCCTAGGGATTTTCTCGAATGTAAATGCGGATAAAGTCGCGGGCGGAAGCTAGTTTGACATAAATGATCATGCGTACTAAAAATACTTTCGTCCGAGTGAGTTTGAAACAGGATTATTTTCCGCCGATGAGTCAAAATTTTATACAGACAGCATCAAAAATAACCATGCATATCAGCCATTTTTAATGACCCGCTGCTGGGGAACAAGCCTTCCTTTCTTTTTGGGATAAAGCGGATGGGCCATAACTCACAACGTGGGCCCAATGCGGATCGGGCGGTCGGTGTTAACTCAATGTACCTTACATTGAGCCCTTGGTTCTGGCTGCATTTACAGTCGTTAACACTGACCAATCCACATTAGGCCCACGTGGTGGGTATGGCCCGTCCGCTTTATCCATCCACAAGCCAAAAGGAAAGCCTGGCTGATATGCATGGTTATTTGTGATACAGTTTGTATAAAATTTTGACTCATCGGCGGAAAATAATCATGTCTTAAACTCACTTTGACGAAAGGATTTTTAGTAAGTACGACCATTTATGGCAAACTAGCTTCCGCCCGCGACTTTATCCGCATTTACATTCGAGAAAATCCCTAGGGAACCTTTAACCAAGATAATAGTATCCTCCTATGTTTTAATCCGGCTTATAAAGTATATGTGTGACAAATTTCACGCAAATCCGTTCAGCCGTTTTGCGTGATTGATTAACAATCATCCAAACAAGCAAACTTTCAAATTTATGTAATAAGTAGGATAATACGGCCACCTCCGAAGCGCTTGAAGTAGGAATTTTTTCTACATGAAATGGGACTGCTATTTAGTTAAGTCTTCATTTCTCATTTTTTATTTAAGTTATTATTAAGTTTTATACCTTAACTGAAAGCTGAATAGATGGTGATGTTTTTAAAATATTATGCACGCTTAGTTACTAGGATTTTTTTAAAGATATTTGATACTATTTCAAAAAAATCTGAAAAAAATAAAAATAAAATATGCTTTTAAGGATTGAATTTTTTATAAATACCTGTATTTTATGATTTTTTTTTATTTATTATCAACACTCAGATTGTTTTCTATCCCAAAATGATAAAAAATCCGGAATCGAATGAGTAGTTATTTTTTATTTTAAATTTTTGTGTCTGAAAACGTACTTTTGGTAAAAAAATACTTAATTTCAATTAACTCAAAAACTAGTAATTTTTTGAGAAAAAATTATATGACAAAAAATATTTGTTTTGACCTCATCTATAACCCCTTAGCAGGAATACGTCATATTTCCAGTGACCCTGTATTTAGTTGATATTTAAACTGACGATATCTGTTATCTGAGGATAGATAAATCAGCCCTAAAGCCCTTATAGCCGTCGACAATTCATTTATTTTTATTATACGTAAACCAGGTCAATATTAAAAAAGGAAACCACCATGCCCTCTTAAATTGTCTCTAATACATTTTTAATAACTCTTTAACAGTTTTCATTTTTTCTGTAAGTTTTAAAATCCATTTAAACCAAAAGTGGCCACTGTCATTTCGATTGCATTTTAAAATTAGTACAAAAAATGAAAAATATTAAAGAGTTGTACAAAAAATATTAGAGACAATTAAGAGGGCATGGTTGTTTCCTTTTTTAGGGTTCCGTAGCCTAAATGACAAAAAACGGTACCCTTATAGATTCGTTATGTCTGTCTGTCTGTCTGTCCGTCTGTCCGTCCGTATGTCACAGCCACTTTATTCCGAAAGTATTAGGACTACAGTTAAAACTTGGTAGGAAGAGGTATTCTGTAAACCGCTTTACGATTTTTACACAAAAATAATTAAAAAAAGATGATATTGAGGTTTCTAAGACTAATTTTTCTCAACGTCAATCGTTTGAAAGATATACACTGCCAAAGTGGTAAAATGTAAACACTTTCAACGAAAATTGGTTTGAACGAGATATATGTAGTTATCAGTTTTCGAGATATAGTACATTTTCTAAAACCGCAAATATAACTTTTTCATTCATACAAACACTGTGAAAAACAAAGTTATTTTTGCAGAAGAAAAATTATAGTGGTATTAAATATGGTATGGTATAAGGTAACCACGGAACACTACTGCGGGTGGCCCGACACGCATTCGGCCGGTTTTTAATATTTACTTGGTCTACGAGTAATAAAATTAAATATAATTGCGGCGCTAGTGGACCCAATATAAGCGCAAGTAATAAAATTAACTGGGTCCCCTCCGATAAAGTTAAATCTCTGATAAACCGCCGATTGGTGGGTCAGCAGACAGTGTGGTAGCACATGAGGAAATAAATGTAAACTGAACAGAGTACAAGTTGCCTACAAGCGGTCCGCTGTAGGTGCACTCATACATAGCGCGGCGATGTGTGCGTGACCTCTCACCGACGGGTGAACTGACACGCCGCCGGGTAAAAACTGGTTTGCACCGGCTCAGTTGCGGTATAACCCACAGGGCCGCTAAGTGCTATACCACCTTAAAATTTTTTCTTCGAGAATACACTATGTGATAATAAACAGTTTGATTTGTCAAATTACTGGCTTGAAGAAAAAATACGAGTCGTACATTCAAAGAGTCGTGACAAAATTTTTGTTGAAAAATTAGTGTATAATAAATTAAATATGCCCAACTCCTGCTCCTTGTCTATATGAATTATTTGGGGAAAAAAAAAAGGATATTTCTTTTTTTTCGTACGGAAAAATCCATGTGCAGTGTGTATTTGTTTTAGTTCGTTTCGTTCAAATACACATTTTATTATGGACTAACCTTATAATTTTTCTCCTTACTACCTATTTTTAACTTGCGACAGGTGTCAACCCTTTGAGAATCGTTATAAGTTTTGAGAGCTTGTACTCTGCTCCGTTTATTTACTCATGCGTTGGTAGTCAGGTGGCGCGGCGTGGGCTAGACCCATACGGGCCGGTGTTATGGGCGTGGCAGTAGCGGCGTGGCCTCGCCGCTGGCCCAGCGCCCCTCCTCCGCGCCCCGCTCGCTGCACTTGTTCGTGCAGCACGCAGATACGTTCGTGCCCGCCTGCGAATAAAGACTTGTTTTAGCCCAGTATAAAACCTAAAACTGATCACTTTAATCGCAGTTTTTACTAGGTCTATATTTAGTTCAGGCAAAGAAAGCTTAAAAAAATCAGGTTGCACTCCGGGAGTGCCGGCAGAACTGAAAACTTGAATATTAACGTTGTGCATTTTTGATATTTTGGGAGTTTAAGTTCCCATTTTTGGGTTTAGCTATAAGTTATATTTGAAAAAAAAATAATGATATTATGTATAGTTATGAGTTATCCGCTCCCGAATGTCTGTCAACATGCTTAAGGTGGAGCTTAAGGACAATGGGATCGACCCTTAAGCAGAAAGTGATGCGGACATTCTGATTGTGGATGCGGCTGTGGAAATATCGAAAGCAACAGCTGTCGCCATTGTAGCTGAAGATGTCGACCTCAACCTCTTGACAACTCAACAAGCCTAGACGTGGGAAGACAAGGGATTTCTTACTCTCGTCCCAAGAGCTTCAGCAACAAGGTTTCAAGAACGTGCTGTTTTTGCACGCCTTTACTAAATGCGCCACAACATCTTCCGTATTTCGTAAAAGCAAGGTCTCGTGGCGCGCCTCCAGCCCGAGCACGCTGGGACGAGCTATAGGTGGCTAGTACCTGTGTACAGGGCGCTAGTAGCTACGCACTGACCTGCGACAGGTGCAGGTCGTACAGGTGCAGCGTGCTGACGGACATGTCGCGCGTCTCGTCGCCGGGCGGCGCGGCGGCGGGCGCCTCCAGCCCGAGCACGCTGGGACGAGCTATAGGTGGCTAGTACCTGTGTACAGGGCGCTAGTAGCTACGCACTGACCTGCGACAGGTGCAGGTCGTACAGGTGCAGCGTGCTGACGGACATGTCGCGCGTCTCGTCGCCGGGCGGCGCGGCGGCGGGCGCCTCCAGCCCGAGCACGCTGGGACGAGCTATAGGTGGCTAGTACCTGTGTACAGGGCGCTAGTAGCTACGCACTGACCTGCGACAGGTGCAGGTCGTACAGGTGCAGCGTGCTGACGGACATGTCGCGCGTCTCGTCGCCGGGCGGCGCGGCGGCGGGCGCCTCCAGCCCGAGCACGCTGGGACGAGCTATAGGTGGCTAGTACCTGTGTACAGGGCGCTAGTAGCTACGCACTGACCTGCGACAGGTGCAGGTCGTACAGGTGCAGCGTGCTGACGGACATGTCGCGCGTCTCGTCGCCGGGCGGCGCGGCGGCGGGCGCCTCCAGCCCGAGCACGCTGGGACGAGCTATAGGTGGCTAGTACCTGTGTACAGGGCGCTAGTAGCTACGCACTGACCTGCGACAGGTGCAGGTCGTACAGGTGCAGCGTGCTGACGGACATGTCGCGCGTCTCGTCGCCGGGCGGCGCGGCGGCGGGCGCCTCCAGCCCGAGCACGCTGGGACGAGCTATAGGTGGCTAGTACCTGTGTACAGGGCGCTAGTAGCTACGCACTGACCTGCGACAGGTGCAGGTCGTACAGGTGCAGCGTGCTGACGGACATGTCGCGCGTCTCGTCGCCGGGCGGCGCGGCGGCAGGCGCCTCCAGCCCGAGCACGCTGGGACGAGCTATAGGTGGCTAGTACCTGTGTACAGGGCGCTAGTAGCTACGCACTGACCTGCGACAGGTGCAGGTCGTACAGGTGCAGCGTGCTGACGGACATGTCGCGCGTCTCGTCGCCGGGCGGCGCGGCGGCGGGCGCCTCCAGCCCGAGCACGCTGGGACGAGCTATAGGTGGCTAGTACCTGTGTACAGGGCGCTAGTAGCTACGCACTGACCTGCGACAGGTGCAGGTCGTACAGGTGCAGCGTGCTGACGGACATGTCGCGCGTCTCGTCGCCGGGCGGCGCGGCGGCGGGCGCCTCCAGCCCGAGCACGCTGGGACGAGCTATAGGTGGCTAGTACCTGTGTACAGGGCGCTAGTAGCTACGCACTGACCTGCGACAGGTGCAGGTCGTACAGGTGCAGCGTGCTGACGGACATGTCGCGCGTCTCGTCGCCGGGCGGCGCGGCGGCGGGCGCCTCCAGCCCGAGCACGCTGGGACGAGCTATAGGTGGCTAGTACCTGTGTACAGGGCGCTAGTAGCTACGCACTGACCTGCGACAGGTGCAGGTCGTACAGGTGCAGCGTGCTGACGGACATGTCGCGCGTCTCGTCGCCGGGCGGCGCGGCGGCGGGCGCCTCCAGCCCGAGCACGCTGGGACGAGCTATAGGTGGCTAGTACCTGTGTACAGGGCGCTAGTAGCTACGCACTGACCTGCGACAGGTGCAGGTCGTACAGGTGCAGCGTGCTGACGGACATGTCGCGCGTCTCGTCGCCGGGCGGCGCGGCGGCGGGCGCCTCCAGCCCGAGCACGCTGGGACGAGCTATAGGTGGCTAGTACCTGTGTACAGGGCGCTAGTAGCTACGCACTGACCTGCGACAGGTGCAGGTCGTACAGGTGCAGCGTGCTGACGGACATGTCGCGCGTCTCGTCGCCGGGCGGCGCGGCGGCGGGCGCCTCCAGCCCGAGCACGCTGGGACGAGCTATAGGTGGCTAGTACCTGTGTACAGGGCGCTAGTAGCTACGCACTGACCTGCGACAGGTGCAGGTCGTACAGGTGCAGCGTGCTGACGGACATGTCGCGCGTCTCGTCGCCGGGCGGCGCGGCGGCGGGCGCCTCCAGCCCGAGCACGCTGGGACGAGCTATAGGTGGCTAGTACCTGTGTACAGGGCGCTAGTAGCTACGCACTGACCTGCGACAGGTGCAGGTCGTACAGGTGCAGCGTGCTGACGGACATGTCGCGCGTCTCGTCGCCGGGCGGCGCGGCGGCGGGCGCCTCCAGCCCGAGCACGCTGGGACGAGCTATAGGTGGCTAGTACCTGTGTACAGGGCGCTAGTAGCTACGCACTGACCTGCGACAGGTGCAGGTCGTACAGGTGCAGCGTGCTGACGGACATGTCGCGCGTCTCGTCGCCGGGCGGCGCGGCGGCGGGCGCCTCCAGCCCGAGCACGCTGGGACGAGCTATAGGTGGCTAGTACCTGTGTACAGGGCGCTAGTAGCTACGCACTGACCTGCGACAGGTGCAGGTCGTACAGGTGCAGCGTGCTGACGGACATGTCGCGCGTCTCGTCGCCGGACGGCGCGGCGGCGGGCGCCTCCAGCCCGAGCACGCTGGGACGAGCTATAGGTGGCTAGTACCTGTGTACAGGGCGCTAGTAGCTACGCACTGACCTGCGACAGGTGCAGGTCGTACAGGTGCAGCGTGCTGACGGACATGTCGCGCGTCTCGTCGCCGGGCGGCGCGGCGGCGGGCGCCTCCAGCCCGAGCACGCTGGGACGAGCTATAGGTGGCTAGTACCTGTGTACAGGGCGCTAGTAGCTACGCACTGACCTGCGACAGGTGCAGGTCGTACAGGTGCAGCGTGCTGACGGACATGTCGCGCGTCTCGTCGCCGGGCGGCGCGGCGGCGGGCGCCTCCAGCCCGAGCACGCTGGGACGAGCTATAGGTGGCTAGTACCTGTGTACAGGGCGCTAGTAGCTACGCACTGACCTGCGACAGGTGCAGGTCGTACAGGTGCAGCGTGCTGACGGACATGTCGCGCGTCTCGTCGCCGGGCGGCGCGGCGGCGGGCGCCTCCAGCCCGAGCACGCTGGCGCCCAGCGACGACCCCACGCCCGCCAGACCCAGCGACCGAGATCTGACGCTGGCGTTTGTCTGTGACGTCGCTGGACCGGGGGATTCTTCTTCGTCGCTAGTTTCGTCCATTTCCTACGAATGGACAACGTAATCAGTGTACGATAAGCAGAGACCGGACTTGCGGTGGCACGAATAAAATGACGTTTAATAGTGCGTGGACAACTTAATTATCTATTTGTGTAATGTATCGATAAAAAATATAATTACTTAAGTAACCTGTAAAACGAGTAAAAACCGAAAAGAGATTTTTTCTGCAAGGCATTACGAACTGAATAAGTAAAAATCGTGAATTGTAAAAAAAAAATGCACTGCAGTTTTTCTTGACGCAAAGATAGCAAAGTCAAAGTGAAATAATTTACTAATCACTAGCAAGTTTGTATTCCTGCTACCGCAAATCCGGCCTTTGAAGATAAGCCAATCACGTGCTTTACCATTTTACAGAATAGTTCGTGTGCGCGAAACATTGGAAGTGACGGCGCGGCGTGTAAGTGGTTTTAACCTCCTAGGATGACGGTAGCGTCATATTACGGCCATAATTTGACGGCACCGCTATCCTAGAAAACCTTAGCTTCAGTGATGGATCGATTGTCACTGCAAATCGGTGATTGTAATTAAAAAATGTTCATGACCTACACTCATTTATTTAGTTCTAAACTAAGCGAAACTTGAACTACAGTGATTAAACAAAAGATGTGACGAAATACATGAATAAGAATATAAACAACCATGACTTGACTTATGAACAAATGCTGAACTTTTGTCTCTTCAAGGCAAGAGTGAATAGACATTTGCTACACCTTAGACCACATCCTGTTTACTAAGCAAGATAGTGGTCAAATGCCTGTTCAGTTGAAATAAAATAAAAACACAAACAAACTAGGATTCAAACTCAGAATCTTTAGATTTTATGACACAAAGCATGATTGCTGCAGACTAAAGGCTCATTTACATTGGTCGAGAAATTTCTGTAAAGCATGCCATAAGACCCGCATTCGGGGAACTGCTTTCACTAGTCGATGGTGCCCGCATTCGGGGTGCGGGAGCCGGGAGATTTCCGTAAAGCCTGCCATAGGACCGTGGCATGCGAGAGAACATGCGGCGCAGTTTGGTAGTGGCTTTCAGAAAGTGCAGACATTTTCGTTCTTAACATGCATCAACAACCAATGTTGTATGGAGCGATTTTAACTATTTCTGACATCTTTAAAAAAAACTTATAGTAAGACCGCAGATTTTTTTATTTTTTTCGGTATGTCTTTTGCCGAAACGCCAGCAATGTTTAGTTTCTCTGAAATAGTCTTATAATTTTGCACTTTCTCGGGCATCTCAATTTTTATACAAAAGACAGGTAACTTTCCACAAACATTCGTACTCTATAGGTATGTTTCAACAAGTTCAACCATTAGCGTATCAGTAAAACGATCAACCATGTTGGCCACACACACAGCGCACTTATAAAAACTCCTTATAAATGACAGGTGCGGTGCGCGGCATGCGGGGGAATCCCATGTGCGGTGTATCGACCGTCTTATCGACTCGACACTTTCACTAGTCGTTGTCTTGCGTGCGGTATATCGACCGAGTTTTTGACCAATGTAAATGAGCCTTAAATCAAAACATGAAATCTGTTATAAAGTGAATCATTAATATTTTTTTCACTCCTCTTGCTCAAAAAGTCCGTCATTGTAACGTACGAAAGCTGGGATAAAATAGTATAATAACCCCTAGGGGAAAAGTTTTTTCTTTTTTAATTTTTATCTACTAAAACGAAAAAGTCTTTATTCATAGCACATGAGTAGATAAACGGAACAGAGTACAAGCTCTCACAACTTATACCGATTCTCAAAGGGTTGACACCTGTCGCAAATTAAAAATAGGTAGTAAGGAGAAAAATAAAAAAGGCAAGTCCATAATAAACTGTGTATTTGAACGAAACGAACGAAAATGAATACTTACTGCACTTGGATTTTTCCGTACGAAAAAAAGAAATATACTTTTTTCCCTGAATTATTCATACACACACGGCGCAGGAGTTGGGCATATTTAATTTATTAAACACTGATGTTTATAAAATTCGTTTTATTTTACATACTGAAAAATGGTAGAATCTAATAATTAATTTTTCAATAAAATCGTTGTCATGACTCGTATTTTTTCTTCGAGTCAGTAATTTGACAAATCAAACTAGCATTGTTCACATTAGTGTATTCTCTAAGAAAAAATTGAACGTGGTATAGCACTTAGCGGCCCTGTCGGTTATACCGCAACTGAGCCGGTGCATACCAGTTTTTACCCCGGCGGCGTGCCTGTTACACTGTCGGTGAGAGGTCACGCACACATCACCGCGCTATGTATGAGTGAATCTACAGCGGACCGTTTGTAGGCAGCTTGGACTCTGTTCAGTTTACGTTTTTTTACTCATGTGTTCATAGATAGAATAATCACGATTAAAGACTCGCACGACTTATTAGGTACTGTTTCTCATGTTTATTTTTGAAAATGGAACTAAAAGCAGGGGTCTCTTGGGTGAAATCATAGGTGCGAAGGTATAATAACTGATCACAGCGCTCATGGTGGCAAAAAGTAGAAATAATGTAGGCTCTGTAATCTGTTTGAAAACGATATTTAATTTATTACTAGCGATACAGGAACAATTATATATGTTTATTATCACTCAATAAAATTATTAAAGTAGCTTTATCCTCTTGTTTTACAAAATCTACAACTAAATAAACAATCTTTTTTCAAAATTACTTGAAAAGTACTGAACCGATTTCAAAATTTAAAAAAATGGGACCAACTAGGAATTTTCCCTAATGTAATAACGTTTGAAAAATTTCAATCGGTTCAGCCGTCTTCGAGTAATCGATGTACATACATATAAATAAAAAAAATATACGCGACGAATAGATAACCTCCTCCTTTTCAAATTTATGAAGTCGGTTAAAAAGAAGTAAACATACCCTCATATAACCAAAATAAAACACTCTTTTTGAATAGATCTTACTTGCCATATTTAATTTTAATGACCAAAAATGATTTCACAACACTTTGTCTACCAAAATCACAGTAATTTTGAAATTTACATTAATAACACAATATGTATAGTATTTTTTAACATTTTGTCACAATGCCGCCATTACATATCAAATCGTCAAAACGGTCAGGTCAGAGCCAACAAAGTTGCAACACGCTAGGTGGCGCTAAAAGCGTGCACGGAGCCAATACGTGGATTGTGTTGCTTATCTCTTATCTGCTACAGTAGAAATTAAATAAAGGCACTGGCGTGAAATCTTTCGATTTTTTTTTAATTACAAACTGATTGAATTGTATGACTGTAATAGGGAAGAAATAATTTTAGTCTTTTGCCGTCAAGAACAAATAATTTATTGAAATAGTGTGCGAAAAGTTTATGAAGTGGAGGATAAAAAAACGAGTGGATTCATTTACGGAAGTATAAACTATTTAATATAGAATTTTATTTTCTCGCAATCGTACTGAAAAGTAGAGTAACACACTAAGCTAAAAACCCACCCAACTCGGTTTCTATTTATTGCAATGGGTCATTTTAGCGTCTTGTATAACAATCTACTATTGAAACAATAAAAGTTAGTTATGTTGTTAGTATTAAATTATACGATACTTACAGGTAATTTGTATGGTTGTCTCTGCTGTTGATAATATGACAGCACGGCAGGAAGTGGCGTGTTAGCACCAAATATACTCTGTTGGATATATGAACCCAACATGGTTTTGTTCTAAAAAAAATATGACAAAAATATATTACACTTTAAAATTAAAGCTTCTTAAAGACCTCCTTTGAACACCCTTAAATGATGACAAGTATTTACGAAATCAGAAACTTCTTGTAATTTTATAATGAGGGCTTTTCAAAATGACAGAAAACTGTAGGCTCGATAGATGGCGTTAGTAAAAATGTATGTGTCAATGTATTTTTTTACTAATAGCTTCGAAGAGTACTCAGGTAGGCAGGCAGATGTAGCCCTACAATGTTTTTCTTTGGGCAGATGTCAGCCAGCGAGCGCTTACTTTCCTCTTTAGTACAGCCCGTTTATTTTTAAAAGCTAATTTTGACACTTCTCTTTTAATCAACGACATCTAGTGACGGAAACAGTTACTGTTTTTATTTTTTATATGCCACTTTGAAAAGCCCTCATTCAAAAAACACTTGTTTTGTGTTTTTTAGAAACGAAATTTAACAAAACTTTTTGGTAAGCCGTTGATAAATTATCAGTGAATGGTACAGATCAAGCAGTGTTTGTACCCCACAGGCATTAGGGAGGCCTGTGAGCGTCGTGTGGCTGGTACGATGACACAACACTCATCAGCGGGGCAAGGTTGACACGATGACACAACACTTACCAGCAGGGCAAGACTGATACAATGACACAACACTCACCAGCTCGGTCAAACCTGATACGATGACACGACACTCATCAACGGGGCAAGGTTGACACGATGACACAACACTTACCAGCAGGGCAAGACTGATACAATGACACAACACTCACCAGCTCGGTCAAACCTGATACGATGACACGACACTCATCAACGGGGCAAGGTTGACACGATGACACAACACTTACCAGCAGGGCAAGACTGATACAATGACACAACACTCACCAGCTCGGTCAAACCTGATACGATGACACGACACTCATCAACGGGGCAAGGTTGACACGATGACACAACACTTACCAGCAGGGCAAGACTGATACAATGACACAACACTCACCAGCTCGGTCAAACCTGATACGATGACACGACACTCATCAACGGGGCAAGGTTGACACGATGACACAACACTTACCAGCAGGGCAAGACTGATACAATGACACAACACTCACCAGCTCGGTCAAACCTGATACGATGACACGACACTCATCAACGGGGCAAGGTTGACACGATGACACAACACTTACCAGCAGGGCAAGACTGATACAATGACACAACACTCACCAGCTCGGTCAAACCTGATACGATGACACGACACTCATCAACGGGGCAAGGTTGACACGATGACACAACACTTACCAGCAGGGCAAGACTGATACAATGACACAACACTCACCAGCTCGGTCAAACCTGATACGATGACACGACACTCATCAACGGGGCAAGGTTGACACGATGACACAACACTTACCAGCAGGGCAAGACTGATACAATGACACAACACTCACCAGCTCGGTCAAACCTGATACGATGACACGACACTCATCAACGGGGCAAGGTTGACACGATGACACAACACTTACGAGCAGGGCAAGACTGATACAATGACACAACACTCACCAGCTCGGTCAAACCTGATACGATGACACGACACTCATCAACGGGGCAAGGTTGACACGATGACACAACACTTACCAGCAGGGCAAGACTGATACAATGACACAACACTCACCAGCTCGGTCAAACCTGATACGATGACACGACACTCATCAACGGGGCAAGGTTGACACGATGACACAACACTTACCAGCAGGGCAAGACTGATACAATGACACAACACTCACCAGCTCGGTCAAACCTGATACGATGACACGACACTCATCAACGGGGCAAGGTTGACACGATGACACAACACTTACCAGCAGGGCAAGACTGATACAATGACACAACACTCACCAGCTCGGTCAAACCTGATACGATGACACGACACTCATCAACGGGGCAAGGTTGACACGATGACACAACACTTACCAGCAGGGCAAGACTGATACAATGACACAACACTCACCAGCTCGGTCAAACCTGATACGATGACACGACACTCATCAACGGGGCAAGGTTGACACGATGACACAACACTTACCAGCAGGGCAAGACTGATACAATGACACAACACTCACCAGCTCGGTCAAACCTGATACGATGACACGACACTCATCAACGGGGCAAGGTTGACACGATGACACAACACTTACCAGCAGGGCAAGACTGATACAATGACACAACACTCACCAGCTCGGTCAAACCTGATACGATGACACGACACTCATCAACGGGGCAAGGTTGACACGATGACACAACACTTACCAGCAGGGCAAGACTGATACAATGACACAACACTCACCAGCTCGGTCAAACCTGATACGATGACACGACACTCATCAACGGGGCAAGGTTGATACAGTGACACAACACTCACCAGCAGCGAGGCAAGGCTAGCACGATGACACGACTTGCGCCAGCGGGGTAAGGCTGATATGATGATGATGATGATGAACAAAGGCGACGCTCACCAGCGGGTTGTGGTTGGGCAGCGCGTGGTTCATGCTCTGGCGCAGCGAGCGCAGGAAGTGCCTCTGCGCGGGCTCGCCCGGCTGCCAGCCGGGGTGTCGGCACGAGAACGCAACTAACGACAGCTCCGTCTTGCCGCCCTCGCCCTGGTTGTACTGGGTGTTGCCATCTTAACAAACACACATGTCTCGTATTAGGCCTATAGTTGTAAAACAGCGGTTGTTATCGGATAGTTATCTAAAGCAGCCGATAATATCGTATAGACAGCGGCTGACAACCGGCTGCTTATCCGACTCAGTACCAAAAGGTCTTACAACTTTTACAATTCCTGAGACGAAATTGTTATAATATACGAGTCGTTAAATGCAAATAGGTATTTTTAGTAAATTAAATACCTACTCTGTCATGATGAATTCGTGGGCGATGAATTTGTAGAACATCAAACTGGAAATTCTGGTGTTCTCGTTAATTTCTCTGCACCACAAAACTGTTTACTGGTTACTACAACGTTTATAGTAAGTAGGTGGTATGTAGATAGACAAAAATAATCACTTAGGACATAAAACGGCTTTAATAAAACATAGACATGTTTCAACTGTAGCCAGCCGCGGTTTATGGGTGATCACCGTAGTCAGCGAAAAAAGCGGCTGGTCAGCGGCTGGCTGACTAAGATAACAATCGCCTTCACATCTATAATTAGGCCGCGAATACACCTGCAAGAACTTCTGCGAGAACTTACACTGACAGCCTGTCACACAGTAGCTTGTGAGCTCCTGACAAACTGTCGCCAGTGTATTTGCTATTAGTTAACACTTGTAAACTACTGTCTGACAGGCTGTCAGTGTAAGCACTCGCAGAAGTTCTTGCAGATGGAAACCCGGCCTTACACTGTAGTAAAACAAAACCTTTTTCACCTCTCCAGCATGAAAAGGGTGCTTTTGGCGCGTAAAAACTCGCAGCAAAATCGACTTTTGCTGCGAGCGTGAGGCAAAGTGCTTTTTTAATTTCTAACACCAGCTTTTGAAATTAAAAAAAAAGAAATAGAGTGACGGGGATGATACTTTTAAAATTGATATGTAAGAGAAGGATAGATAACTTTATGTTGCCTGTTGTTTTTTTTTTGTTTGGCTCTGGACATGGATTATTAAGAATAAAAAATAAAATACACGGATATACCAAGGAGTTTTAAACAAAAAGAGTGTGGACGAAATGAGGTCGCATGCATGATATGAATATAAAATAAAATAGGAAAGATTAATGAAATATAATAACTAAATTAGTGTTATATGATCGTAAATAAATAAATAAAAGAAAAATACTTCTCATTTTGACCTAGCGATTTAACTCATAGCACAGAATACCTAATTAATAGTACAACTCATAGGCGCACCGTTTTTAAGTTATTTATTTAAATTTTAGTTTATAAATTGTACCATTGCTTTTTAAAGACGTAATAAATACAAGTAAACATTAATATCGCTTACTTAAAATATCATATTTATTTGGTTTTCATAAAAAATAGCAGTGCAGTTTCCGAACGCAACATGCCAATACCAATATAAAAAAAAACTATTGAAATGGGTGCATTCCACGAGACTTATATCGATTGTGAATAACACTAGCGATTTTTTCAACGCGCGACTTTTTACCGCCTACGGGAACTGGGGGGACTGTGATCCATCAGTATTCAATCAGGGGTCTATTTCATAAAAGAATTAAAAAGAACAGTAATTTACCATACTAGTACCTAGTTTATTGGGGTAGAATTATGTTTCATGATTGATAAGAAACATAATTGGGATGTTGACTAATGAATGAAATAACGAAATACTAATAAAAATCGTGAACTTATTAAACTTTTAGAGTAGCTTGTATACCTCTTGGTTTTATATATTGCATATTATTTGTTTTATGGCCCTTCAAAGTTTGATGGACAAGTCCATTTAAAAAGTATAAAATTTATTAAAATAAATGATACCTTTAATTAGTTCGTAAAATGTATAGCAAATTTGTTTAAGAAACCATTTTGATAAACACAATATTTAATATAGCTGCCGAACAAATTTCCTACCCGTTGCATACAAACTACGTGAGGCGTGACGTCATAATTCAGTAGCCGTTAGTATGGAGCGTTTTTGGGCGAGTCCATTTGTGTGCATTTCACACTGTGTTATCTCGGGCAATTTTCAAGCTAGCGAAATAATTATTTTACCAATGTTTCTTTTTTTGAGAGGTAATTTATGTAATATAAAATAAAAAAAGTTGTCAACATCCCAATTCTATCCCAATAATAACAATGGAAAATTATAATAGTAAGTTTACTAATCTTTATGAAATAGGCCCCTTATTAAATACTGATGGATCCAGTATTTACCACGCGTGTAGCTGTCGCCCAAAACAAATCTCGGCAGAACTTACTGATTAAACTGTCTTGATATATTTGAAGCCAAATGCTCCAAGCAGCTTTAGAATGCGATACACCCGCATTCTAATGTAAACTGAACCTACCACTGAACTATTCAACATTTGACACTGGCAAAATTAGTCCCTAAAGAGGAGAGTAGATTGCCAAACCAAAAATAAGAAGAAGAAGAAATTACTTTCCATGGTTAAAATTTACTCTATGGCGAACGATAACCCAGCGATTAGTCTGATGGAATGCACCCACTGATATACTAGAAATAATTTGCAAATAGTCTGCTTGAATGAACCCGTGAAATAAATGGCGGGAATTGGTCTAATTATGTATGGCTATGTAGCCAAAGTCGTAATATAAAAAAAATATAAAAAATAGCGGGAATCAATATTTTTTTCGGCAAGCCGCAAGGTTGTTTTAATGATTTTTATGAATTTTGTGGTATAAATTATTGCGAAAATGAGTGCATCCAGCGATGAAGATGGTTGTTTAACTCCAAATGAGTTAAGAGAACAAGTTTCCAATGCTGAATTAAGCTTTTTACCAGAAAAGTCACGTGAAAAATATCTTAAGGCGTACGAACTATTTAATAATTGGCGACTTTCAAAAGGTGCTAAAACTTATTCTGAGACTGTGCTGTTGTCATATTTTATGGAGTTATCAAAAACAAGGCAAGCGAGTACGCTATGCCCGGCACCGCACCGCTCCAAACAAAACAGTAACCTTCAACTTGCATAACTGCACAAATTTCACTTTTAATTTTTAATTTTGTATTTTTTTATGTTTTCTATAATAAATATTATAATTGCCTTAAATGTTGTTTTTCTTACCTATAACACTTTTCTCGCTGGTAGAGGTGAAAAGTTGTATGTTTAACACGAGAGCAAATTTTTTGATGTCTCGTGCCTTTAAATCACTCACTGTGCTCAGTAGTCTATATTAGAATCACTCGCTACGCTCGTGATTCAATTCTAGACTACTTCGCTAGTTCGTGATTTAAAAGTCAGCACTCGCAGCAAAAAATGACTTTGCTCTCTTGAATAACAAATAACTATAGTTAACAGGCTTTGTCTTTTCCATAAAGTAGCGGCAATGCAACAAATATATTAGGAATAAGTAAGCCGCTCTAACTCACAAAAATATATATCACAAGGGTTAAAAATAATGTTCTTTATTTTGTCTTCCACAGACAAAATAACGTACGTAAAGTCTGTTTATCCTCACTTGACTTCTTTGCTAAACAATATCATAGTAGAATCAAATAAGTAAGTCATCTTACTCATTATACCCACCGACACTGTTTGTATGTGAGCGCGCCCGTGCGTATGCATCGTCGCACGCACACACTGACAAAATGTATAGATAATAAAGATGCGTCAGTTGGGGCTACGCCCCACATAGGGGTATCAGTATGGGGAAAGCTGATCAAAACTCAAATTTATTTATTTTAAAATCGGATGATTGTAATGACTTTTGGGGATAGTAGGGTAGACCGGGTACGGTTGTAGCAGGGTACAGTAGTACCATCGGGAATATCTCTGTAACTACGCCCCGCACGCCCGTTCTCTTCCCCTCAGGGGCCCCCTAAAACAAGTGCCGACTAACTGCCAGCACCCCGCGCGCGCAGCTCGCGCAGCTTGTGACGGTAAGGAGAAATTTCAACGTAGTCAAAGTAAGTTTTTTCCGTCAAATTTCATTGATCTTAATTAAGAAGCTTCGCATTAATTTTTATCCAGTTGCATTTTAAACGTTTCTTGCTATTGTTGGCTGTATTTTAGCAGTGGAGTGAGTATATTTATCAGTTTATTTGAACGAGAATTTAACGTTTTTTAAAAAATGACCTTGAGGGGACGATTGTAGCAAATTTTCGGGGATGGTTGTAGCGGAACAACCATACCCGTGGTACAATTGACCCCATTAGCACATCACACCTGGTTTCAAATTAAAAGATACCTACAAATAAAGAAAATGTTATTTGATAGTAACAATAGAAAATAGTTTTATTCTTTTAACTAAATAACTAAAACACAAAAATGACAAGACTGATTACCGTAATAAGAAGAAAAAAGTTTTTTTTTATATTTAAGGGATGATTGTACCAGAGGATAATTGTACCACGGGGACAATTGTTACAAGTGATTTTCTATACAACTTGTTGATTAGTAATATTTGTTATTATTGACTAATTATAAGCGTCAAAACTACAAACACGTAGCTCTTGTGCCCTAAAGAACCATGTTTTGTAGTCAATACTTTACGATTAATTGTCTAAGAATAGGAAGGTTGTGTTTTAAGTTGTCAGTTTTTTTATATTTACTTTTGAGAAGATTGTTATGCTTTGTTACTAGTTTAATGAAAAAATGGTCTGCTGTCATGTTGTAATTCAAATAAATATATTTTTATGACTAAACTAAGATGTATTGCTTCATAACATATCTGGTACAACTAACCCTGGGTAGGGGACATTTGTAGCAGTTCGCCTGTTCCGTTTAAATGTAAAATATCTCTGTTTATATTGTTTCTACACAATTAAAGATGACGCTGCCTTAAAGCCAAAAAAACTAAATATCAATACACATTGACACTATTGCCATGATATTATAAATGGAGCCAGAAATAAATGTTAAAGTTAAAATGTTACAATTGTACCCGGTCTACCCTACAATAGACGGCGCATCAAACGACAGTCATTTTGAGACGCTATTATAAGCGGTTGATACACAGCTTCAGTCGGAATCTAGTCTTCGTTTACATGTACGTTTCAGTTCTTGAAAAATAGACACTTTTAATCTACCTCTATGTTATTGATACTTTGATTAAGTAAAGATTTTTGATATGGATAATTGGATATTGAAAATGAAGGTATGTAGTAAGGTGTGTAGTCTATTATTAACTATAAACCGTAACTTAATGACACAATTTTAAAGCTTTTTTGATTTATGAAAGTTTATAGTAAAATTTAAATTATTTTTTGGTTACCTTTTTTACAAAATAGTTAAAAAAGTTATATTTCCTAGTTCGTCCGATTAAAAATTTAAAAAGAATATTAATGCAGTGCAGACTATCTAAAGGAGTAATCTAAAAAAAAAAGTGGCGGAAGTTTGGCGTTTTATTTACTATATTTTTTTATATTAGGTGTCGCTAATTGTGGGCTTCATCATTGTTGAGTGTTTATTGTTTTGTTTTCCAAAGAAACCATCGATCTTCTTCTGCCACTAAGATCTGCAACAACTTCAACTTAAGAAAGTCCCAAAAGTAATTATAAAGACGATGAGTCAACTGAAGAAAGCTCGTGCGACGAATCAGACTAAATTTTGTACTGTGGCATCATATTATTTTTTAATAAAAATCTTGTGTTGTTTTAAATTCTAGTTTTATTTAAGTTTTTTATGGTAAAAATTGCTAATGTAACGATTTTACTGACATATAAATATAAAAAGAAATTTCATCAACTTTTGATAACAAATACCCCTACGTCAGGGATGCACAGACTGCGGCCCGCGGGCCACATGTGGCCCGTCAGCAATATGCCAGTGGCCCGCCAGCAATAATATTAACTCGTACATTTGAAAAAACAAAAGTTTTTTTGGCTTGTTTTATGTTTTCAATTTGTGCTGCTGGCCCGCCATTAGTTCATCATTTGCCCAAGTGTCTCATGGTCTCAATAAGTCTGTGCATCCCTGCCCTACGTAATACCGCTCGTGCTCACGTACGCTTCGCGCCGCTGCGCTGCCGATCGTAACAATTTGTACGTGTATATGTAAATGTATACAACTACAGTATGTATGTACCTAAACATGCTTTCCTAAGATATTTTAGCAAAAAATATTAGTAAGAATGAGGATATGTTTTATATTAACCTCAAATAATAAAGCATTTCGTTGGTACTTGTTGAAACAGACGAAATATTTTTCGGTATCATAATAATATGTGTAAATTGGTAAAAAAAATCACTTTGTTACAGAAAAAAAAGTCTTTTTAATGTCTATTATTTGAGGTTATTGTTAAATATTCAATTTGCAAATTTAAAGATTATAATTTTGATAAGGGTAGGTAAATGAAAAACCGGCCAAGTGCGAGTCGGACTCGCGCACGAATGGTTCCGTACCAAAAAACGGCAAAAAAATCCCGTTTTGAATGGGAGCTTCCCTTAAATATTTATTTTGTTCTGTTTTTAGTATTTGTTATAGCGGCAACAGAAATACATCATTTGTGAAAATTTCAACTGTCTTTCTATTACGGTTCATGAGATACAGCCTGGTGACAGAAAGACAGACAGACGGCGGAGTCTTAGTAATATATAATGTATATAGTGTAAAAAAAACAATTTCATAATCATTTTATTTTATTTGTAAAGCCATGTTTTAATTACTTATTAATCCTATTTCGACCGTATTTTTTCAAATCACTACACAGTTAACATGACGTAGGTAGGTAATAAAAAAATTATAGTCAGTTCCTGGTCTATGTATGTACTTAGAAAAAATAATTGAAAAACTTTGTATTATAGATCCCTGATGCTTATCCTACAGGGAAAAATTGTTTTGATGACTATGCATTTCTGACGATTGAATAAACTATAAGCGACAGCCCTACGTGTTTAGGCTATTATCGCTCGCTCGAGGTTAGAGTTGGCCTACTTATTTGATTCTACTATGACAATATACACCCAACTCTTTATTGAAATAATAATTTATAAAATACAACAAATGGTTTCCCACATATAGATTAAGAAAGAAATTGTTAATAAAAACAATTTGTTAAAATTACTATGTAATTTATTTTTAAATAACGATTTAAGTAAAAAAGACGTATGACAAATTGCCAAAATCTGAAGGTAAAACAGATTATATCAAGAAAATGGGGTAGGCAACTGTAAAAATGGCGCTGCGTACGCTTGTTCCACGAGAGCTATGAAAACAAAGGACTTTTACTTAAAAAAATCGTTTTTTCAGTTTCAAAAATCATACACGGCGCAACCAAATTTAGTTGAAAAACCTACACAAAGCGCCTATTACGATAAAGTATCGCGATAAACGTACGATGTTCGGTCTCACTCCTTGGCATTATTAACTCATGTATAAGGTTCAAAATCAAGTAAATCGATCAAAAGATCGTCCGACTATCATAATTCTTTTTTGTTAATAGACCTCAGTTTCCAGTTGCAGTTGGCAATCAGTTGCGCGCGACTAGCATGACCGGTTGCGAGTGATTAGATGCCAACGTGTTGCCGACGCGTTGCAAACCAGTTGGCAATTGGTAGCGTCGTGTACGAACCGCCATTGAAATACTAGTGCTGTGACTGTTTAGCAACTCATTGGTGATTAGAGTTTGCAACCAGTTTATTTTCAGTCGCGCCGTGTAAGATGGGGCGGGGCTAATATCCATTTTGGGTCAATGGGTCTTTTTCGGTAAAAAAAAATACCACAAAATAAATACCTATTTTCCCATAGATTTGTTCTGAACGTCTCCTGTCTTAGGAACAAGCGTACACAGCGACATCTACAATTAGCTTTGCGTTGCCAAACCCATTAAAATAAAAACTATCCAGGCACTTACTTTTCGGTTTCTCTGCAAATTTTCTGAGGCCTTGCCAGTCGGGGTGCCCGTGCCGGGGAATGTCCAGCTATAACAAAACAATTAATACTATTTGCTCGCTTCTCGATTTTAGTTTGGCTTTTTAACTTAATTGTAATCAAAACTATTCTTATACTTTCACGGGTACTCTTTATTACGCATATTCGAAATATACACGGTTAATTTAAGTATATCTAAAAATGTTATGAGTGTATTTCTTATTTTTGGATTTAGAGCTCATTCATAGAATTACACGCGCGTAATCAAAAAAGATTATCTTGTTTACCTAAGTAAATCATGAAAAGAATGAATCTACGTACGCGTCTTGCTATTTTTACGAGTTTGCCAATTGATCAAGGTTGTTTAAAACTATTATTTTTAGCGTTTAACTTCGATCATATTCAGAAACGTCGTCTGAATATCCCCATTTTATTTTTAGGTATACTTAAAAATTAACGGTGAACAGAGTGTTTGGTAATAGCTTTATAGAGCCTAATATGGTAGATAGGGACCATCAAACTGAACAAATTTTACAATAGTACCAACTCTGGAATCGCGAAAAAAAACTGCTGATTTATATATTTTGATATTTTATTATAAATTTCTGTACGAAAAAGCTGATTGTTTTTTCGCAATTTCAGAGTTGGTCCCTAAGTAAAATTTGTTCAGTTCGATGGTCCTGAAAACCCTATAACCAAATAATCTGTAATATAGACAGAATAGAAAGTCAGAATGAAAACATGTTTCCGGCACACAAAGACATTACATTCAGGCAATCTCAGGATAAACCAGACTAAGTCAGTACTGAAGCAGCTCTTAGTGCAACAGAATAAGTGAAAACACAAGACGCAGCGTTTTCGAAAATGGCCAAAGCGGTTAATGTCTAAAACAAAGAGATTATATTTTGTAGCGATAAATCATTCATAGTTCCTTCCCCACCTATTAAATCGGCGTTTTGTACGAAGAATTTTAAAGAAGTTCCATGTTACATACTAACATTTTCTTAATTTATTAAGAAAATGTTAGTATGGAACATGAACCATAACAACCATGAACGCTTATGTTTAAACTGTTATGCACTAATGTGATAACATATGCCACTTAGGTTAAACGAAAAAAATAAGTTTTGGCTAAGTTAAAACAAATAAAGTGGTCATTTCTGCTAACAAAAAGAGGAGTCATTTTTAACTTTTATTTTGAGGGACCCAATACTATACGCACCTTGGCGAAGGAGCACACGTCCCCGATGCCGTGCACCTTCACGGTGAAGTTCCGGTAGAAGTCGACGATGTCCAGAGCGCGAGACCGCATTGAGAACAGCACCAGCGGGCAAAGCAGCGGGCTCAGCAGCTCAAACAGAATGTATACCTACACAGATAATGTTTTATTATTTTATTTTATTTTTTTATTTGATTTGATTTTATTTTATTTATTAGGAAAATTTACCTTCGCGATCGACCATATCAGCACCTCTGCTATATGGAATGGATGGACCGTGTACAGTCACGAGCAATAAAATATACACACTTTATAACTATTTCATATTCAATCAATATATCTCAGTGTGCCTAGGTTGTTGAAAACGTAATGTGACAAAATTCTATGGTGTGTACATCTTATTGTTCGTGACCAGCGAACTAATACCTATGGAAATGTAAATGCAAACAAATATTGTTTGAAAAATGGCACCACGGAGCCGAAAAAGTACAACTCGCTCAGCTTTAGTCGGGCCAGCCACGCACCCGGTGTCTGACGTTAAGGTACTTTACAATAATTGCAGTTTATATTGTAGAGAAAAGAAAGAAAGAGAAAATTTATTAGAAATGATGTCCTGTGTAGTCAAATGATGTAAAAGACGCAAAGAAAGCAGTAAAAACATGCAGAAATAGCGTATCATATTTTTTCGTTTAAGTATAGAAAATATATATAGGTATACAAATTATGATCGCTAATAAGCAACCAGTGTTCAGACGTTTTGTGCTGCATAATTAAATGCCAGCATTTTTAGCTCCATCCACTTAGTTGTACTTTTTGTGTGGTGACATTTTTTGAGCGCAATGCTTGTTCCATAAATTTTAGTCCGCTGCTCATGAGTACTCACCGCCCGGAACTGGAACAGCTGCTGGAAGTGCGCAGCGACGTCCTTGGTGTGCGCGCGGCCCCTCCACGCGGCCGGCAGGTAGTGCACGTGCCCCAGCACTTGCACGAACAGTTCCTCGCCGCGCGCCGGGCCCGTGCAGCCACCGCCTATACGCTCTTCTTCGCCTATCAACGCCCTGTGACAACGAAATCGATACTTTAGTCCAGGGGTCTCCAAACCGCGGGCCACATCCGGCCCGCGAGCACCAACAATCCGGCCCGCGAAAGAAGGCCGGATCGTACCAACAATACTGTAATTTACAGTATGTTGGTATGGAGCTAGCTAGATAGTGGGCCCTTGGGACTTGGTGCAGGAGTAAGTCTGGCCTTTTTTCTAAAAAGTTTGGAGACCCATGCTTTAGTCCGTTAGAACGTATGTTGCACGCGAGGTTGTAAAATGTGTGAACGGAGCCGGAGCATAACTACAGGGTTATTTGTAAAACACCAACCTCGCAGGAGTAGATTACTAACATCATAAACAACAACATTTGATCTACGACTTTTCCGAAAACAGACAAAAAAGCTATTTTCCATACTAATGCCCGAACAGCTGATCGAGTTTTGTATGAAAAGTTTAATATTTTTTGTCTGTTTTCGAAAAAATCGTAGAACAAATGTTGTTGTTTATGATGTTAGAAATCTACTTCTACGAGAATGTTTATTTTTTACAAATAACCCTGTATATTGCACGCTCCTTTGCACTTATAGGCGCAACCTTAATGATTGACGTCAATGACGCATTTTACAGCCCCGCGTGCCACGAACATTCTCATGGACTATAATAATAACATTTATTGGAAAATAAATAGAATAGAATATAATAATATTATGTTTAGCAACACATGAGTAAACAATATTGAGGAGCTCGGTGGCGCAGTAGTTTAGCGCTTGGCCCAGCGATTGCAGAGGCTAAGCAACTTACCCAAGGGTCGGTCACGGAATGGGTGACCAAAAATTTAATATCTCGAGCTCCTCCGTGCTTCGGAAGGCAAGTTAAGCCGTTGATCCCGGGTGCATTTGCAGTCGTTAACACCCACCAATCGGTATTGGGCCCGCGTGGTGAGTTATGGCCCGTTCTCCTCATCCACCCATAAGGAAGGCATGTGCCCCAGCAGTGGAGACATTAAAAATGGCTGATGGACAAAGTAAACAATATACATAAGTGTGTACCTTGCGCCAGCGAGCACACAGCCCAGGATGGTGATGATGGTGAGCACGTGCTCCACCGTCAGAACATCCTCGTCGTACACCGACAGCACCACGAGCACCCCCAGCACGCTCGCTGATAGAAATACCACGTTTCTGAACAGAAACGTGCAGAAAATATAATTGGTGTTTGATTACCCATGCCGATATGTATGAAGGACAATTCTTCATAGAAATCGGCAATTTCATCCAATAAATCCAAACGGGAATTAATTACCTAATTGGGTGACTAGAAATAATTAAAGGCGACTGTAAATGTGATACGTAAATACTAAACCGGGCAGCAATTTACAAAATTACTTAAAACGGGTGACTACATGTGGGTGACACATAATCCACACAATCTAAATGGGTAACTAAAATACTGAGTGGGCAAGTATTATACCAAGTAGGTAACTATACAATACAACTGATTTAAGGTACCGTGACCACCCTTCATGGTATTTTAACACGTTTTTATTAGGTTGCTTTCTTGTTTGTTTGTTTTTTGTCATCTCGATTAGGATAATAGTCACCTTTTTATAAATAAAATTTTGGCCAAATTTTAAATGTATTGTGTGCTCTAAGGTTTTCGCCCGTTCTGAATAACTACACTTGCGAGCAAAAGTATGGAATCATAGACCTATTTTCATACAAACGAGGTAACTTTGAAGCCTTGGTTCTCCGCCAGGGATTGACGTAGCTGTGATCTAATGATGGCTATCCAGGGAGTGAATAGAGGAGATCCAGATCGCTATACACACCCAACAGATGTGATCAGTATTCTGTGAGATATTAGGATATGTTTAAAAAAACCACGATATTGGCATAAAAATGTTAAAAATCCTGTAACTGAGAACTCTGATCCTTTTATCTCTTAGAATGCTGATCAGATCAGTAGGGTGTGTATAGCAATCTGAATCTCCTTTAATTACTCCCTGGATGGCTATCATTAGATCACAGCTAGGTCAATCTTTAGAGGAGAACCAACGCTTCAAAGTAACCTCGTTTGTATGAAAATAGGCTTGTGATTCCATACTTTGTGATTCCATACTTTTGCTCGCGAGTGTAGTTACTCAATTTGTATTTTAAAGTCACCTAATTTCAATATCTGTAGTCGCTCTCGCTCCGTCGTCGCCTACTAGTATTTCAGTACGCTGTATTCAGTATTTTTGATACCCAAAAAGGTAATTTATTGTTACCCGATTAAATACTACCCATTCTAAAATAACAACTGAATTAAAAATACAGGGTTATTTGTAAAACACCAACAACTACTAAGACTTTTCTGAAAACAGCCAAAATAAATATTTTCCATACAAATGTCCGAACAATTAAGTTTTGTATGAAATGAAAAGTCGATTTTTTTACCCGTTTTCGGAAAAGCCGTAGGACTAAATTTTGTTGTTTATCATAATCTACTCCTGCGAGGTTGTTGGTGTTTTACAAATAACCTCGCTGTAATCCGTAAAAAGTTATTTATTTCCAACTCGGGCTTGAGCGCGCGGTGCAGCCGGTCGGCAGCTGGTTGGACCTACAGACGTACTTGGCGACGACGGTGGTGATGGGCGAGCTGAAGCTGCCCAGGTACTTGGTGGCGGGCTTGTGTGCTCGGTGCAGCCGGTCGCGCAGCTCGTGCTCCAGCTCGTTGAAGTGGCGTAGCGTGATGCGCGCGTACAGCGACCACGTGCGGAGCCCCAGCGACCCGGGCGACCTTTTTATTAGCTACAACACAACACACAATCAGGCCTTCCTGATCACACTGCCTAAAAATCAAATTGTCTATGAAGCAAAATGCCTAAAACTCATGTCTAAAGAGCAAAATGTCTACTAATTAAATTGTCTAAAACTCAGAATGACTAAACAGCAGTTTGCCTAAGGATTAAAAAGGTCTAAATTGCAAAACGTCTACATCGCAAACTATCCTAGTATAAACTTCTTTGTCTGTTTGAAATACGCACGTATGTTTATAGATTTTTAATCAAACAATTACTGGCCATTTGAATTTATTGTTTACGGCATTCTGAAAAGAAGTTATTTAGTCTTTCTCCATTTTAGTCATTTTGCATTTTAAACATTCTGCGTTTTAGTCATTTCGCACTCTAGTCATTCTACATTTAAGTCATTTTGCATTTTAGTCATTCTACATTTTAGACATTCTGCGTTTTGGCAGGCCTCCTTCACTCGCTCAAGGTCGCGCGATAAGCACCTACCGCTAGCCGTGCCTACGGAGGCACAAGTGAGCAGCGGGGCGCCACACGCCCGCCTGTGTAGTCGCGCGGCATCTTGATGTATGCATAAGGTATTATCTCTTTATAATAGTAACAATGTCGAATCGCCATTACTATGCCGTGTACGGATGTCAAAATCAAAAAACCAATAAACAATTGTCGTTTTTCACATTATGATATATGCTACGCAGTTCATTCAAAGGAAGACGACCCTAACGTTGCGTCGTCAGAAAAGGTAAGAGCACGCGATAGAAAGAGAGATAACTACTAGGAGCGCTGCGCGACCTGAATTGCACTTTATTGTGTTGGAGCAAAAGTCACTATTTATTTAAATGACTTTGCGGAATGCTGCTTCTGTACTTGTACTATTAGCTATTCTGTGGTTTTGGTCCTTTTGCCCCCATTTAGCTTTTTAGGCAGTGGGATCAAGAAGGCAATCAAGATCATCGCTCAGTTGTTAAGTACCACCATTTTTAATGTCCCCACTGCCACAGTCTTAATACTACTAACAGTCGACCGACTCATGTACTTGAGCGGGGCAACGATGGGGGGTACGCGGGGAAGTAAGCGGCAGAGTCGGCGAGCGCAATTTCCTCTAATTTGCGCTCTCTAACTTGAAGATGTAACGAAATTTCAAAACATCACAACGGTTTACAGGATTTTTTCCGTTTTTAATTGTAAATCCACGGTCCTGTCGACCATTATTCAAAAAACTGAATCTTTTAACACTTCCACCAATGTATATTTTTGAATTATGTGTCTTTACGAAAAATAATTTGAATCTGTTTAAAAAGAAGCATGAGGTATGTACATTCCTAACCAGATATCCAAATCAATTAGTGTTGCCATCTTGCTCAACAACGTGTTGCCGAAGGAATTGTTATTTCATGTCAATAACATTATTCAATAAACTACCAACGGCAATGAAAGACTTACCAATGAAACAATTTAAATGTGCGTTGTATCGATTCCTGACTGACAAATGTTTTTATAGCGTTAAGGAATTTATTGATTGCAAAATTTAAATACTATCAAACCATTTATTTTTTCAATATATTATTATGTATTAGGTATTATTTTTATTATGATAATTCAATTCGATTACTATTTGGACATGTTTTAATTATTTTTATTTAATTTTATTTATGATTATTTTTCGACATTGTTAATTTATTATTTATTAGTCTTGGCCTATCTCTAATTTGCATACCAAAGTTATTTGGTTAAATGTGAGAAACAAAACTGATAAATGTTATAATCTTGTACTGACCACATTTACAGCAATAAAGAATTATTTCATTTTATTTTATTTCATTTCATTTCATTTCAAGGTTTGATAGGAACTTTTACTACGGGACAAACTTTGAAATCCCGAAAAAAAATCAGCGGTTTCATGTTTGCTGTTTCTGTTTTGTCTGTTACGATGTTATTCTTGAAAATGCTCTATTGACTATTTTTATTCTTTCGTTATTACAAATTAAAACTTTAATGTAAAATATTTGAGTAGTTTTTGTTGTGACCCTGACCCTTGACGGAGTTTCTGTGCGTGTACCATGCGTTTATCAACAAAAGAGTCGGATTACTTGTAGGTGAGCAAAAGTGCACCTTAATATCTTGAAATAAGGTTGATTTTTGTCGAACGATTACCTATTTTGGTAAGTTTGATTGAATACTCAGGGAGCTAATTATCTAATTTCAAAATCTATCAAAATCGCTTTCAGGATGTGATACATTGATGCTTTCTTTTTGGCACAAATAAAAACTTACCAAAGAAATGCAGCAATGTATCACATCCATCTGTCAAATGAAAGCGATTGCGATAGATTTTGAAAATTAGACAATAAGTAGGCTGATCATTTTGGCGCTGTAGACGCGAAACGAAGTTTCCAGTTTTTCATCTGTGAGTTTCAAAATATTTCGAGGGCCGGAAAAAAAGCCGATCCGGGCCGGACGTTGTCCATGCTTGATCTAGAATCTAGCTAGACCATCATTTAGAGCCCTGCCTGCCGCCAAATACATGGCATCGTAATCGCTTTCATTTGACAGATGAATGTGTACACGTTTCAGCTCATAATGTCAACTTCTCATAATGTCAACCGGACAAAAAATGCACATTTCTTATAACGTCAACTTCTTAGAATGTCAACTTCGCAAAAAGACAACTTCTCGAAATGTCCACTTCTCACAATGACAACTTCGCATTTGGTCAACTTCTCATAATGTCAACTCTTAAATGATATTTTCGCAAAATGACAACTCTTCGTAATTTGTACTTTAAATGGCTAATTAATAAGAAAAATCATATGTTTATATCGTCAATCGCCATCAACAATTAGATAGATAGATAGAAAGATTTATTTAACACACAAAAAAAAGAAATAATACAGCACAAATTCTTTAAAATAGATAAGACTAATATTACTGTGGATTAACATTCAATATCAATTATATCCAAAATTAAAAAAAAAAAAGGTTATATGGCCTATTGACAATTATAAGGTAAATCATTTCACTTTGAATGATATAGTATGTTCTAGCGCCATCTATCCGCAACTCGATGAAACAGATAATGGTTATTGTTTACGGAGACTTATTGCATACACTTAAGTATTTGTTTACTATTTTATCAACATTTGAATATAACAAAAAAAATAATTACTATTCTTTGTTACGATTAACATGAAAGTAATCTAATTTTATGAAAGGTTGTCGTTATTATACTTACAGACTAAGCTTACTTGATATTAATTTATCATATAACATGAGGGTAGTTTGATATAATTTGTAAAAAATTTGTAAACGGGGTGTAAGGTTGGAATAGTTATTCCGTGTTTTGTCTTCGTCAGACATTCAGAGTCAGAAAGTGAGAAAACACAGAATAACTATTCCAACCTTACACCTTGTTCATAAGTAAGGGGGATAAAGTACAAATTACGAATAGTTGTCATTTTGCGAAAATATCATTTAAGAGTTGACATTATGAGAAGTTGACCAAATGCGAAGTTGTCATTGTGAGAAGTGGACATTTCGAGAAGTTGTCTTTTTGCGAAGTTGACATTCTAAGAAGTTGACGTTATAAGAAATGTGCATTTTTTGTCCGGTTGACATTATGAGAAGTTGACATTATGAGCTGAAACGGTGATACATTGCTACTTTTCTTTTGTAAGTTGTTATTTTTGCCAAAAAGAAGTAGCAATGTGTCACATCCATCCGTCAAATGAAAGCGATTACGATAGCCATGCAAATTAGGCAGTAGGGCCCCTGTAGTCTAACTAAACTGTAGACTTTAGAAGCTAGAACAATCAGTCGGTTTATTTAAATATGTATCGTAGGATAAATTGAATAAACCAAATCTTCGCAAAAATCCTAGATCGATTGAAAAGGACCCTAGGAATTTTGCGAATTGGATTCTAAGATAGATTTTCGCAATCGTCTGAGCAATTTTAGGACGTGAAAGCGTAAGAAGCAAACTTAATTTCGGCTTACAATACTTGTTAGTAAGGTTAGAGTCTAAAAAATGCAATGAACTCACTTCTGCATAATTGAAAAAGAAATAAAGTATCTGCCACGCTTGTACGAGCGGCGCCAGTAGCAGATTTATAAAAGCCAGCAACATTATTTGCTTCTCGAGTTGTCGCGCCAGCACCATTCGGTTGGTGTGGTCTTTATACACCTCCCTCAGTTGCCAGCAGTTCTCCCATGGACTAGAAGGACTAACTGAAAACAAATACAGGATTTTATCACACAATACACATTATTTTAGCTTTTAATACCCAATATACTAAGAGCTAGCCCCGGAAATAGGTATACAATTTACAGAGCGACGAAACCCCTTTTGTTAGTGTGCTATACCATCATTATTAACAGATCCAGGTACCTGGCAGATTTTCAGTGGTGGTTGAGCAACAAAGGGGCTGAAAAACCGATTGAGGGTATACAATTTACAGAGCTCTGGATTTGTGTGGTATAATAGCAAGCCAATCATGTATCTAAATAGAATATAACATTTCCAGACATTTTGACTGGTGGGAAAGTAGTGCCAGGCACCATCAAACTTTACCACTTTTCGCGCACCTTTGATGCCACCTGGCACTACTTTTCCACCAGTCAAAATGCCGGGCCATGTTTAGTTGTTTATGTTAGGTTGCGTTGCTCAGTAAATTGTCCACCTATTTTTGGGTCCACAATATGTGATTATAAAATTTTATTATGAAATACTTTATACTTTTCAAGAATTCTTTGTTCTTTAAACAAACTAGTTCATTTATATAATAAATGTAGATCTTACACAGTTCAGAAACTTCATGAACTTAGCAATAGGAGTATATGAAGTCAACTGTGCAAGCATTGAAGAATGTTAACAGTCAGTACTTACAGAATAATAAAAACTCCAAATTCCATTTCAAACCTCTTGATAAATAGTGAAAGTGCCCTACACAAGGTATATGGATCTGCAGTGGAAGTAAACTTTTGTTGACCATCGCAACCATATAATTATCAAACCTGAAACATATCAATTTACCCTTGTGTTTATTGTAAACAATGTAAGATAATGTTTTGTTGAGAACAGTGACACATAATTAATATGGCAAGTGACAAGTATGATACTGATAAAAACAGGTAAAGCACCTAGTCAGTACATTGCCCTGCATGGAGTGAATTAGTTCCTATTTCAAGACATACCAGTTCCTACTTTATTGTGATGTTTATGGTTTATTTATACACCTATACTTATTCCCTTTCTTAGTCACAAAGTTTTTACATTGAAACTTATTATCGTTAAGTTTGAGAAACAAATATTATGTTATGTATGTGTATGTGTATTTCTACCTTTTATAAAGAAAAAACTTTCAAAATTAATGCATAAAAAAAGTCCATAATATGATTCACAGAAACGAAATAGCTAAAACTTTTCTCGATAGAAATAAAATCGTAAAGCCAACCAATAATAAAGATAATCTTGAATACCAAAAAAACCTTAACTAGCTCAATAGTTCTGTGATAGTCAGTTTTCCAAAATAAGAAATAGTTTAAATAGTTATTATTATTAATAAAAAAAATTGTCAATCATATTGAATAATTTTACTATGTAAATTTCTTCCAGCTTCGTACGGCATCTTAACTATCAATTATAAGCAAAACTGTATCTATGTATGTCATGATGTCATTACACACATTATATGAGTTCAATATCAAATTATACAAGCAATGGTTTAGCGAGGAGCTCGGTGGCGCAGTGGTTTAGCGCCTGGCCCAGCGATTGCGGAGGTTAAGCAACTTTCGCAAGGGTCGGTCATGGGATGGGTGACCAAAAATTTATTATCTCGAGCTCCTCCGTGCTTCGGAAGGCACGTTAAGCCATTGGTCCCGGCTGCATTTGCAGTCGTTAACATCCACCAATCCGCATTGGGCCCGTGTGGTGGGTTATGGCCCGTCCTCTTTATCCACCCACAAGGAAGGCCTGTGCCCTAGCAGTGGGGACATTAAAATGGCTGATGGACATACAAGCAATGTAGGTAATAATTAGAGATGCGCCGAATGTTCGACCGAATATTCGTATTCGGCACATTCGGCATATTTTTTCATGTTCGTATTCGGCCGAATATTCGGTTGATTTGCCAAATAATTACCGAATATTTAAATTATGCCAATACTACCAATTAATTATTGACAAAATAAAAAAAAAAGATTAAGAGGATTGTCTAGCAAACGGGCTCCATAAAAACGGTGATAACGTTTCTCACCCTCTAAACATTAACCTATCTATAGCATAGAATTTTCGGTGCGTTTTTAAAATGCTTAAAACTAGGGATGTATGTATGGATGGATGTATTTTTTAAATATTAATTGTAGATTTGAAAATGTTGGCACTTTTTTGTTTTGTATGAAATCAGAAATTGCAAATATTTCAAAATATATGATATTTAAAAAATCAAAACGAACAGCCCTAGTTTTTAGGCGTTCCAAAAACATACCAAATTTTTAAGGAACAACACTAGTATTAAAATGTATAATCAAATTAGGTTTTTTTTAATAAATATCAATGTATGCCTTATCTTCATAAATGTTCATCAACGTAATAATAAATGTCAAAGTATTTCAAGTTCCGAACTGCAATTTGTAACCGAAAGAGCGGTACATTGACTGAGGGAGCCGTGCTAGCGCGAGGGGCTACGGGTTGCACGCGGGGCAGAGAAGGGGCTGTGTTATGGCAAACGCCGCCCGACACGCGTACAAACCTGTTTACTGCCCAGAATCAAACCGAATGATTCGGCCAATTATTCGGTTCGGTACATTTTGGACCGAATATTCGGCCGAACATTCGTATTGCGTTAAACCTACATTCGGCGCATCTCTAGTAATAATGTTACTAATGCAAGTTACCTGAGTATTCTATGATATATGTCTAGTTCGTTGATTTCTTGTTTGTGGACACACATATGATGTTCAGGTTGGGCTTCTCTCACTCTGTCTTGAATAGTTGACCAGTTCACCCATGCCAAATCACTCTAAGGTACCAGGAAATAATATAAAAGTTAGTCATATTTTAGGGTCCTAGCAGACATCCTACTTTTTGCATTGGCAATCTACAATTTAACTGCTTTTTGGACGCTAGCATCAATTATGCAGTCGATAAAATATGTTTATGAAGACAGTTGAAAATATGTGTAAGAGTGTAAGATACCCCAAAGGAATGTAGTTAACTAAAAGTGCTGCAGAATTTAATGTGATTTCTGATGCTTAAAGTATTGTCTGCGTTAAGGATCTAAAATTATATCAATTATATCAGGTATACACTTACCTCTCTAATTTTAAGTGCATTATTATAAAATAATTTAGTATCATATGCATAATATAGATGATAAACTGATATCACTAGCTTCATGAACCATATCAGGCCACACAGTGTCACCAAGCTCCACCTACAATGTGTTTAAGAACTTAAAAGCACAGCAATACAGATACATTATTATTATAATTAATAACATTTTATTCTGAGTAATTTTAAAGATTTTTTTGCTGCATAAAACAATAAGACAAAACAAGTAAAAATCACCTGACAATAGCTTATCTGCCAATGATTGACAATAATAATAAAAACTGAATACAAGCAATATTATATTGATTATTGAATGACATAATTTTTATTAGCACAACTTACAAAATATTAAAAGAAAGATAATACATTTATTTTGAACAGCACACAACGATACACAACATTACAAAGACAATACAGACAACTAAACACATACAAATAATTATTGCATAGGAATAATAGAAAAACAGAATTAATGTTTAAGTAGTAAATAAAAAATTAGGATTTTGCAACATAAACTATGGAAATATTACTCACTACTTATGTTATATTATAGCGCGGAAGACATAAGTAGTGAGCCAGTTAAAACATTCGCTGTTGCCAAAATTAAAGTTAAGAAAGTTCTCAATCTTACCACTTCCATGATATCCGATCAACGCACTCTTCTGTGGAGTATATAACTTCATCTAATGTGAGTTTTCTTGTTCTATTTGCGTAGTCATCATTCCTAAATAGTCTTGGATAATTTACACAATGTACCAGAAATGTAGAAAACCATACAATAAATATAAATTGTAATAATGAAAACAGATCTGACATTATCATAGGATAAAAACCACCTCGTATGTAATATCTGTACATTCTTGTAAAAAACGAGTCTAAATCTTCTATGTGAGTCCATCCTCCTGAAACAAAACAAACGCATTAAATGAGAAATTGGCTACAATAATGTAAATACTAAGAAGTTAAATAGGTACATAATTGGAACATCTTTCCACTCTCTATTATCAAAACAAAACAATTTAAGTCCCATACCTATACACAACTGTAAGTTTGTAGGTATACCTCAAAGTCAGCTGTCATTACACAGCAACAATCTTGACAATCTTCCAACCCTAACACAAACATAGGCAGCAATTTGCAATGTGAACCATTTAATTATAAACCTATGTGATGTATAGGATGTAATATTTAACTGCCCAATGCTTTTCACGATGAAAACCACATAAATAACATATCCTTGTGGTAAATTGCACTACATTTACATAGTACATCTGCACAGAACAAAGGACTTGACATGTAGAATATCTTACCTTTGTTTTTAGGTACTTTGTGGATTACAAAGTTTCCGATTGTTGCATCTTCGTGTTCGTGGTCTAGGGTGATCATAGTTGGAGCTGCGTTTATATTCTCAGCTAATCCCGCCAAAGGAGGAGTTAATTCGTTGTTCAATGCGCTATACGTAACACCACGTCTTCCAAACTGTGTCATTATTGTTAAGTCTTATATTAACACCATTTGTGATTTTCTACGTCTAATTATTTCGCAGAGGCCACTATCTATCTACGCATTCTTGACTTTGTCCCAGAAACGTAAAAAAATATTTTATAGGGAACAATACTCTTCAATTTAACAAAACATTTGGTCACTTCTTTATAAATTGCACTACTAGCGTAAATCTATCATTCTATATTAAAAACTTTACAAAAAACGTCCATAAAAGAGGTTCAAGGATACGAATAATTTTGTAAGTCTAAAAAGTATAGCTTGAATATAAATTCACAAACGAAATGACGAAAATAAACCAACGATTGACATGACTGACAATGACAGTTCAATCGTTCGCTTGTTGTTTGTTTGTTTCTAAACTTTTGCTGTACTGTAACAGGAGAAGCAAAGGAAGTATTAACCATACGGCCAATAATTTTAATATAACAGACTACTTGAATTTCAGTCAATTTTATCTTATTTAAAGCAGAGAGATGTGTTCAAGCGCAGCGAAAATTTTTTAAGTTTATGGTTCAGTCTAAATAGCTGGTACACTAAAATCGAGGCATGTATCTTGAAATTTTTTCGACGTTGTGGGAATAAGTTCGCGCATATGCTCTTGTGAGCGCCCCTCTCTCGCCGCCCGCTCCCCTTACCGCTACGCATGCCCAAAATTTGCGTTCCGCGAAGGTTCCGCGCAATCCCCACCCGATTTCAAGATATATGCCTCGTACTGTAAGCTGCGGTGCATGGCTCAAGTAGGTACGTACGAAGACCTAAGCTAAAATTAATCATGTGCTTGGAATAAAACCACTTCATCAAGTCTTCTGACTTTCTTATTTACATCTTAGGAGCCAACAAGACTCCAAAAGATGATAATGATTCCGGTTCACCCTCCGATCCGACTCCGGCGACTTGCGCCGGCGCCGCGCGCCGGTGCCAACTAAATACAAGAAGCCCAACTTTTCTTTTTGAGTTCAATCCGACTGAACGAACCGAAATAACAATTTGATTTGGTCATAAAATGTGCAACAACTGAAGTTTATGGTACCTATAAAACAAAAACATTTTAATTCAGTTCTCGTTCATATTTTATTATACTTAACACCGTTATTCAGAATGTTCAAATTTGGGCTTTTTAGCCTTTTTTGTTTATTTTGTGTGTTATTGCCACTAATTGAGTAGGTACAAACATTATTGTAGTATACTACGGTACCCACGTTGCCGGCTGAATCTCCGTTATTTCTTACTTCCTGAGTCATTGTCGGTAACTCGATTTTTTTTAAAAATCCAATGCATCACAAGGATTCAATCAAAAATATGCCATCATTTACACTAAAGTACAATAATAAATTGTATTAATTTGCGTATATTTGATGCATTGGATTTTTAAAAATTTTCGTGTTGCCGGCAATGACGCAGGAAGTAAGAAATAACGGAGATTCAGCCTGCCCATCCTAGAATAGTCTGGTGGCTGGTGCCCACCCCAGAAAGAAACTTTTACACGAAAAGATGAAGCTAATGTCGAGAAAGATTGGCAATTTTTTGTGCATTTCGTACATTAAGCGTTAGCTCAAGTTCGATAGGGTGATCGTCGCTTTTATTCGATCGAGATGCTTCCTAAAATCTGATATTGTGCCACTTGAGTAATTGCTTTTGGTTGATGTTAATTTAAGATTTAACATCATCGCGTGAATTAACGACGCGACGCGAAATCGCGCGAATGTCAATGAGGACACCAAGGACGTTGCCAAGGGTGGGCAGGGAGGGGCAGCTGCACCCCCCCCCCCCCCAGGGGTTAAAAAAGTAACAAAGGCCGTGCTATTGACTTTGCCGATAAATCCCGCATCTTAAAACTTGAATAAATTCACTAGGTATTCTGGACTGTACTTACAATACATATTTTTTCATCCTCTTTAATATTAACTTGCCTCCCCCCTCCACCCTAAGCCATGGGCTGGCGACGCCTTTGGACCTATTCGATTCGGATTCGTACAAACCTGCGATTATTTTCAGTTACCGTTACGTCCACGCAGATGATATCCATGACGACAATAAAGATGACAATGAAGATGCCAAGTTTGAAAGGTTCATTATCGAACACGACTTTAAACCGTAAGTTAAACCTACCTACACTTATAACTTCAGTAGGTAAATGAGCGCTATAACTTCCAATTCAATCAATTTAGGCGGTTGTATGACCGAAAGTGGCGCCCTCAGAGGTTTTTGTTTAGTAAGTTATTAATAGAAAAAGATTATAATGTTTTACGTGGAGTTTTTAGGTCAAATAGTCTAGTATTTTTAGAAGGTATCACTTACATACCCTCCTAGTCATTCGTAGAAGTAGATAGCAAATGTGTCAAAAATGGCCACTTTTAGCAGTTTTGCTATCTACTTCTAGCAGTGACTACGAGGGAATGTAACGATACCGTCTAAAAATACTAGACCGTGGGCTCTAAAAATTCCACCTAAAACATTATTTAAATTGTGTGTTAGAATTTTATAATATTAAATAAAATTCACCGCGACGCTACTTTCGCTCAGGGTACCACCTTAAAGACAAAAGCGCTAAAGAAACGCCGACTTTTTAAAGGACAAATTAGGAGCCATTTCTTCACGGTAATGATATCTATCAGTATTCCAACTTCATACAAATAGTCGATAAGCGAGCCATACCATACCTAAGCGCGTCGAGTTCGGTCTGCAGTCTGCACTCGGTACACAAACAGTCGCGAATGGGCCACAGTGAAAAAACAAAAGATTTACGTAAGTGTACTATTGATTGGAAATACAAGTACTTACTATGGTAAAGTGCATATTATGCTGTTTTTATCATAAATATTATTAACCAATTGATCCAGAAATAACATTTTTAAATACCTGGAAAGTCCTAAAAATAATATATACTTAAAATATTAAATAATAGGTAGATATTATTAATCTAAGGATTTTTACTAATATATTTCTCTAATTAATATGTAAATATTTCGCTTATTTTTTAATTTTACCATTAGTTAAGTATTTTATTGCCTAGAAATTAATTAATTGGACCTGGGGGTCAAGTCTGCTAATGTTTTCGTCAAAATCGTAGTTCAATGGTGTTCTAATGGTAATGCTTTTCTACACAGTTCTTATTTCCTAGACCCAAAATCAAAACACAATATGTTACCGTTTTGGGTTTAGGAAACACAATGTGTTTCAGTTTTGGGTGTAAGAAACAAGAACTGTGTCAAAAAGCATTACCATTTAAACACCATTGAACTACGATTTGACGAAAACATTAGCAGACTTGACCCCCTGTTGATGCACCGCGCGGATTTAGGTAATTAATTCAAGGACAGGGCCGAGTTACAATACTAATAGTTATCATTACCGTGGAATGGGAGAGCGAGTTGGCGCTTGGATGGAAACTCGTGTAGCCGAAACAATCCGCGGATGGAAATCACGGTCCAATCAAGCTCCCATGAAGGTGACCTCTGAAAGGAGGCGTGATTACATCCGTCTGGAACACGCTTTAAATACGGTCTCAAGATCAAACAATGTGCCGCCGCCTTAGATGAAATATTTTTTTTTTTTTACTTTTTTATTTCATCTAAGGCCGCCGCCACTGACCTGCATATAATAAATTTCATGTCAGTGCCCGCCCCGCCGCCGTCATTTGCACCTACAATAGCTGTGTTAACGTTTTAAAAGGATAAGGGCAAATCCTGGATATACTTTTTACTATTTGATTTTTTCAGGGCAATCTTCGGATCTTTCAGCTACGATCCGATAAAAGGGGAGTTCGTGGTGGTGGGTTCTCATCATCATTTTCACAATGAGACATCGCAAATTGTCAACAGTTCATACGTACTGTCGACGGCGATAGGCCTAGAAGAGATCGAAACAGACTCACCCACGAACTCCACGCCCAGTTTCATAAGGAGCAACATCAACCAGCTTGACCCGCAAGCTGTAACTGCGTGGTGGGCACGGAAAATCCATAGAAATGGCACAAAAATAAAACATATTTAGACAACTACCCTTTGGTCTTTGGGAGGTTAATCTCCGTTATTTCTTACTTCCTGCGTCATTGCCGACAATAGAATTTTTTTTAATCCAATGCATCACAAGGAATAAATCAAATTAGGCAAATTCATACAATTTAATAATGTACCTACTCTAATGTAAATGATGGCATACTTTTGATTTATTCCTTGTGATGCATTGGATTTTTTAAAATTTTCGAATGACGGCAATGACGCAGGAAGTTAAGAAATAATGGAGATTCACCACCTTCAAGGCGCTCTAATTAAAAGGAAAACATTCTCCCGTACCTTACGGCCGGCCTTACCTTCACCATAATTTCACCCCTCGCCACTGATAGGTATTATTCCCGTCAATTGGTAATGCGCTGGAACCTTGTCACATTAACATCCACGTCGACGTGATCCGCAACTAAAAATGTCATGAAACAAGAAAATTCTAAAAGGTAATCTAATATATTAATTATTGAATTATTATTTTCAATAAGATAGGGTCTAGGTATATAAATACAATTGTTTTTCGTTTTTGAGGTTAAAATCATGGCCGCCAGGCGCATTACCAATTGACGGGGATAGTACTATTGTAACAACGTACACACGACAGCACATCAAATTAAACAGTTGAACTTCGAAAACAAACTTTTGTCGTCGTCGTAGGGCATAGACGGCAAAGATGTATTAAAAAAGTAGTACCTAATAGTAGTAGTAGTAGTAATACATCTTTGATAGACGGTCTCAATGTCAACATGTATAGTCTGAAGTGCTATTGATTGTACTAAGTACATATTTTATAGAAAGGTGTAAAATAAACATGTTATTTAAAGTTTAAGTTTTATTTAACATTTTTTTAACATAGTTTTTGAAAGCTATAATGATTGTTAATTATTATAATGTTAAATGGATATTGTTTGAACCTCAGGCACTGGAAATCTGTGCCGCTGCGCTGTGCATGTTTATACCATTGACAATAATAATTTCTTACTAGTAAGTATAGTTAACAGCATTATTAAAAAAATGAATAGTAATTTTAAAAACATTTCATAATTTCTTTTAATATCTTTATGTCTTCCTAGGGTTTTTGAAGGAGGTATTCGTTAAACTCATTGATTGAAATTTATTACTGTTGTGGTAGCACAGCGTGCTGTTTACTGTACTCTTGTACTACACAAATCTTACGCGAGTTTTTTTACACATCTCCATTATGTTTTTCCTTATTTTTTACACGACTGCCTAAAAAGGAGTGTATATGTGTTCAGGATTCATGTAGGTTTGTGGGTATGTGAGTTTCTTTATTCCACCATAACTTCTTAATGGCTCAACGGATTTGAATGTATGGGGTATCGAGAATTCTTACATCATTCCGAGTGACACTGGCTCAAGAAGCTTATACCCCCAATGGAGATTGCAGTTTGCACGGCTAGTGTCATATTGAAGATAGAAAAATGTCCTTGAGTGACGTCACGGCTTATTGCTATCTCTTTCTTTAGTATTACATTACGTGTTCGTTGTTCATCGTTCGTTCGTTCGTGAGAAACGAAAACGTATTGTCACGCTAAAGAGATAGCAATAAGCCGTAATGTCACTTAAGGTAATTTTTTCTATCTTCACTACACTACACCGATATGTAGTATAGTACATATCGGTGCTTCACTATGACACTAGCCGGTGCAATCTCCATTGGAGGTACTCATTTGGTCTCAGTGGAGGTATAAGCTTCTTGCACTGGCTATATTTTTTTGAAAAAAGTCAATATGACAACGGTACGATGCCATTTTCAAATGTGAAATAAAATTTTTTTCTTCCTTAATACAATATGGACATCACAGACCATACAACAAGTAATTACAACAAGCCTTAATGAGCACATTTTAAATACATACTTTGTCACTAAAATGTGAGAAATAAAAATATTAAAATTAAAAAAAATATTAAAAGCACGACTGCCTTGCCAAAAACGAACAAAAAAGTTAAATAACAGTGTCGTATTTGAATTATATAGTGTATTATCTATGGTGTCGTATTCACTTCTCAAGCTTACGCGCCACTGACATGAAAAAAATTTTATTTTTTATTTTTATGCGCTCACTAGACATGAAATGAAACAATGGTCCCCCGTGACCACGGCAGCTGCAAAGTTGCCGAAACGTCGGGAAAACCAAAAATCAAACCAAATACCAACTAATTACCAAAGTAAGTACTTTCAATAAAACCGCGCTAGTAGGTATCCGTTAAAAATTGTTTCATTTCAACAAGAGTCATTTCAGTCGGGGGACCTCTTCGATTAATAAAGTTGTTCCACAAAACGCTCCCACGACTGCAATGACACTTGTTATTTAACTTTTTTGTTTGTTTTTGGCAAGGTAGTCGTGTTTTTAATATTATTTTAATTTATTTATTTTAGAATGCACATTCATTAAAAGTACAAACTCAAATTGGGAACTGACACCTTAACCAACAAAGACAGAAAATAACTGAACCTACAGAAAATACAGGGTGGATAAAGTAAAGAAAAGGAAACATTCCTTTATTTTAAAAATGAGTAAAATTGCATCCAAAGCTGTTTTGATAGATCACTTGAATTCAATAGGCTACCTAAATCAGTGGTTCCCAATTAGTTTTTTCAACGTGCCCCTCCAAGAAATATCTCAAAATCGAGTAGGTACCCCTTGTAGCAGGAATGATAAATAAAAAATAAAATCAAATGTATGAAATCATTTAGATGATATTACTGCGCTTACCCCTTGATGCAACATCGCGGACCCACTAATTGGGAAACGCTGGGCTAATCTTTCTTGGGTCACTATGTTATTTCAAAGAAATTGACCCATATCATTACACTACAGGTGTTATTTTTTTCGGATTTTAGCCTGTTCGATTCCTGGCTGTTAAGACATGTGATTTATCAAAAACCTTTGAAACCAGTTTAACTTAAGAAATTTTGAAAATAAAGGAATGTTTTCGTTTCAGTAAAATTTGCCATTTAATACAGTACCAGGCAAATATCTTGAAATCGGGTGGGGATTGCGCGGAACGCGTATTTTGAGTATGCGTAGCGGTGAGGGGCGCGGGCGGCGGGAGAGGGGCGCGCGCTATTGGTCGCTCACAAGAGCACATGCGCGAACTATATCCCCACTCCGTCGAAAAAATTTTAAAATGTTTGCCTCGTACTGTACTTTCCCTCCAACTATTTTTTTCCACCTTATAGGTAGGTATGATATTATGTTGTAGTAAGTACCTGCAGAAAATTATAAAGAAGATTTCCTGATCAATTTTAACTATTCAAGTTTATAATTTTTCAGAAATAAATGAGTCCACTTATAAATGAGGAACACTTGATTAAGGATGTAGTTTTTATTTGTGTGTGCGACCCGAATATTTTTATTTTAACTAGATTACATTACAGCCCAAGTTGTCATTTTTACATGATCAATGTACATCTATCAAAACATTAATTATTGCAAGATATCATTGTACAACTTACTTTAAAATACATTCTATAAGGTACATTTCTTTACTTAATGTTATGAAGACAATATTATGTCTTTGGACTATCCACAATGATGATAATAAATGCAAAAAAAAAGTGTTCACACTGAGACCCATTAAAAATAATAATAGCTTATGATAAATGATTGTCATCTTTTATTTCTAAATATGTCTACTTAACTCCTACTGTAAATAAAATTACTAATGACGTGAGCAGCACCAAATAATACTGATAATAATGTTATAAAAAATATTGCTCGAAAGTACCTGAAACAAAATAAGGCAGCTCAATCATAAAATACTTTTTGAAGTGGAGATATTTTTAAAATTAACAATTTCTGTAGAAACGTAATAAAGTAAACATATATTATGTATCATATTATATACCAGAGCCGCCCAGCGGTGACTCACAGACGGTTTTTATTCATTCATCTCTGTTTTTGGATTTAAAAAAAGTGCCTTCATTTTTCCATGTTTGTTTCTCTATATATAATAAGTAACGATAATATTGTAACTTCACTGCATGAATGTGCAAGAAACACTACCTATATTCAAGTCGCTTGCTTGGATGCTGCCTTAGTCACACGTTTTTGGTTGCTGGGAGATTGAGACGGTCGGGGACAGCTGACAGTACATATTGGCTGCTTAGGCTTCTATTGAAGTTTACATGTTGGCTAAAGATAACAAGCAAGTGTCATGCTTAGAATAATAATACCTAGAAGCTGTGTCTGCGTATGCAAAGTGAGGCAACTTATACCAAGCGCGAATGGCTTAGTTTTCAAATTTATATCCTTCATACATTAACTAATCGTAACTGAAACCCAATAATATAGTATTTAGTCTTATAAATGTGGGTAAATTGAAACTGTTTTGTACTTAATCAGTATGATTAGGTAATAATGTAGAATAACAATCTGAAAACAGAGCCATTTTGGCTGTTTTAGTTGCCTCACTTTTGACAGTGCGCTTTGTAGAGAACTATCGTTCTAGGTGTTATTATTCTAAGGTGTCATGTAATCATCAATCAATCGGTCGGCCGTAAGATCTTAAATCAAAACTCACCATGTAAACTTAGATCGCTTTAAAGTTCGTATTATACTTTCGGTCTGGTGCCTGGTGTTAGCAAAGTCACCAGAATTGTCAATAACAAAATGGGACTTGGCTACTTTGTGTTCTAATGGCATCTGGCAATTTATTCTCTTCTTGGCAACGATTTCTGAGAAATCATTTCTCTTGCATAATCTCTCCAGTTGTTGATAGTCTTCACTAAAAAAAAAGTATTTGAATAAAAGAATAATTATTAAAAAAAGAGTTTAAAGACATCATTCATGTTTCATACATTATTGGTCCAAATATGAAAGTGCCGGCCAAAAGACAAAAGTGCTTTATTCTGATAGATTTTGTCCATCTAAGCATTTTTTATTATGACACCGAAGCTGTAGCACCACCAAAAGAGATACTTTTGAAACTTACTAAAAATCAAGTATAGTGGTGCTACAGCTTCGGTGCCATAATAAAAAATGCTTAGATTGACAAAATCTATCAGAATTAATTTTTGGCCAACTTTTTATATTTCTGCCAAAATGTATAAAAAGATAAACTTTTTGAACTTATTTAAAATCAAGTATAGCGGTGATACAGCTTCGGTGCCATACATAATAAGAAATGCTTAGGTGGACAAATTCTATCAGAATAAAGCACTTTTGCTTTTTGGCCGGCACTTTCACATTTGAATATGATCTATATTCATAATAATTATTATAAAGTTGTAAAACTCAGTATAAAGCAATTGGTGTTGTGTGCCTGCTGAAGAAGAAGCACTTATAGTCACTCTAGCAAAGGAAATAACTCAGTATTTAACTGGGACTTATTTGCAGGAAATATCTAAAACCATTAATTCACTCCTAATTATAACTAATAATTTCTATCCATTCTAATAGACAACCAAGAAGTCAAGGTCACACAAGCAGGCATACACAAATATGAAAGATATAAAAAATTTAAATAAAATATTCATGAGGCAAATGCTTACCACACAACTGTTATGATCTTATGCATGAAGGTCAACATTTTGCCGGTTTCAAAGAGCAGCGGCACTTCCATTACAATATATCTGTGTCCAGAAAAGAAATATGAAACGGCCATCTTCATCATTGCACTCTGGATCCTCGGGTGTGTTATTGCATTAAGTTTTTTTCTTTTTTCTATATTGTCAAAGACTATTTCTCCTAATCGCAGTCTGTTCACTTTACCATCAGGCCCTAGAACCTCGTCTCCAAAAAAAGACCTCAGCTCCTTCCAGCCCTTGGTTCCTGGTTCCAGAACTGTGAAAAGATGCAAATTAATTAAATTTTTATAATATAAACATCAGTGATGAACTTGTAGGTATGGTAGGTAAGTAATTATTTGGGGTAGGTACCATTACAATACAAAATTGTATATTACAATTTCAGACCTATGGTGTGGGGGTCTCACACATGCTTAAACATTTAAATTAGTCAACAGTACGCTGCCTACTGGTTGCAGCTGACTCAGACAAGCCAGCATATGAGGTATGTCATGTGTCGGTTGAGACCAGAGACCAGTTTAAGCGCTTAAAAACCCCTTCGGGCGTTTGGGTTTTTAGTATTTACAGAATGAAAATAAAATACAATAAATAGATTCTTTAATAGGGAAACCCTATTCGTTATGCAAACATAATAATCATAGCATCGTGAGAATAAGAGATATAGTAGATCAACATTGAAAGGGTTCCGGTCCCTGGTTGAGACAGAGCACCACAGAAAGAGAACCACTTTGTAAGCGCTTATAATATGCATGTAATTTGAAATTGTACTTTATTGCCGTGCAGCGAGAGTAGCTTATTATTTGAATGTCGTTGTGTCGATGGGTTTCTATACGTCTTTGGTTATACCTACATATATATGAAAGTTGGACTTTGAATGGTAGCTTCTATAAGCTTTATTGTGTAAGAAGACATACACAAGCTACAAAAGAAACTAAAACGAAAACAAATCAAATGGAAAACCGTTAAGTATACTTACTTTGTCGGGCTACTTCGTCTGCATCTATTACTGCTATGCCATTATCTCTAAATATCGAAAGTACTGTACTTTTACCAGTTGCCAGCCCACCAGTTAGTCCCACAATGAACATTTCGAACGTAAATGTACTATGTAATATAAAGAATTTGAAAACAACTTCACTGAAAATAAATTAGATATCAGCTACGAGTTTGTGAAGTAAATAGAAAAGAAATATAGGGAAATGAAATTGAGATATTCTCTTTGATTGAGATAAGTTTTCTCTGCACGTTAAAAATACAAATTAACAAAAGCAAAAAAGCTCATTCACCATGACATCAATGACATGACATTGACACTTATTGACATAAAACAAAGTGACAGTTTGAACCAGTGTTCTTCTTCTTCTTCTTATTTTTGTTATGGCAATCTACTTTCTTCTTGGAAGTAATTTTTGCCAGTGTCATGTTTTGAATAGTTCAGTATTTCTAGATTTTCTAGTAGATTGTTTCAATTTACATTAAAATGCGGGTGCATCACATTCCAATGCTGCTTGGAGCATTTGGCAGCAAGTATATCAAGACAGTTTACTCGATAAGTTTTGCCGAGGTAGCGACCACTACAATAAAAGTCTCAGCTTCACACAACCAAGATCGCGCCTATTTCCATTATCCCACATATTGTTCAGTTGCGTAGACACTTGTACCACAAAACTGCACCAATTTTAAGACACAATATCCACTATAAATCAATTTGCGAATAATTAAAATAGTCACCGAACTGAACTCGACAAAATCCCGCCAAAAACTCAACCAGTGTTCTTCTTCTTCTTATTTTAATTTGGCAATCTACTTTCCTCTTTAGGGAGTAATTTTTGCCAGTGTCAAGTGTTCAATAGTTCAGTGGTAGATTGTTTCAGTTTACAATTTTACATTAAAATGCGGGTGCATCGCATTCTAATGCTGCTTGGAGCATTTGGCCAAGTATATCAAGATAGTTTACTCGGTAAGGTCAGCCGAGGTAGCCACCACTACAATAAAAGTCTCAGCTTCACACAACCAAGATCGCGCCTATTTCAATTATCCTACATATTGTTCAATTGAGTAGACACTTGTACCACAAAACTGCACCAATTTTAAGACACAATATCCACTATGAATCAATTTGCGTCTTAAAATAGTCACCAAACCGGCGGGCTGATTATCTAATTAGAAACCACCTAGCGACCGGTTGCAGTTCATAGATGATAGTGATCCATTGCTACTTCTTTTTGGACTAAAAAAAACATACCAAAGAAAAGTAGCAATGTATGTGGAATGAAACCGGTCTCTAAATAGTTTCTTTTTAGATAATCAGGGTGCGGACCGGACAAAATAGCGCCAAAAAACTCGTGAACCAGTGTTGCCAACGCTGAAGGCCGAAACAAATTATCGGACGCGGCTGATGGACGCGGCTTACTGCCGCGGCTGATAAGTGTGCGCAGCAGTTTTGCTGGTTCGTTTCTTATTCTTCTAATTTAAGTTTGGCAATCTACTCTCCTCTTTAGGGAGTAATTTTTGCCAAAGTCAAATATTGAAAAGTTCAGTGGTAGATTGTTTCAGTTTACATTAAAATGCGGGTGCATCGCATTCCAATGCTGCTTGGAGCATTTGGCACTAAGTATATCAAGACGGTTTACTCGGTAAGGTCAGCCGAGGTAGCCAACACTACAATAAAAGTCTCAGCATCCCACATATTAAGCGCACTGTCAAAAGACCAAAACCACTACCCGTTGCTCGCCAAAACCATCAGGCCAAACACCGAGTCCCACCCACCAGGAGGAATTACAGAAAATCAATGACCTGTGCCGGCGTTTCGAGGATATGCAGGAGGCAGTGGCTGGTCATTTTCACGGCCTAGACTCGCTTATGCAGGAACGGATCTGCAAGCCCATACTCGAGAAGGTGGGAGGAGTAGCGGAAAAGGTGGATTTAACCGCAGAAGTGATTAGGAAAGTGAGTGAAACAATAGCTGACAAGTCTTACGCTAGTGTAACAGCCACTGCCTCCGCCTCCTCCAGTGGGAACAAACCGTCGGGTGTCGGTGCCGGGAACACCTACCACTCGGTGGTCATCACGTCCACTAAAGAAGAAGACACTGGCGAGGAAGTTCTAGAAAAGCTTCGCAGCACGCTGGATCTGAAAGAAGGATGGGTGAAAGTGGAGAAAGTAAGGAAAGCCACACGTCACTCAGAGGAAGACCATGTCGAAAGGGAAAGATTGCGGCACAGAGTGGTGAAATAAAGTGTTGTCTCTGCAAGAGGGCTTTTCAAAGTGACATTTAAAAAATAAAAATTATTTGCTTCACTAGACGGCGTTGATGGAAAGCGAAGTGTCAAAATTGGCTTTTAAAAATAAACGGCCGCAAGTGCGCTCGCTGGCAAACATTTTAGAGTTACATCCGCCTGCCTACCTGAGTCCTACTCAAGAACCTTTTGGTCCTACTCTTCGAAGCTTAGTAATTTTTAATCAACGCCATCTATCGAGCTTACAGTTTTTTGTCATTGTGAAAAGCCCTCATTCCGTTACATATTAAGGTGCGTTCCCACGGTGTGTCTGTAGACGCACGAGAGCGCACCAGACAAGACCTACGCACCGTGGGAAACGACGCGTCCGTCATTATAATGAATAATAATTAGGTATAGTCCAGCAGGTAACCAACACGAATATTAAATTGAAGTCGCCGAAATGGCCTCTACTTGCTGGATCCATAATAATATCCCCACGTAACCCATAAAGGCGGGTCTATCGGTCTATCGGCTAAAAATATTGAAGTTTAGATTAACTGTTATTTGACAGATGGATGTGATACATTGCTACTTCATTTTGGCACAAATAAAAATTTACCAAAGAAAAGTAGCAATGTATCACATCCATCTGTCAAATAACAGTTTATCTGAACTTCAATATTTTTAGCCGATAGACCCGCGGGTCACATTTGACCCGTGAATTCTACGTACATAATAATAATTGACTCCCGCCCCTTCCGCTTCCAACGGACTTAGAGCTATACTCTCTGAGTATACTGGTGTAGTCAGAGATTAGATCCAGCGGCTGTACCACACGCATATTAGATTGAATTCGCTAAAAATGGCCTCTAGGCAAGCCTTAAGGACCGGCGGCAGGCTGATTATCTCATTAAAAACCATCTAGCGACCGGTCTCCTTTGACAGATCTGATACATTGCTTCTTCTTTTTGGGGTAAAAACATAGCAAAGAAAAGTAGCAATGTATCACATTTAACTGTGAACTGAAACCGGTCGCTATCGCTAGGTTGTTTTTAATTAGATAATCAGCCTGCTGGTCGCTTTTGACCTAATAATAGTTATTATTGTTATTATTATTAATATAATTCTACTCTGAAGTGTGTTCTTCTTCTTTCTTTCATTCATTATTCACATACTATTACTAGTTATCCTTATCGGCACTATAGGTCTGTTATAGCTAGTAAGACATAAGTACTTATGTTTAAATGACTGTTTGTTGCCAAAAGAATAAAGAATGAAGAACTTGAAATCGGGTGGGGATTGCGCGAAACGTATCCGTCGAAAAAATTTCAAGATACGTGCCTAGTACTGTACCACACAATCTCAATTAAATTCTTGAGCGAAGCCGGGCACCACAGCTTGAGGTAAAACTAAAAGGGTAAAACTTGCGAACGCGTGTTTGTTTGTTGAAAGCGTATTCACATCTATTTATTCAATCGATCGTCATTTTTCGCATAGGTACACATTGTCATGAGTACCTATACAGAAAAGGACGTAAGGGTACCTTCCATCCAGAAAAGAGTACCTACCTACTGTTCCCTTGTAAGTCTATCTTCTAGCGAACGTACAAGTCATCGCCAGAGGGTGGCTTCAGTCCCCCGTGACTAGGGTTGTCAACTTTTTTCATCAAATATAATCGTTTCAAGATTATTACGTAGTAGATGGCGAAAAAGTCCAAAAAATATAGTAGACTAGCTTCCGCCCGCGACTTCGTCCCCGTGGATATTAGAGAAAATCCTTAGGGAACCTTCAACCAGGATCCGACCAGCCAGTCGTTTTTACGCGATTAGGCGGGTCCTCGCAAGACGTTTGCTAAGACGCAAGGCGTTTGTCGCACGAGGTTCGTTCGCTTAGTGGCGATCCGCCTAATCACGTAAAAACGCCGTTCCCATTCCCGTTCCCGTTCCAGTTCCGTCCTGTCCCGTCCCGTCCCGTTCTGTTCGCGTCCCGTTCCATTCCGTTTCGTTCCCGTTCCCGGTCTCATTCCGTTCCCGACCCATCCCATCCCGTTCCCATTCCCGTTCTCGTTCTCGCTCCCGTCCCGTCCGGTTCCCGTTACCGTCCCGTTCCCGTACCGTCCCGTTCCGTCCCATCCCGTCCCGTCCCGTCCCGTCCCGTCCCGTCCCGTCCCGTCCCGTCCCGTTCCGTCCCGTCCCGTCCCGTCCCGTCCCGTTCCGTCCCGTCCCGTCCCGTCCCATCCCGTCCCGTCCCGTCCCGTCCCGTCCGTACCGTCCCGTCCCATCCCGACATCCATATCGATTATTATGTTTACTTACCCCATTTACCCCCTAAGGGGTTGATTTTGAAAACCACAAAATATATGTTTGCCTATTTATTTTTAGGCGTGCTCCTTACGAAGTTTAAAGTTGTAATGTCTATTTTATATTCTTTTTCCATACAAAATTTGAACCCCATTTTCATCCATTTAGGGGTTAAAGCATGTACATCGTGTTGGACTTATAAATGTCATTTTCGCAATCACCAACCCACAAAACCTCAAGAACGATATTCCCGTTTCCGTTCCCGTTCCCGTCTCGTTCCCGTCCCGTCTCGTTCTCGTCCCGTTCTGTTCGCGTCCCGTCCCATTCCGTTTCGTTCCCGTTCCCGGTCTCATTCCGTTCCCGTCCCATCCCATCCCGTTCCCGCTCTCGTTCTCGCTCCCGTTCCCGTCCCGTCCGGTTCCAGTTCCCGTCCGGTTCCAGTTCCCGTCCCGTCCCGTCCCGTCCCGTCCCGTCCCGTCCCGTCCCGTCCCGTCCCGTCCCGTCCCGTCCCGTCCCGTCCCGTCCCGTCCCGTCCCGTCCCGTCCCATCCCGACATCCATATCGATTATTATGTTTACTTACCCCATTTACCCCCTAAGGGGTTGATTTTCAAAACCACAAAATATATGTTTGCTTATTTATTTTTAGGCGTGCTCCTTACGAAGTTTAAAGTTGTAATGTCTATTTTATATTCTTTTTCCATACAAAATTTGAACCCCATTTTCATCCTTTTAGGGGTTAAAGCATGAACATCGTGTTGGACTTTAAAATAAATGTCATTTTCGCAATCACCATCCCATAAAACCTCAAGAACGATATTCCCGTTCTCGTTCCCGTCCCGCCCCGTTCCCGTCCCGTTCTGTTCGCGTCCCGTCCCATTCCGTTTCGTTCCCGTTCCCGGTCTCATTCCGTTCCCGTCCCATCCCATCCCGTTCCCACTCTCGTTCTCGCTCCCGTTCCCATCCTATTAGGGGTTAAATCATGTATGTACATCGTGTTGGACTTTAAAATAAATGTCGTTTTCGCAATCACCATCCCATAAAACTTCAAGAACGATATCCATATCGATTTTTATGTTTACTTACCCCATTTACCCTCTAAGGGGTTAATTTTCAAAATCACAAAATATATGTTTGCTTATTTACGTTCACGTCTAAAAGACGTGCTCCTACGAGTCTAAAGTTGTAATCTCTATTTTATATTTTTTTTCCATACAAAATTTGAACCCCATCTTTAGGGGTAAAGGGTTAGGGAGTTTCGCATTTTCGCAATCGTCATACCAGAAAACCCCAATAACGACATCCATACCTATTTTTAGGTTTATTTACCCATTTCACCCCTATTTCATCGCCATAAGGGTTGAAGTACTAACAATAACAATTTACGTTGCGTTAGATTTTCTTCCATAAGCCTATACTATAAATTAAGTGATTTTTATTTTTTACTTCGAAAATGAAGGATTTTCTTCTATACACAACTTCATACCCCTTTTCACCCTCTCGGGGGTATAATTTTGAAAACGTTGAGACCCGTATTTATTAATTTTCAATCGTCAGCCTAAACACAGAATTTGAAGATCCGAACTTCAAAACTGAAGGACTTTCATACAAACTTTCATCCCGTATTTCACCCCCCTTAAGCTACGAACAAAGATACTAAGGAATTGTAATTCTGCTCAAAAAATAGCACCACGCAAACTACAACCGAGTGGGCGGGGCTAAAAAAGTACAACCGAAGCACTGTTTAGTCATGTCTGCCATGCGTTCGGTGACGGTCGTTAGCGTTACGACAAAAAAATCATTAAAAAGTGGTAAAAAATGACGTCATGTGTGGTCAAGTGGTGTAAAAGACCAATAGAAGGCATCAAAATAAATACGGACATATCATATCATTGGTAAGTATAATATTTTTCGTTATTTAGAAATATCTATGAGCGTATACTTAAAAACTATGGTAGCTATTATGCAACAAGTGTTCAGTCACTTTGTGGGGGCAGAGTCAAACTTCACGTTCACTGTTATCACACATTTTTAAACAAGAATAAAACTCTCTCATGAAATTCAGTACAACAGAAAAAAAGGAAATTGAAATCAAAATTTTGTAATGCTATAAAAAAGGCGCGTCTTACAATATGCAATCCATGGAAAACGAGTAATCTGATGTAATCTCATTGTTTTTTATTATCATGCAGGGTGTAACGAAAACTCTGTCCAATCCGTGAAGGGATGATTAGGTAGGTACCTATAAAGTTTCGATTCTATTCACGCAATCCTCTTGTATTAACGAGTAAAGAAATCCTTGGTTAAAATAGAATAAACAAAAAATGGGGAACTCACATTGTAACACCGAAGGCAGTACGACAAGTAGTGACGTCATGAGGTCAAGACCGTTAGAACACAAAGTAATGACAATTTCCAGAAACTATGATTTTTATGCAGCTCTGAAAACAGCTTTTTAATATGGAGTTTGATTCGCGGATCGTTCTGCTGGAACCCCTATCTGAGATCTGCTGCGAAGATGCTACTCCATATTTCCACCACCAATAGCAATACATGCCCAGCAACAGTGCACTAGATTGTCCCGAACACTTTGCATCACACCTGTATTCGACTTAATAAGTACAAAAGTGGCTATTATTCGTTAACGCATTACGGCTTTACTCACAAATGTTTTTAAACATCAACTGTTAACATTACCTCACAAATAAAACTCAATGGGTGTCAAATCTGGCGATCGCAGTGGCTACGGAGTTGGTCCACCTCTTCCAATCCACTGTCTCCTATATTGCTAGCTTAGGTATTCTCGCACCGGTCAATAATCATGTTAAAATAGTTTGTATTTGAAAAAGATTTTTGACAAGTATAAATTTTGACTTGGTGGAATACGCTGCTATAAAAAAAAAATTCCGACGAACTGAGAACCTCCTCCTTTTTTGAAGCCGGTTAAAAAGGTGTCGCTATAAGAATTTTGTACTGCCAATTAAAGCATGCTTTTTTATGTGAAAAATAAAAACAAAGCCACGTATTAATACGTTTTTCTTTATCAGTCACACCTCTAAAAGACGTATTAAGGCGTTGCTCGCGCCAATGTGATAATTATCTACATAATACATTCTCTTTTAATGAGCATACCTATTTTATTCCAACAACTTACCTAATTTTAGTCCTTCTTGAAATCAAGTGTATATGATCCAATTAATATGATCATCATTCATCAACATCATCATTTTATAATTTTCATAAAATAAAATAACAATAAAATCATCACAGCCGAAAGACGTCCACTGCTGACATTATGTCTACTTTAGTTTTCCAGAGCGACTAGTTACAGACGACTTACATTCAGCGTATTTGAGCAGTCTTTACCAAGTCGTCTGTCTACATAATAAAACAAACATGATTATCTAACAAATAATAATGTACTAATTTCATAAAACAATTTTATGATGCCGTCCACCGCGCCGCGCCGGCCGTAGTGCCCTTAGCAGGTTAGGTGTACTGACTGCATTCTACATTCCTCGCTTCAATGACAAAGGCACGACAACGGCCCAATGAGTGACACGACGTGAGCCAAATATCCAATCATGTTTGATCTGCGTTCAAACCCCAGCCAATAGAAAACGTAATATGCGTTTGAATACAACTTAATACCGATTATGCGTGCATTGTAATAAGGTATGTTTTTACTAGTTCATTGTTGAGTTTGCGACCTTTTTGTGTTACAGAATATATGAAGGTGTCATTTTTTAAGCAATATTTGTTAGGAGTTAGGTTTCCTTAGTATTCTTTGTTCGTAGCCCTTAAGGATGAATGTTCAAAAATCCTTCCTTAGTGGATCTACACTGTTTGAGGTATCTGTGTGCAAAATTTCAAGTATCTAGGTCCAGCGGTTTGGGCTGTGCGTTGATAGATCAGTCAGTCAGTCAGTCATTCAGTTTACGATTTTATATATTAAGGCTGTAGCATGTAGAGTCGCATCACGCTAGTTTTTTACATTTTCTTTGAGTCGCATCACGTTCCATTTTTAAATTTTCAATACAAATGATCAAAACAACTGCGCAAGCCGCAATGAGGGCGAACTTTGAAAATTCCTATTAAATTATTAAATAGATATAAGTATATACAAAACACGCAATACATTAGACAAATACCTCATTATTCCTAAGAAAAATTAAAAATTACTTTTATAAATATATAAATATATTCTGTAAATACCAGTAAGTAAAAAAACATGTCAAAGTGTACCAATTTCAGCATTTTTTAATATTTTATTTCTCTGTGATTAAAAGCATTTTTTTAAATTTTCTCTCTATAGGGAACTCCTTGACAATACAAACAATAAGTGAAAAAATAAATATGAGTCGTATTCTTATTTGTTACAGCTGAAACGTTTTTGAAAAATACCTATGACAAGCAAATTTGAATTTCCACTTGAACAGATTGTCTTCTTTTAAAATACCTGACAATTTATTATGTTTTTCTCTCTATATGGCACTAATTTAAGAATTTTGCTTCCTAAAACTAAAGTTTACATCAATAATAATGCTTTCATTCTTTAGATAACTTCATTGGAAAAACACTAATTTCGTTGAAATGCAAATATACAGCCTTAAGATTATCTTTTTGTATGGAGAATTTTAAAGAAGTTGCATTTTTCATACTACCTAACATTTTCCTATTTTATTCAACAACCATAAACACAATGAAGTGTTTAAACACACAAAAATTACAATGAAATTACTTAATCATGTCCATAAGTGTAAGTATTTTTTTATGCTTTTGTTTCATTTTTTCACTTGAAAAAATATAGTAGATTTGCCTACTATATTATTTTTCAAAAAATATAGTAGGCGAACCCTCAATTTAGTAGGATACTTATATACCCTATTGGCAACCCTACCCGTTACCCACGCACGGCATGCAGCTGTAAAGCCGAAAAGTCTCGGGAAAAATAAAAATCAAACTAAAATACTAGCTCAATAAAATCACCTAAGCAGGTACTTTCGTCAAAACCGCGCTAGGTACCTACCTAATCCGTTAAAAGGATATATAAGTACAGTCAGCGTCAAATTGATATGAGCGTCTAGAGTAGTCAAAATGACCTGAAAAATATAAAAGCAATTTGATATACTTAAGTATACCGTCTAGAGTAGTCAAAATGACTAAAAGCAATTTGATATACTTAAGTACGCAGTTTGAATCATCATATTTTTAAATGTCTTACTACTCATTGTTTCATGTTTCATGATCATGAGCAGCAACGAAATAAGAACTAAGGAAGCCTAACTCCTAACAAATATTGCTTAAAAAATGGCACCTTCACCATACTCTGTAACACAAAAGGCCGCAAACTCAAAAATAAACAAGCAAAAACAAACCTTATTACAATGCTCGCATAATCGGTATTAGGTTGTATTCTGACGCATATACTGTTTTCTATTGGCTGGGGTTTGTACGCAGATCTAACATGATTGGATATTTGGCTCGCGTCGTGTCACTCATTGGGCCGTTGTCGTGCCTTTGTCATTGAAGCAAGGACGGTGTAATGTAGAATCCAGTCAGTACACCGAACCTACTACGGGGAATACGGCCGGCGGCGGGTGGCATCATTTAATTATTTTATGAAATTTGATGGCTATAGGAATAAAAATTAGGTAGACATATAACTTGGTAAAGACCGATTGAATACGCTGGCTGCAAGTCGTCTGTAATTAGTCGCTCTGGAAAACTAAAGGAGACCTGTGTCAGCAGTATACGTCTTTCAGCTGTGATGATTTAATTGTAGGGTATATTATTTTATAAAAAATATAAAATGATGATATAATAATAATAATAAATAATAAATAAATCATTTATTTCCTCATCACACAGTAGGTTTCTTAAGACTAGAACATTAATTCAGTGAAATACATGTAGACCTGAAGTGTGAGAAGCTGGTGCCCGCAATAGGTTTTAAAAGAAAACCGGTTACACAGGTCACCAGGCCACCCCCGCTAAAGGATACAATTGTTCTTAGTTAATTGTAATTGTAGACCTAGGTGAATAGATAGTAGAGCATAGATGGTATTAATTATTGCATGAAAAAATAATAAAGATAACTTATAGAACTAGTACATACTAAACATTTTAAATAGTAGCAGAATTTTGTGGTTGTGTGTGTATGAGTGCTTGTGTGTGAAAGTGTGCGTGAGTGTGTGTAATGTAATGTGTGAGTGTATATGAGCCAATGTTATTATATTTGCCGATATTACTCGAGTCGAAAGGAGAAGCCAATGTTATTCATAAAGTTTTTATTTTATAATCTATTATTTATTTAAGTATTTACTATTGTTCATGTATGCAGGCAGGTTTAGGTAATTAAGATTTTTATTTTAGAGGAATAAGTAAACTTTCAGTCTTCTGGTAGTCCTGTTCCTTTATGTAGTTTGTGATCGTTAGTTTACACCTAGCTCTGAGGAGGGGATAGATATTAAGAATCCCATTTAGCTTATTATAAAGGTAGTTACCCATGAAAACAAAAAAATTGTGTGAGGTAGCTGTCCTTAAAGAAAAAGTTTGACAAACGGTGCCCTTTCTACGCTTGTCCTTTAACAAATCAGGATCATAGTTTAACTGAGTGTGTTTTTTTAAGATGGTGTTCAGAATGTAGGTCTGTCTGACTGTGAGTACTTTCCACTCTCTGTAGAGGTCTACTGTAGGGTGACAGAAAGGAAGACCAGCGGCCACTTTAAGAATAGCACGTTGTGCCCTCTCTACTTCGAGGAGATCAGTTTTTGCAACACCACCCCATACCACAATACAGTACTCCAATAGTGACTGGCATAGCGCAAAATATACCGACTTGATGACTTTGCGGTCAGCTACGTGATTGAGAGTTTTAAAGATATAGATAAGCTTCCGTAATCTGGGTACGAGGGAATTTATATGCTGTCTGAAGGTGAGTGTTTGGTCGATGATGACACCCAAATGTTTCACGCTACTGGTCCTTTCAAGTGTAGGACAAGAGCACAACGCATGATCATGGATGCATTCATGAGCAGTTAATTGAAAACTGTCTGATGGCAGCTGAGAAGTTATTAATGCGAACGCGATATATTTAGTTTTAGTGATATTTAATGTCAACATATTTCGCTTCAGCCAATCAGTAACCTTATCAAGACCCTTTTGAGCGTTTTCAAATGCTTCATCCCAAGTGGATCCGCTAAAAAAGAGAGCAGTATCGTCGGCAAAAGTATAAACCTTGCCCCCACAAAGCTGTAGATTACACTGGTCGTTTATATAGGTTAGAAAAAGGGTTGGGCCAACTATACTACCTTGGGGCACTCCGATTGAGACCTCAGCCTCATCGCTCAACCATTCACCCACCCTAACTCTCTGAGTTCTATTAGAAAGGTAATCCTTGAATAGCATTAACGGAGTACCTCTAACTCCCAAATTTTCCAATTTCCCTAAAAGGTGTGAGATCGAGACCGTGTCGAATGCTTTCGCAAGATCGAGAAAAACAGTTACACATATTGATGATATTGATGAATGATGATCATATATTTTGTCACAAATAGGTAAGATACTTCACTTCAAGAAGGATTTAAATTAGGTAAGCTATTAAAATTAAATAGGTCAGCTTAATAAAAGACAATGTATTCTAGATAGATATTGTTTCAAACATGTAAGTACCTACCTACATATCATATTTCGTAGATAATTAACATATTTGTATGAGCAACGTCTTCTAGAGATGTGGTGTGGTGTGACTGATAAAGAACAACGTATTAATACGTCGTTTTATTTTTATTTTTCACTTATAAAAGCAATAAAAATTTTGAAGCTACCTATTTAGTTAAGTACCTACCTATTTTTAAGCTTTTATGGTTTATAAATTGGTAGCAAGGTAAATAATTGGTCAGAGTGGAGTGTAGGAACTTGATTCATAAAAAAATACTTTACCGAGATTACCCCTTTTTGAGGTAACGTAATAACGTTGTCAAAAATCATCCAACGTTAGCTAGCGGCGTTAGTGCTCTCACAAGCGGTCCGAATCAATGCCTAGTACCTATCGTGAGCACTATTGGCGTGAATCGGAACGCGGCCTGTGTCTCAGCCCCCTAGCCACAGAGAAAGCAATAACTACGTAAGAAGAGACGGAACTTCATAGCAAGAAGATTATAAACTTCTTGCTTCATAGAGCAAAAAAAATCTATGAAATGTCAAATCAAACATACCTCATCGTTGCCAACCTAACGACTGTAAAACAATATTTTGCCAACCTACAGGAACAAAAATAGAGATGGGCGACCTAGTATTAAAATTTTATTGATATCGATGTATGCACTGAACGGCGCTTACTTAAGGAATAATTTTATAATTTCCACTAAAATGGCACAATGCTCCGTTTTTTAACTAGTACTGAGTCACATAAGTATGTTAGAATTAATTATGAAGCATTTAACCGTTGGGCAGTACTTTAAAAAACAGAGCATGTGTTCAGTTTAATATTTGAAATAAAGCAATTAAAAATTAAACGTATTTATTTCTAAAAAAATCTTCATTGCACTTCTTCAATTATTTCCACGGCTGATGGTAATGACCTGAAATAAAAATTATATGAAAACATTATTTACTTAAATGCAAAGATATTGAGGTTCAGAATGAATTTTGACAGTTTTATATAACCTCATGTGCCTGCTGACTGTACAATGCAACGGGAAAGTTATAAAGTGTATATGGTACATTTTACCTACATTTCTTACATTACAACTCAAATTAAAAACATCGATATCGATATTTATAGATGTAGATACTCTATTTCCCATCAGATTATTTTCTGACTAAAATTATTATTTACATTCAAATACCTACCAAAAAGTTTAAACGAATGTTAAGTTGATTAATGTATTACTCACCGTCCTCACCGAAGCTCATCAAAAGGAAATTTGGCCATAAAAAACCATTTTGTGTCGTCCTTTCGCGCCGATTTCAAACCACAAATTTCACATATGCTTCATTATGATTTGATTAGGAACGCACTTAAAATTCGCAACAACTTGACCATTAACCACTGACTTATTATATTACTAGCTTACTATTAACACAAATTGATAATTTTATTTGTTAAAATTTTATTAATACTAAGAACTTCCCAAAGATCTTTAAATGTACCGCCGATAGTTGCTCTGACTGACAAATGACGTTCATCAAAGAACGAGAAAGAATGAGGAAGAGTGAGACAAATATAGTCGCCATCAAAATTCGTGTCTGTTTCATAGAATTATTTTTTGTATGAAAGTTGCGACAGACTGCCCCTAGCATGACCACCGAAACACGATATGATATGGCGATTTTTAATGGGAGAGTTTTATACTTGTTTAAAAATGTGTGATTGCAGTGAATGTGAATATTTGACTGCCCCACAAAGCGACTGAACACTTGTTGCATAATAGCGACCATAGTTTGTATTTATACGCTCATAGATATTTCTAAATAACGAAAAATATTTTACTTACCAATGATATGATATGTCCGTATTTTTTTGCTGCCTTCTGTTGGTCTTTTACACCACCTGACCACACATGACGTCATTTTTTACCACTTCTATGCTAATTTTTTTGTAAGAACGCTAATGACTGTCACCGAGCGCTTGGCAGACATGACTAAATAGTGCTTCGGTTGTACTTTTTTAGCCCCGCCCACTCGGTTGTAGTTTGCGTAGTGCTATTTTTTGAGCAGAATTACATTTCCATAGTTCTTATTTCGTTGATGAGCAGTCAGTGTTCAAAATTATCTTAGCAAACAAAGCTCTCAAAGGTAATCTGTTCATAATGCATTATTACACTATCAAACTGCGTACTTATATCAAATTGCTTTTATGTTTTTCAGATCACTTTGACTGAAGTACAATGAAGATGTAGAGTTTTTTTTAAACTGCGCATCAAACAAATTGTTTTGACCTCAAATATCCGTGTGCCAAACAGCTTATCCTACAGAATACAATAATATACGTAATAAGTATGTACAGTCAGCGTCAAATTGATATGAGCGTAATGAAAGGGCTTTCTGAGCCGATTCTAAAAAAAAATATGATATCTTTACATTTCACCAATTGTTTTAAATAAAACCAAAAAAAAAATTTGAAATCAAAGTTTAATCTTTAATTTTTTTTTTACATTTTAATTTTTTCTATACCATACTATACGGTGAAGCTACAAACGCCTCGAATTACTCACCTTTTGCGTTACCATCACCTTCCACCTCGGCTATCTAGCGTGGTCTCTGGCTCAAAAGAGATTTGTTGGCAAATTGAATGTACCGTAACATGTGTCACAAAAGGTTTCCTTTTCCATGGATCAGAATTCAGAACCCCGAGCATTACACTACGCCATAGCCCGGGGTCATTGGTGGGTGGGGTGCGATGTGGGCGGAGTGCGGGCATAGGGCGGGGCGTCGGTTGCGAGAACCCTCCGCTCGGTGGCGTTTGACTCAGTTTCATGAATTCACGTGCCTCTAACCACACGTGGGGAGTGGTATCGCTCTACCAGCTCACGCCACGGGGTGTTTGAGATGGATGAGTAAGACTAAGAACTGTTGTGTGGCTAAGTGGGGAAAATGTTCGACATGGAGGGAGGCAACGGGGCCATGAGATGCCCAGGCCTGGAGGCTGCTGGGGTGGTGCCTGTGAGTGTGGACGGGTCGCCGTCGTCGGCCAACAGCTCAGATATGTTCCTTTACGATGACTCCTCGATGTCTGATGGCAGCCTGTACGCTAGCGACCAGGAGAATCACTCTACTCCAAGAAAAAGGTACCTACTTATACAACAGAATTAATGGCTATACCAGAGTTATAGGGACCATCGCTGGACAACTTTTACTATGGGACCAACTCTAAAATCGCGAAAAAAAAATCAGCTGTTTCATACATTTTCATATTTCGTTATTAATTTTAGTATAAAACAGCAGTTTTTTGGTCCCTATCTACCATATTCTGGTTTAGCCATTAATTCTTTTACACGTTGTATGTTGAATAACTTCAGAACTCTAAAGATGAAATCCCCATTTTGATGTCAAGTGTGAATAATTATTACTAATGCAGTGATACCGCATGATAATTATAATCTTCATTGAATTTTTGCTGAGCGAATATTGTAATTGCAGTTTTCTTGACGATTTCCATTAATTTAATCATCTACCTCATGAGCTGTGCTGTGCATAACGCGAAAAACTGTTTCTTATAAAATAACTTTGAGATACATTTGTGTTTTATTTGTAATTTTATTGCAATTCTTTAATTAATACCAAAAGTCGTGTTGGGCCGGAAGACAACCTCTTTTTACCCGACTGCAAGAGGGTTATGTTTTTCGCGCGTATCTTGTAAGTAAGTAAGTTTGTATGTAATATTCTTTTTTACCCGACTGCAAGAGGGTTATGTTTTTCGCGCGTATCTTGTAAGTTTGTATGTAATATTCTTTATTACCTCATATCTTTCAAACGGCTGAACAGATTTCCATGATTAACATATCGTTAGATTTGTCTCGTCAGTCCAAGTGTTCTTAAGAAGGTGGCGTTATAAAAAAACCAACATTGCGGCTGTACGGTGCTATTATACGTAGTGGAAAAAAAAAACTTTTTTTTAGTATACTGCAATATGGGTGTCAAATTAAAGGGCTCATTATAAGGATTTCAAAAAGATATAGGGGAGAGTAGGGTATTACCGCGCGGTTGATAATTTCGCACCCCTTGGTTTCTCGAAAACTATCAACTCTATGCACCTGCAATAACAGTCAAATCTTAGCTCTAAGAACCTCTAACCTCGCCCGCACACCTTCAATTTCCGTCGAACAACCAGAGCGGAAGGCCACGCGCTTTTAGTTTTTCCACGCACACGATCTTTTTTTTCTGATATTTTAATGAGAGGTGAGTCAATCAATATTACCTTATGACTAATAAACTACATACATTTATAACGTTAAAAATATGTAGAATTTGTGTGCAGAATTATTTTAAATTAATTCTTTAAGTTTGTTTCTGTTTCTGAGGATACAAATAAAAATTACCATGTTTGATAATCCTACCTATCTCTTAAAAGCATGAAATAATATTCAAAAGATTAGACACGCATATAATTTAGGTAGGGCTTTTGGAATAACAAAAAAATAAATTTAAAAGAATTAAAAACCCGCCTGCCTAAAAAGACAAGTCAACTGAAAAGATGGAAACAAGATTAAATATTAAAGGCAACATTATAACATGCAGTCGGAGGCATATAACTCAAATCATTCATAATGTCACTTTCTTTATGCATGCCTCCGACTGCATGTTATAATGTTGCCTTTAATATTTAATCTTGTTTCCATCTTTTCAGTTGACTTTTCGTTTTAGGCAGGCGGATTTTTAATTCTTTTAAATTTATTTTTTTGTTATTCCAAAAGCCCTACCTAAATTATATGCGTGTCTAATCTTTTGAATATTATTTCATGCTTTTAAGAGATAGGTAGGTAGCCAATTTTTTTAGAGCTTTTTTATTTGTAAGCGTGTAAATATTTTTTCAGCTTTATATAATATTTTAAATGGTACAATGCCCATAAAACAATTTCCAAACACGCATTGCCAAAAAAGTTATGCCTGAAAATTCGTAAAAACTCGTGTGATGATAAGATAAATAATAGTACCTATTATGAAAAAACTACTAGCCAGAACTCTGTAAAAAAAATATGGAACCACACCTGATGAACTGCATTCTTTCAGATAAAAAAAAAATTAAATCGGTTAACAACTGGCGAAGTTATGGTAAGACACAAAAAATAAACCAGTGATTCCGTGAGCTGTAGACCTCGCGATAAAAATTGGCTCAAATTGTACAAAAATAAAATGTTGCCATGAGGTTTTCAAAGCACACAGTACGTGCTGTTTGGTATATTATTTGGAGTACTCGCAGCTAGATGATGCTTCTAATTTAGATCATTTTTCGAAATGGTTGGACATTTTTTTAGATAAATTTGGAAAAACTGGCTCGACTAAACAATTCTAGATAATTATCGAACCTGCTCACAATTTCACCAGAATCGGTTGAGAAATGCGACCAGGGGCCGTACCGGCTAACGAATCGATTATCGAAAAGTCTGCTGGGTTTCAACTTAAAACAGAAAAATCCAAGTAAGGAATTTAGTCTTGTACTTTCTGTTGACGTAATTTGGAAGATATCGATGTTCGTGTGACATCATGAATTGGGATTCGCTATTTTGGCCCAATTGGGGCTCGATTTATCTGTTTTCATTTGAAACCCAGCAAACTTTTCGATAATCGATTCGTTAGCCGGTACGGCCCCTGTAGAGGAGAACAAACACCTGGAAAGCCGACTGAAATATTTTTCTTGAAAATATCTCCATCATTTAAATAAATTTCGATATACTGTCTCGACAAAAAAATCTGTATATTTATCGAACCTGCTCACAAAATTTCACCGGGATCGGTTGAGAAATGCGACCTGTAGAGGAGGACAGACAGCGCCGGAAAGCGAGACTGAAATATGTTTCTTTTACATATCTCAACCATTTTAAAAATGATTGAAAAACTGGTTTGATAAAAAAAAGACAATTTTCGAACCTGGCTCACAACATTTCACGAGAATCGGTTGAGAAATACGACCTGCAGAGGAGAACAGACAGCGTTGGAACGCCGGACTGAAATAAGTTTTTTTAACACATCTCCGCCATTTTGAAAAATTTCAAAAATGTGGTTTGACAAAAATATTCAATATTATTTTCAAACCTGCTCACAAAATTTCACGAGAATCGGTTAAGAAATGCGACCTGTAGAGGAGAACAGACAGCGCTGGAAAGCTGGACTGAAATAATTTTTTTTTTAACATATCACCGCCATTTTGAAAAAATTCAAAAAACTAATAGGCATTACAAAAAAAAACATAATTTTCAAACCTGCTTACAAAATGAGAAATGCGACCTCCAGAGGACAACAGGCAGCGCTGGAAAGCCGGACTGAAATCTGTTTTTTTAATATATCTCCGCCACTTTTTGAAGTCGGTCAATAATCTTGAGCGTATAGTCTGCACAGCGCTGCCATTGAAAAAAACATAATGAAGTTGTGAATCTCTCATAAGTGTTTTAGTGTTCTAATAAACTTTGTGGCAGGTACTTTTTATCCCTTAAACAACAATATTTTCTAGCCTGTTGTTTAATTTCATGAAGTTTTTTTGCTAAAAGTGACCAGTTTTAATCTTTATTTAAGCGCTATTATTTATTTTCCAATAGCAGCGCTCTTAATGACTGACTGACTGAAATATTGACTACGCTCTTAAAACCTAGCATACAATTTTCGCTTCTTAAGAATTGCATGACATTAATAGCCTTCTTTTTTTGAAGTCGTTTAAAAAAACAGGTTCTATTCCAGGTCAGAGTGCCGGCGTCTGCACAAGAGACGCTCCCGATGTCCCCAGCAGCAGATCCAGCAACGCCAGGCCGCGAACCTGCGCGAGCGCCGCCGCATGCAATCGATCAACGACGCCTTCGAGGGGCTGCGCGCGCACATCCCTACGCTGCCCTACGAGAAACGACTGTCCAAAGTAGATACCTTGAAGCTGGCTATTGGATACATAAGCTTTTTAGGAGAGCTGGTGAGACAAATCGCTGTTAGCAATATTTATTTTATGTTGTTAATTTAGGTATAACATGAGCCATCTAGCGCCGGGAAACATTTAATTTAATAATAATAAAAAAGGGAAAAAACAAAGTTTTCATTATATGCTTTGCAAAATTGAATAGCTGGTCTAAATTCCTTCTATTTGTATAAAAAAGCTATTAAAAATACAAAACCTATTACAAAAACCGGCCTAAAAGCAAGAAATATTAATTTAATTGCATAATTACTAAAACCTATTAGTAATTATGCAATTTAATTATTACTGATATTAAAAAATAACGATAACGTGGCCAACCCGTTGGCGGCGCCGGTGATTTTGATTATTACTAAAATTAATAAGATAATATTTAATTTCTTATTAATTAATAAGAAATCAAAATCGTAGCAAAAGGAAAGTCCCTTTCGTAAACAAGAATTTCGTAGCGTATATCGTAGCGATTTCGTAGCAAGGAAAGCTACGAAGTGATTTTTATTTTATATTCTGGATTGCGTAGGTTTCTTTAGTATATTGTGTTATATGAATTATTGATGTTTTAGGTCCGTACTGATAGGGGGGCACCTGACTCGATGCTCACGGGAATGAACAATATGCATAACAAGGAGGAACAAAAGAAAATTATCGTAAGAGGTATGTAATTTTAAAAGATTTTCTAACAATATTTAATTTGAAATAAAACAATTTTTAACGGATACTATCGCGGTTTTAGTGAAAGTACTTTGGTAATCGGTCCCTCGTGACCACGGCAGCTGCAACGGTGCCGAAACGTCGGGAAAATCAAAAATCAAATCAAATACCAACTAATTACAAGTACTTTCAATAAAACCGCGCTAGTGTCCGTTACAAAGTGTTTTAGGTATTTCATGTCTAGTGAGCGCGTAAGCTTGAGAAGTGAATATTTAATTTACGAAATTAGATAGGAACTTTACGCTGAAATGTTTTTTAGACTTTTTCTGTCAAATAAACACGTAGAAGAAATTGCCGAGGCATCAATCGAACATAAATGTAAGGTAGCGGTGAATTAACAAAGATGAATTTCCCCAAAATTACTAGAGCCACTAACTAAAAACGTATTTGTAGAGTTGACACAGGGCTGGCATTCCGAGAGTAACACTAGACGTCACTATCGATAATGAAGGATTTTTTCTGTCACACAGTCACACTCATTCCAAAATTCTCATTCAGCTTTTAGCACACGAAACAGTTCAGTAAATGAACGTTATTTTCAATACCGATAGCGGAAATGACGTAGGCTTGTGTAAGTAGATCACAATACTTCCTCTGTCTCGGATTGCCTGGCACAATATATTATTGTGCCATGGACGTATACAAAACAACCTCTAATGCCGAATATGGTAGATAGCAACCATCAAACTGAATAACTTTTACTATGGGACCAACACTGGAATCGCGAAAAAAAATCAGCTGTTCATACATTTTGCCTACCTATTTGCTCGATTCCAATCAAATGGTTTGTGCATTCTCCGATTGGTAGGTATACAGGGTATACACTCTCCAAATTTTAAGGATGTGTTCAGTCCATGATACTGAACAACTTTCTCCATGAAACATGTGTCGAAATACTACATACTTACTACATACTAAACTGGGGGCTAATTGTCTAATTCAAAAAATCTATCGCAATCGCTTTCGTTTGACAGATGGATGTGACACATTGACACATTGCTGCATTTCTTTGGTAAGTTTTTATCAGTCCCAAAAAGAAGATTCAATGTGTCCTGAAAGCGATTGCGATTTTTAAATTAGACAATAGAAAGGCTGATCACGTGATCTCTTTGATTTGTATGAAAAGTCATTTTTTGAAGTGAAAACTTCTTTAGTGGCGTTGTGCGCTTCTTGTATGGGGAAAAAATGCTAAACTCGCGTCAGGAATCACGTGGCTGATCGAAAATGCGTAAGTAAGACTGATGTGACGGATGGAGAGAAGACAGCTGACGGCGGAAGTATCCCCCTCTCTTTCTACGGGGCGCGTTGAAAATGGCGGCGCGTCATTTTAAGACGTCATGTAAACACTTGTGTCACCAGCAACGCGCTAATTTTGAAAATGGAACTAATAGCAGCGATCTCTTCGGTGAAATCATAGACTTATTGATACTCCGTGACTATAAGTTTAAATCGTAGAATGCGTGCATGTAGAAATTCAAAAGGCAACTGGCGCGAAATCTTTAGAACTTTTCTTAATTACAATAGGGAACATGCATAAGTCACCGATTTTGTTAAATTTGAGCTTGATCGCTGCGGACACGGATAAAAACATGATGGAACAGAAAAATAAAATGTATTACTTTAGTTTTTTCACACTAGGGAAAATAACGAATTTTTTTTTTCGTTTTCGGATATAATACACTTAACAGTCGGATAGAACATAAAATAAGAAATAATATTTTGTATGACACATATGTACTTAAACGCAATATTTAGGGAGATATTTGAAAATTCTTGGCTAACTCCATACTAATGCACTGAAACGTGACATGAGTGACGTCACAAATGTTGACCTTTTTGTATAGAGCGTTTTCGGCGGGAGCTGCTGCGTGCTAACTTCAAGTAACTATATCACGAGAAAAAAACACAAGAGAAAAGTTTTAATATTACAGTTGATTTTCTCACGCATTAAACTTTTGATTTTGATACAAAAAAAAAATTGATGCATGTTCCCTATTGTGTGACTGTATAGTAATAGGAAAGAAATAATTTTAATCCTTTGCCGCTAATTCCAAAATATCAAAAATGCACAAAGTTAAATTCAAGTTCACTTCACTTCTGCCGGCACTCCCGGAGTACCAACCGATTTTTTTTACATATTTGAACCTATGTTTCTTAGAGAAAGTTGTTCAGTTTCATGGACTGAACACATCCTTAAAATTTGGAGTGGTTACAAATGCACCTTGTATAGTGGGTGCACAAGCGATGCGCTCGGTGCCAGGCCGCGGTCGCGTCGCTGCGCGCGACCCCATCAAGTGTTTGTGCACCTTTCGCTAATCGATGCCGACCCCACGGGGGTCATACTCGACGATTTCGATCACATTTGATGGGGTCTTCTCGCATAGGTAATTGAGTATTGTTCTATGTTGGATACTTACTGTTGTCGTCATGTTTAATTAAAATATTTTTTTTTTCGTACTTTTAATGAACAAAAAAGTACCTAGGTAAATTATATTATAATAACACAAGCTATAAAAAACATACTTAAATGAAGAAACGGACAACCGGACTCGCGCTTTAAAGTGTCTGCTCTATACATTTATATACAAATTCCTAAATTCTGTGCATTTCTAACAAAAATCAGAATCACTTGGTTTTCCATCTGTCTGTCTGACTGTCTGTCTGTCAAGGCCTTTTTTCTTAGGAACGCAATAAAAGAACGTTTTGGTTAATTTAGTCGAAATGTGCGAAATAAATGGCCGTAGGTTCTTTTGATTGAGCTGACGATAAATCCTTTTTTTTATATTTTTGATGCGTTCCTCAGAAAAATGATCCTGTAAGGTGCCGTTTTCCTTTTAGAGGTACCGAACCCTAAAAATAATAAAAAATAGCTATTGAGAGGTATTTTATTTTATTAGGAAAAGTAAAGAGAGGTAATTTTACGACACAAAAACAATGAATACCTTACCTACATTTGCAACACCACAGTATTATAGAGCACGCAAAAGTATTATTAGGACCTCATGTATTATGAATTATGATTCGAAATTTTTCTACTTTTCACGTGTACCAAGCTATTATATCTGCGGTCCCAACCAAACTCCATTTCTGCACTGCTCATTGATGGTCATCACTGGTCATGTGAAATGTTTTCGACTGGCCATTTTTCACGTGTCCCAAGCATCGCGTGACGCGTCCCATTAGCGTCATCTCGCGGCTGGTCCAGGTGGCGTTCCCACGGACGCTCCCGTGCGCGGGCGGAGCTCTGGGAAACTATTGCGTCATTTGATAATTGCAATAGGTATTCCCTGTACACGTGGGAACTTTGCGTGCTCACTGATGATCAGTTTTGGTGATTTAACTTTTTTATAATCCTATAGATAAGGGAGCTTTCGCTAGCCATGAAAACATTGTTATCGTTTATGTTGCTTCTTCCTCTAGTTAGAAATAAACTGATTCATTGAACCAAAAAGTAAATCACGATCGCATTGCAAATACCTCAATCATTACCTAGGTTAGGTAGGTACCGTATTCTCATAAATGTAGGACAATTCTTTCTTTTCATCAATAAACCTCCTAACTTTATACCTTAGTACGTAGGTATTACGAATGTTATATTTTTTTGCGAACAAGGATCTCCATAACTAGATCTAATTTCGCTACATATTCGAATTAACACGTTTTTATTTGGTTGCTTTCTCGTTTATTCGTTTGTTAGTTTCTTTGTCCACTTTTGCAAACGATCGATGAGCTAGACTTGAAACTTTAAACATACTGCCCATAATTGTCTAATGCTCTAATTTCAAAATCTATCGCAATCGCTTTATTTGACATAACATTGGCATTTTTTGGCGCAAATAAAAACGTACCAAAGAAATGCAGCAAAGATGTCACACCCATCTGGCGATTTTGATAGATTTTAAAATTAGACAATTAGCCCCCTGGAAGGCAATGCAATATTATGGTGTGGTGTCATCAAGGAAATTGTAAGTACAGTACTTACAATTTCCTTGGGTTCATTGAGCTGATCTGGAGCTGGCCACAATTAAAACCATGCAACACCATCGAATTTGGGCTTGTTTGATTCGTCTTGACAAGAACTCTGATAGAAGACGAGGTCCAGCATAGACATAGAAAATTTTTCGCTGCGCTCAAGAAGACCAACAGAGCGTGGAAAAGAGAAGTTAACATTATACGGACACGGTCTATGAAAAAAAGAGACAAAGGATCAAGCTGACAATGTGCCAATATTTTTTACAGTAAGAGCCCCTAGCGTCCCACCTAGGGTTGCCAACCCTACTATATAATATAGTATCCTACTATATTGAGGGTTCGCTTACTATATTTTTTGAGAAAATATATAGTAGGCAAAACTAGTATATTTTTTCAAGTGAAAAAATGAAACAAAAGCAACAAAAATAAATATTACTTATATGCACATAAGTAACTGCATAATATTTTTGTGATTAAACACTTGTGTTGGTTGTTGAATAAATTATGAAAATGTTAGTACGCATGTAAAATGCAACTTCTTTAAAATCCTCCATACAAAACGGCAACCTACTATATTTTTTTTGGATTTTTTCGCCATCTAAGTACTATATTTTTATACTAATAATCTTGAAAATACTATATTTGATGCAAAAAGAGTTGGCAACCCTAGTCTCACCTTGCAAAAGAGCAATCACAATTTCTTTAAAATATTTGGTAATCTTGATTAGAATTTTAAATAAGGGTATCGTGGAGCCATGGTGTCTTGTTCTGTTAGTGATTGTGATGGGACAAAAAGAAACAATCCAAGTAATCACACTTTTCACAGGTAAATAAGATATTGCCACACATTTCTCTAAAACCAATTTTCGCTACATTTATACGCTTATCGACGAAGAAAACAGTATGGAACATAGTTTTTTAATTTCCTTTGCCATATATAGTATTTTATGTATATAAGTCATATTTTTGGTATCTCATATAAAATGTATACATTCGTTTTTCGGATCACCTGTTTATTGACATTGTTGTTCTTTGGCATTCTATTTCTTTGAGGTCCAGGGTCTGATGATAGAGCCGGAAGAAGGCCACAGGAACTCTATTTAAACCCTGCAACCCCATCGAGTATTGGGCTCGTTTGAGTCGTCTTGACTCGTACTCTTATGGATTGTGTCCAGAATCTGATGATGAAGGCGGAAAAATGCCACAGAAAAAAAATAACACAGATAAGACAAAAAAGCAGAAAATAATTATTTACCGAAAAAATCTTAATTAAAACACGTTTTTAAAACGAACAATTATAAAAATTGAACTACCTACATAATAACTTACTTATAAAAAACTGACTAAAAAGTGTAAAATAATTTCTCCCGTAAAGATTTATAACTCTATAAAGAAGTTTTAAACCTAAAGACGTGTGGCGCATTCAAAAGATTATTGATGATAAATCTTACAAAATACGCCCCACGGTTTTTAGGTTTAAAACTTCTGTATAGATAGGTTTATACTTTTTAGTCCAATTTTATAGGTATGTTTTTAATTTCAATTCAATTCATTAATTTGTGTTTGGTACTACTTCCTTCCTCATTGGATGGAATGGAACTGTATATTGAATGATACGGAAAAGCGAATATTTTTAGTGCTATAAAGCCAATATTTATTTTGGGGGATAAACTTAAATAAATTAAATGCACATTTAACGAACTATGAAGACCTTCGAATGTATTATAAATGATGGAAAAAAATATCATCATTCTATTGTTCACTCATGCCATGCTGCACATTTAAAGCACTAAGTAATCCTTATGGTTTCTTCGTTAAAAATCATCTGTATTGTATCATGTGAATGCTGTGCGTATGGGCACACTTGTGCTCACAAGAGCGATAAAAGTGTAAACATGGGGTTGAGTAAGTAATTCGTGTTTGCGACTCACACCGGAGCAAATTGAGTCATCCCCTCATGAACTAGGAGGTGGAGTATATTAGAAATCTATTATGCTCTTCACGCATTGCACTTTGTCGTACTCGTAATGTAAATAGTTGGGTACCTACTTAAAATGCTGTGTGTGTAACTACTCCTGCATAAAAATTAAAGTACGATTATTCGTTAATAAGTGGCCCTGCACAAATCTTGTTTTTTATTCGAACGAAAATGTTTAGGATTTGAGTACGTATCTAGGTACGGTAATTCTTACTGCAATTCAAATAAATTGATATATTTTCATTTTCACTCTGTAATTTTGTCAAAAAAAAAATAGTTTTGAAGAAAGCGCATAGATAAATTAAGAAACATTTGCAAATTTCTGGCTGGGGCTGAATCATTTAAAATTATCATTACAATGTTATTGATGTTGCTTGCCTAACGGGTGAAGGCCTATCCAATATTGTACAAACTTACATCTTGCCAAGTTATAAAATATTCTTAAAGTAAATTAATTCTTATTTTGATATTCTGATTTATCATTCGGATGAAAATTATGGCCACCAAGTGGTTAAATAGTGGTTCGAGTTCCTGCCGCTGCAAAAACACGTGTGCAGTTAATTATTTCCCTATCATAGTAATAACACTATTATCACAACAATAGCGGGGCGATAAAAAGCCCTACAGTATTCGAGTGCGCGCCACCTAATCTCTTTTTCAATTAATAAAAAAACACCTTATCGAAATGTAATGTAGGATTTACATAGGGATTAAACGCACGTGCGGGCCCTCCAGCCTCACTGTTTATTTTAGGCGTTCGAACAAAAATATTTTATAGCAAGGTAGTCTTAGTAGGATGAATTTTGAAAGTTAATTTATTGTTGAGAAGATAGTTTTTTAAACATTATTTTCATGTAAAAAAAACGTAGCCAAGACGCACGCTCGCACTGTCAAAAAGTTATTAGACCTCATGTAGAGCCAAACTTTCTACACCTTAGTCAAAATATGCGGCTTGCTTGGCCATTTCGCTACATGGGAAAATTTATTCACTGTTCATTACTTTTCTGATAAACAATAGTTCTTGTAGTAAAGCAACGGCCAAGCCGCATATTTTGAATAAGGTGTAGAGTTTGTGGATTTAGGGCTTGTAGAGTCAGGGCGTGTAGAGTCAGAAGCTTGGCTACTATTATATACTCTGTGGCTTGGCTCTACATGAGGCAAGTGAGGTCTGATACATTGAGCTGCATATATAAAAAAAAATTTTTTTTCGTGTCTGTGGGTCTGATAACTTTTTGACAGTGCGAGCGTGCGTCTTGGCTTTATTATCGATTATCGTAAAATCAGCATCAAATCTACTATTACTAAAAAACTACTTTATAATCTTTGCTGGCTATTATACTCGTATAATATATATGTTGTTGCTGGCAAATTTTTATCGACGCTTTTTTATTATTTGACGTTTAATGTCAATTCAGTCAATAATTTTTTGTTATTCTGGTTTGACGTAAATTTCATAATTTAGATTTACTTACCTATGTTTACAATTCATTTTTGATAAAAATAGAATCAAAATGCCTATTAAAATTCTTATAGCAAGACAAATATTTGATGCAACTGGTATCCCCACGGTGGAGGTCGATATGGTGACAGAACTGGGCTTATTCCGAGTTGGAGTTCCCTCCACAGATAACAAAAAAATCGCCGAAGATTTACAGCTCCGTGATAATATTCCCGCCGAGTACAATGGCAAAGGGGTTCTAAAAGTTGTCAAAAATATTAACACCATCATTGCCCCCGAGCTTATTAAACAAAGCCTCGAGGTCACTATGCAAAAAGAGATCGACCAGTTTCTAATTGCGCTAGACGGGACGGATAACAAGTCCAGGCTGGGAGCTAATGCTATCATGTGTGTTTCCCTCGTCATTGCAAAAGCTGGTGCGGCAAAGAAAGGCGTGCCGCTATACAGACACATTTCAGACATGGCTGAAGTTACGACCATCATTTTACCAGTTCCACATTTCACTATATTGATGGGAGGCGTTCTAGCCTCCAACGGTTTACCTTTCCAGGAGTATTGTATCATGCCGACTGGTGCTTCATCATTCGCCGAAGCGATGCGAATAGGCACTGAAATTTATCAATTCGCAAAAGAAGCAATCTCGAGTAAATATCCCGCAGAGAACACTTATGTGAGCGACAGCGGCGGCTTCGCCATACCCTTGGAAAGCCACCGAGATGCACTGTTGTTTCTCACGGACGCTATCAAACGCTGCGGGTACGCTAACAAAGCGGAGATATCTATAAACGCTGTAGCATCAGACTTTTACAAAGATGGTGCTTATGATTTAGAATTTAAAAACCCAAATTCTAATCCCCAAGATTACATGTCTTCAGACAAACTGGCCGAGGTGTATCTCGACAACATGAAAGAGTTCCCGGTGGCTTCCGTACAAGATGGGTTTGATTGCGATGATTGGGCAGCGTGGTCGAACTTAACGGCCCGTACTGCTGGCCAATTAGTCGGTAGTGACTTGACGCAGACGAACTTGAGAAGAGTCGGATTGGCTGTTGAAAAGAAGGCAGGTAACGCTCTCTGCCTTAGGTTGAACCAGAGCGGTACCGTGACTGAAGTAGTGGAGGCGTATAAACTGATGAAATCCAACGGATTTGGAGTTGTGGTGACAGACCGTTGGGGTGACACTGAGGATTTGTTTTTATCAGACCTAGTGGTGGGCCTGTCTGCTGGACAATTTAAGTGTGGAGCGCCCGTGCGCTGCGAGCGGATAGGCAAGTACAATCAAGTTCTACGTATCGAGGAAGAGTTGGGAGCCCTGTCGAAGTATGCTGGGAAAAACTATCGCGGACAACAATAGTCCTTTTTTGACATGTCGACACAATACTTAATTGCTGTGACAAATATATTATTGAAATTTAGATATTTGGTTATTATTTTATATTTAGGTGCCTACACAACAATTCTTTAGTTTGTAAGGAAAACGCAATCGAACAAAATGAAGGAAATTCGAAGATGGAGCGAGCTATTCACTCGGGCTTTAAATATCGCTGGGTTGTATGGTTGTAGACGCAGGCAAGGAATTCCACTCCTTAGCTGTGCGCATTAAAAAAGAATATAAAAACACTTCATGCGCATGCGTGGAATGTCAGCCAAATAGGGGTGGTGAAAACCCGCCGTACGTCTGGACGACCGATGGTAGGAAGGGGTAAAACGGGGATGGCGAAATGAGCTCATGGAGCTCAAGAGCATACTATATCCGAAGTAGGTATACCTGTAGAACACTGCCAGACATAAGCTACTTTATGAATGCAGATAATGTGTAAGGGCGTCCGCTGCATTAAGCGGGACACGTGCTCGGGTCGACATAGAGCTTACTCATGCACTGCAAGCATTTGTCCATCACAAAACCAGCAATCTAAAAGTCTGTTCATCCTTACTTGTCTTATTTAGTAAACAGTTTTTGACAGTTGTCATACGTCTTTTAAACTTAATTCTTTATTTAAAAATATGTTAGTAAGTTTATGAAATTGTTGTTACTTTATTAACAATTTATTTTGTAATCTATGTGTGGAAAACCATTTGTAGTATTTTATAAATGATTATTTCAATAAAGAGTTGGGTGAAGATTGTTTACCATATAAGACAAGTAAGGATGAACAGACTGTATATTCCCGCAGTGTGTGCCCGCGCCGGGATCCCGCTTAACGCAGCGGACGCCCTATAAGGTCAAAGTCGCCGCCCCGCCGACACATAGCCCGCCAAAACAAGGCTCGTGTCGTTATTACGGGTTCTGCTAAAAAGATAACGGGCGGGAAAACTATAAAAACAATGACTTCGAAAAACGAAAAATTTCTGAACTTCATCCAATAGTTACGCGGTGACCCATGGAACAAAGTCCTACACGGAATCCCGTGTCTCTATCTTCAGCTGTTAGGGCTAGACGCCTATCCCAACAATGAATCAGTCAGTCAGTGAATCAATCAATTTTGAGTTTAATATGCATATTATACCTACCTAGATTGCCTCGGACGGGGCACAGTTCACATCCGGAAATAAATGCACGAAATGCACGACAATAAATAAACACGAGCACGAATTCTGTTTCGTTCTTTTTTTTCTAAATCGGTGTAGGTGTGTGACTGTATTCGCCCACTATCGAAAGATAAATATTAACATTTCTTACATTACACCTGCTTAATTACAGAACTATAAACCTCCTAGCCTAGCCAATTTATCCACCATATTGTGCTGTCAACCTAATACAAGATTCATGTTCCGAGGGCGAGCGGTATTGTAACAAATGTTTTAATAGCCGGATGCGCTCATTATGCCCGTAACGACATTCACTAAACTGTTATTAATCCAATAGTCGAACTTGGCGGTCGAAGGTGCATTATTAATAGTAGGTAGGTACACCTACCTACCACAAAATATTTTTTTATAGATTCCGCCCGCGATTTCATCTTATTTTTTTTTATTTGTAGATTATTTATTCATAGTTCTGTGATAGCATAGTACAGGCCAGAGTGGAAATAATAGTGCTGCAGATAAAGGTCCGGTTAGATTAATCACTAAGGGCCTACACACATAACCGCATTGCGGCGCCGCACCGCACCGCAACGCAAATTTTTGCGGTGCGTTGCTGTGCCGCGCGACGCCGAGGTTGCTTGAGGTGACCATTTTCTGTGATTCGTTAGTGTTTATGTGTCTCCGCGATGGATCGCAATAAGCGCATAGCTCTTTTATATAGACATTACGCTAAATTAAATAAACGACGACAGAGAAGATAATAGAGTACTTTTTGCGAAAATATGAAGTATTAAAGATAGACGAAAAAAAGTTTTTTGAATACTTTAGAATGAGTGTATCCATCTTATGAGCTATTAAGCACGTTAACACCATATCCACGTGAAGACGTAACAAACAAACAATCGGACTTTCGCATTTATAATATTAGTAAAGATATTTAAATCATAGAACTTATTATTTTCTCTGTATGTGACAAAATATCGGCAATTTCATAGGCAGACCCGTATTTGCTTTTTTGTTTTGATTTATTATTTTCTCATTAATATTTTGTTATAAATGAAGAAACGTCATCTGTGTAATGGGGAATGTCCGAAAAAAATCAATTTGGCTGAATATTTTTTTATAGGTAGGAATAAGCTCCCTTAGTAATAGAAAAAAGTTTCAGAATCTTCGGCTGCCTATAAATAAAAATAAAAAATAAAGTTACTTCGACTTCACAAATATACGAAAGTAACAGTAGAATGGAGATTATACCTTTGCTACGACCTGTCATAACCACAACATGCTATTAAAAAAAAGTTTCAACACAAAATGTCAAAACTTTTTTTTTTAATACTTGCTGTGGTTGTGGCAGGTGGTGGCAAAGGTATAATCGCCATTCTGCACGACGCTGCACCACGCTGGTCAAACACTGGTATAGTTACAACCAACGCGGCAGTTTTGTAGTATCACAGACCATACTACAAGTACTATGGTATCGAGTGTCCGGGGTGGGACTAAAACTTTTTTCAACAAGTGTGACGTCATTTCTGCGGTGCCGCCGATTTTGGCGTTGCGTTGCGGTGCGGCGCCGCAACGTGGTTATGTGTGTAGGCCCTTACTATTTGGTGGATTATATGAAGCGTTTAAAATTAGTTTATAGCCTATTGTTTTTTTTTAGGAACAAAATAAAAAGTTAGATAGGTAGGGTGTTGTAACGAGTCCTAACAACAACCAAACCCGAAGAAGTAGAAACTTCTAAATTTTTTTTTAATATGAAAACCACTTTATTAGTGGAAAAACAAAACAATAACGATTTAAGGACAGGTCAACCCTTGGCAACGCGAGGGGTCGCCTCGACTGCCGTAACAGTGCGCACGTGCGTCAACCCTCAGCCGCGCGCCCCCAAAATAACACCCCGCTATTATACGACATTCGCGAATAGTTTAGTTAGATAACCCACAATGCACGCTACTCTCTATTAATTGCAGATAAATAAACCTTAGGTGGAAACCGATTTGGGGGTCATTATACGCGAGCAGAGGACCGATTGACGGAATTATAAGCCATTTCTACGGAGCTTTGGGTGTTTAAAATTATTATTTGTGTAAAAGATGCAATCCCTAGGTAAATAGATCATTCAGATACTTTTGAAGAGATTTGGCTCGAATATAAAGGCTGGTTTAGATGTATTAAGCGGTCAAGTAATTAACTTTTTAAGTGACTACATTTTAAGTAAGCTTTTATAATAAATAAAGCATTTTGAGAATAAGACTTTCTGCGAATGAGTCCAAATGAGAAAAGGGCATTTCACGAATAGGGCATTTTAAGAATGAGGCATATCGCGAATAAGGCAATATGCGACTGCAGGGCATTTTGCGAATAGGTCCTTTTGCGTACTAAGCGCGGCCATCGTGTTCAAGACTGTCATAGTTCAAACAAAAAGAACGCTCGAAATATGCAACATAGAGCAATACATTTTGGAGTCGTTTTGTAGATAATATTCCTGTGTATTTGAATAATGGAAAAAAAATGGACATTAATGTCCTAGTTTTTAAGAAATGTAATAAAAACTCAAAAAAATCACACAGATTTCGTATAACATTTTATTTCAGTAATTTTTATATGACGTATTTAAACCAAAATTTTACACATTTTATTTTTTTAAGTTAAAAGGTGATATTATTAACTTTTGAACAGTGTTTTTGTTATAACTGTAAAACATCCGGAGAAATTAATATTTTTCCGCAGGGTCATCTAAAATAAAAAGTCAAATTTAAAATGGCGGCCATTCCAACAGGAGTGGGGATAGACCCCCATTATGTGGGTGTTTTTGTCGATAAAAATAGGTGTATTTCTCGCCTTTAAATTATCGCTAGTTCAAGACCAAAGGCACTGTATTGTATATGTATGCCCAGGCTCGCGACGATGATTTTAAACGATGCTATCAATGCTTTCAACAGTGACCTTACACCACATTAAGCACTGGTGCTTCATTTTAGTTTTTCTTACAGATCTCAAAAACTATTTTTATTGATTAGTTTCTAAGTTTCTAAGCCTAAAACAATTTACAGTGCAGGTGTTACAAGTACAATAGATTTTGTCTAATCACACGATCAGTCGCCCACCCAATCCAACGAACTAGGCACAAAAGACCTGTATCTCGTGGGTCAGGAAGCGAAGACAGTCTGATAGAGATTCTGTGTGTAAACTATTTCATAATTTAGCATAAAAGAAACATAAAAAGGTACACAAAACTAGGACATTAATGTGCAATTTTTTTGTTGCATTTTTATAATACAAAGAAATATTATCTACAAAACGACATCAAAATCCTTGCTCTGAGTTGCATATTTCGAGAGTTATTGTTGTTTGAATTGAATATGACCTTTACGTAATCAATAATTTATTTTTTACGATAATGGACAAATTTAAAATCATTTTTAACAGTTTTTAAATGAAGTAGATAATTTTATCTGAATATAAATGTCATTGAATCATAAAAGTAAGTATTACCTACGATTTTTGAATTACGACCATATTCGAAAATTTACATTTTAGGCGGGTCATATTCAAACAACAATTACTCTCGAAATATGCAACTCAGAGCAATGATTTTGATGTCGTTTTGTAGATAATATTCCTATGAGCATTAATAAGAGTATAAAGAGAAGAGCCCAAGATCAGGGCGGAGTTTCATTTGGCCGTGTTAGCTAAACCTATTCCTGAGATAGTAAATACCAATGCCACCGCTGATGAAATTGGTGTCCATTCACAGAACGTAATAAATAAATTCAGTGTTCTGTAAGTCTATTTATATATAGGTATTAATAAATTCCCTTCGGCCGCATACGTATGTTCGTAACCAGTTACGAATGAGGAAATTTAAAAGCTCATGCTTGTTGCAGGGAACAACTTTCAGGCCCACTCCCTGTCGTGGTCGCGGCGCGGCGACCGACCCCCCGGCAGCACCCTGCACGCCAAGATCTGGGTGCCGGAAGACCCGCGACTCTCCAACAATTCCAATAACATTATAGACAAAGAGGAGCTCAGATAAATCCCTGTAAAATATGTTATCTTAGGTAAATATCAATTGATCTCGTGAACTTAGACCGTTAGTAGGTAGGTAGGTAGTGTGTCATTTTTCGTACCTTTTATTACTTGGAATGTAAATATATGTACACAACTGTAAAAACATATTTTTTACCTCAATAGGTTACCTACTTCTATTACTTTTAGTTATTTATCTGCCCATAATAAGTATAATTATAATATGTTACCTGCTGTTTGTAATATATCGACCTAGTATTTTTTATGTAAATGTCCTTGCCTGCCAAAATGTAGTTATAATTAGAAGTATTACATACATAAACTTGAGGACGTTAAGTTAAAAATACAAAGTTAAACCTTAAAACTTGGAAACGACGAATTATAAGTCAATTGAATTGTAAGTTTAGGTGCATTGCATACCAAGTGCATACAATAAAGTAGGTATTCATGACTATTACCCAAGTAACAAAAGTTTCTATAACCAAGAGGTTTTATCACCAAACATTGATATAGTAGGCCTTAAATGGTAACCGTTGTGACTGCTTGTGCTATAAAAGTTTTCCACAGAGCGTTTTGGTTCTATAATATTAAAGAGCATTTAAGTTCTATGGTGCAGCTCTTAGAACACTTACAGGACATACACAAGAATCTTTAAAGTGTTGCACTGTAATATATATGAAAAAAGCGATTATAGTACTATTTAGTACTATAGACGAATTTACTGTCACTTTTATGTATCTATTTTGCACTAATATTGCGTCCAAATAACTTTTACAGTACTAGTATTGTAGCAGTATCGAAAACACTATTACAGAATCAATCTGCACTATAAAAGTACCTTGCACAACCATTATGTCACGGTTTAGCTTCTTAAATGCTCCCTCAACATCGCTATGGGGCTAGTTCTGTAAAAGTCATGAAAACTCTTCTATGGTACTAAATAGTATCATAGCGACTTCTGGTGCAGTTGCTAAATAACTTAAACTTTTTGTGTTACTGCTACCTGACTAAAGCGTGAGATAAAAGCACTAAAAGGAATAATTAATGGACTCAACCGTTATCGGTGAAAATATGGCTGCTGTTTATGCCATGATAGCACATTAGTAGCACGGCTGGAGCCAATGTGTACTATAGCAGCCATAGTCGGGACGAGTCCTTATTTTATTAATTTAAATTTAATTAAATCACGAAAATTATGAGGGCGCATTGTCAATTTTGAAATAAGCATAGTGATTTTATCGATACAATTATTTTCGCAAGTGCAAGTTACGGTGGAGTTACGGTCAATGGTCGATCAAAGGTGATGTTTTATAGAATGTCCTTTGTATTACAAATTGTAATAGCGAATGACATTTTGTTTTCTTGGGGAACACTCACGATGACATGAGCACAGCACGAACAAAATGGCGAACAAAAGTGTGATAAAAAGATCAAAATAGCACTATAAACATGTTTTGGTTTTCAAGTATAGAGCTGATTTATTACCGTGATAGGCTTTATGTAATGTTTATAGAATTAATCAGTGATAAAACTAGGGCCTATTTGAGGTTCTGTAATGGTTTACAATACCATTATAGTGCTTATCATGAAACTAATTAGCACGTCCTAAAGCGTTCTCAGGACTTTTATAGTACCAAATTTTGTTACTTGGGTAGTTAGCCATGACTTAGCCTTACCAAGCGTCCGTACTGTTGTCCTAGTTAGCTTCTTTAAGACAGATTAGCTAATTGTACAGATAATGGAGAATGTTACTTCTATACTTTCACTTTTTATTGATACTGATATTCATCAGTGGAGACACTTGGTGTGGCAAAGTGGAATATTTAAGTACCTACTATCTAGTAAGCTCAAAGTGAGACTCTGGGAGGGAACCCACTCCTAATTTTCAGCTCCAGATTTAAGCTATCTAGGTGTAGGTAAGTACCGCAGAATCTAGAGAAAATACGTGTTTCAAGAATGACAACAAATGAGAGGCACCGGCACAGTCTGAATGTTACCTACTGTTCTAATTAATGAATCAAAAAAAGTTTGTGCGCTTTTATAATTCTCAACGGCCCGGCACGGCACCGCCCGGCAGCCGTCCAACGGCACAACAGGGAAGTGAAATGTATGGAATCATATGGAGACGCTTTTATATTTCCTCAACGGCACCGGCAAACCGTGCCGGGCCGGCCAAATCCTACGCTGCCGTCGAACTTTTACGATGAGCGTAGCTACAAGGATTCATATGTGTGAGTGTGAGTCCAGAGCAAAGAATATACAGCGTATATAAAGGGCACAACCAGTATATTAGCGTAATATCGTTAATGTGTTGTTGTTGGTATGCCATGTACCTATGTATGATTGTGGAAACATACAACATCAAAATCAACAAATAGGTAATATTCCGACAAACAGTTATTTCGATACTGATCGGAAAGATATCTAGGTACTTACAGCGGTGGAAACACCGTTAATAGGGGACTTACCAAAGTTAAATATTGTTACCTATCTCAACAAATAATTACCTAGATATTACTTAAGTAGGTAGTTACCTACTTAATTAAATAATGTGTTGTGTAGATGCCTACCTATCTGTAAGTAGGTACGTAATGAAAACCAGCTACATATAATATATTCTTTGATTTTTAAAAGATTTATTTATCATTTAAGTAAGTACCTACTACCTACCTACATTGTAATATAATCATTAAACAACGTGTAACAAAAAGGGGGTATCAACCCGAGAGGAGGTCAATGTACTCGTGAAACTTCCAACAACAAAAAAAATTTTTGAATGTCCCTCCCTACATAAAATGTTGGCGGCAAATTCAAATTTTCTATGGAGAGTCCAAAATTGTATTTTCGATTTGAAATCTTTTTCTGTTGAAAGTGTTCAGATTCACGAGTACATTGACTTCCTTTCGAGTTGATGATGACCTCCTTTCTGTTACACGTTGTATAATTGGTAAACTATTATTTTATGAAATAATTATAAAGATAACAAATATCTAGAGAGAGAAGGTCAACTTTTATTCTTTATATTATTCTAAAGTAAAAAGTAGGTACCACGACACTACTGCACAATGTACAAATAGTAACTTCTTCGCTATGAGTGTTCTGTGTTGAACAGCCAACGGCCGGCAACGGCGTCTTTCGGCGTTGCCGCTGCCGTGCCGAGCCGTGCCGTGCCGGGCCGTGCCGTGCCGGGCCGTCGAGAATTATAAAAGCGCACAAAGAGTAGTTGTGAAAATCGTAAAGAAGACTTAAGTGGACCATTTTTCTTGGTCTAGGCATCAGTTGTGGAATATTTAGGTGCTTAAGGCCTGGTTTACATTAGGCAAGTAGACGACCGAGTAGAGTAGCGAGTAGAAATACATTGCTTGGCATGTTCGTCGATTTTAAAAGAACGTCAAACACACCACGTAATGAACTTCTACTCTCCTAAAACACTCTACTAAAGACTAAGATAATGTAAACCAGCCCTAACATCCACAGTTGACTTTTAAGACTGCACAACTAAGGTACCTAGGTTAGGTACCCAAATATGTACGTTTTTCGCTATGTTGTAGGTACGTTTTTCATTATGTCGTGTAAGTGTCGTGTATTTCACCACTATTTGTTGTGAAAAACTTTGTCAGCTGTTGGAAAAATTATTATAAACACTATTTATTAATATAAACGCTACATTATGTGATACATGTAGAATAATTATCTCATTTATAACTAGTCATTTTAATTAATTTTATTCCCTTACTTTTTGTTATTAAACACAAATTTCAATTAAATTAAATCATCACTGATAAAGACTATTTTTTATTATTTCTTACAAACATAATATACTTACAGAGTATTGATATCATAATATCTATACGAGGCCTTATGTAGCAGTAATCAACAGCGCCATCAATACATTTTATTGTAATAAGTGGAAAACCACCAAGCTCCCATATTATGTCTTTAATATTTATCGAATAAATTTTGGTGGGAAGTGAAAATCTGTTGAAAAAGGGGTTCATATAAATTGAGCATAATATACTAAATTGTTTCTTTAAAGCACTAGTATGTTAGAGTCGGCAAACTTGCAAAATGTGTTCTTATACCTATGATTTCTATCGTGCCCGCACCGCTCCTGCATTTACCAGATGTAAAATTTCCCAAGGGGTGAAGTTTTTTTATAGTTATAGGTTTATCACCTTATATCTTCATCGTTGTATTTTTCATGGTTGTACTGTTAAAAGCATGAAAAGAATTGCCGGTTGAGTACTGATTTCCTTTGGCCTTATCATCAATTTGACATCAAGTAAGAAAGGCCAAAGCACTAACCCGTTGTGGATTAAACAAGTGTCTTTGCAGTCGGGGGACCATTTTATGGAACAATTTTTAATCAAAGAGGTCCCCCGACTGCAAAGACACTTGTTATTTAACTTTTTAGTTCGTTTTTGGCAGGACAGTCGTGTTTTTATTATTTTTAAATTTATTTCTTTTTATATCACACATTTTAGTTACATAATATTAAACAATTTTGAAATATGCTTGTTAAGGCCTTTCACTCGATCCTTACTATAATATTATAAATGAGAAAGTCCGTTTGTTTGTTTATTTGTTTGTTTGTTTGTTACGCCTTCACGTCTCAACTACTGAACCGATCTTCATGAAATTTTGCATACACGTTGTTAGGGGTACAGAGAAGGACATAGGGTACCTTTTATCGCGAAAAAAAGTATTGTTCCCGAGGGATAGCAAAAAACCTTTCCACGCAGACGAAGTCGCGGGCGGCCGCTAGTTTGGAATAATTGAAGAAAAAATTTTTTTTCACATTTTAAAATAGCGTCGTGCAGTCGCCAGTGACTTTTTTAAAAAAAATATAGCCAGTGTCACTCGGAATGATGTAAGGAACGATACCATAAGTATACATCCAAATCCGTGGAGCCAATTTAGAAGTTATGGTGGAATAAAGAAACTCACATACCCACAAACATACATGAACCCTGAACACATATACACTCCTTTTTGGGCAGTCGTGTAAAAAACACGTATAGTCTCAGTGTTGCGTTGCTCCATATTGCGCACTTATATTACAGCAACAGTATTGCTGTAACTATTTCAGCTACAGCAAGACATTCTGTAAGATGCAATTTTTGTAGCCCGTTTACTAAATCTTTCAGATCGTAGGTACTGCAACTCGCCGGCAATACGTCAAAATGCACCGACCGGCCGGCCGGGCAATATTTAAAATATATCATATATACGTATCGCACATACGTACCAATATCGCATATACTATTTTTTTGATGATCGGCAACTGTATTGCAATTTGCAGCTATAGATTTCAGATAAATGCCCGTTTAGACGCACACCAGTTCGAACTCGCTGCATTATCTTTGTTTAGCCAAGGCTTGGGCGGCTCGATCGATATGCGAGGTGGGCGGGACTGGCCGCATCTGGCCGTTCCCACGCCCCGCTCTGGGGCTTTCAAAACATTTTAGAACTATATCCACAAAATTATTGTATAATCATTTTGTGGAATATAATGTGTGTGTATAATCGTTTTACGTAAAAAAATCAATTTATTACCTAAGTGGTTTCTGAAAAATTACACATTAAATGACTATAACAAAACTTCTGTATTACTTTTTTTAAATTTTCTTTTCGCTATTTATTGTTTGGAAAAGTACTTGAAAGTTATATTTTTTCAAATCTGCATTAAATGGGATTTGTTAAAATATTTTTTGTTTGCAAATAAGAACATCTTTACGGTGACTTACATTAAAAAAAAAGTGTAAGTAGTAAAAAAAAATAAGTTCTGGTCATTTATTGTGTAATTTTTCAGAAACCACTTAATAAATTGATTTTTTTTATACGTAAAACGAATTCAACGTTATTGATTTATTCGAAAATGATACCAATATTGTCATAGTCGCTTGCTTGGATCTTGTAGATTGTTTTATCCGACGACCGGCGGGGGCGCTTTTCGAGCACGGCCCTCCCCACCCCAGAGGGGGGGGGACCGAAGGTAACCGAACTAAATCAACTTGGTTTTACCTTATGAACACCTGTGCCAAGTTTCACATTCTTATCACGATGTGCAAGGGCATGGTGCTTCTTTCCCCCACTAAGTTTATTTTATGATTTTCCATCTTGTTCCTTCCATATCTCAATAAATATTGATCCTAGCGATAAAAGTGCACGGAATATTGTTTGTAGATAATTTGAATATATAATATAATATAATAAAACGTTGAAATCACATGAGGTAAAATGATGGTCAAAAGTAGGTAGCACAGCGGCAGACCAACATTTTTCCTACCTAATTAAGGTCTGCTTTTCGTGGAAGGTGGTAATATCCAGTAACTCGATGGGGTAAGTAACCGTGCGGTGGCCGCCCGGTCTATTGTTATTCTGTGGCTAGGGCGCAATTACTACTGAGTGCATTTTGATGATTTTATTGAATAAAAGAATTTAGTCAAAAATCATAGGTATTTATTTTAAGTCATGGTAATTGTAACATCAGATTCATTATGAAAATTTAATGTTTGAACTTTGCTTAAATCTAATCAGTTTGCTTAGCGCATAGTTTATGGTATAATTAAATGGTTATCGGTAATTACCTTACATTAACGTTTAACATCTACTGGACTCGAAACTATAGGCCAAATAGATTTTATATAGCGTGGTTACCCAGGATTTTAGCATTCACACAATATATTTTAGCGCGTCCCACAACTAACTCCAATTCATCACTATTAACTATTTATCGAAGCAAAATTAACACATTAAATGCAATATGTTTGTAGTTTTTGCCGAATACAACTGACTGTCTATAGCGCCTAGGGTTGCCAACCCTACTATATAATATGGTGTCCTACTATATTGAGGGCTCGCCTACTATAGTTTTTGGAAAAATATATAGTAATCAAAACTACTATATTTTTTAAGAGCAAAAATTAAACAATATAAAAAAAAATATCACTTATAAGAAGTAATTGATTGCATAATAATTATTGTGCCACACAACACTTGTGTTTATGGTTGTTGAAAAAAATATGAAAATTTAGTACCTACTTGAGTATGAAAATCTAAAAAACTTCTTTGAAATTCTCCATACAAAATGGCAACCTACTATATTTTTTGGACTTTTTCGCCATCTACTTTTTTACACTAATAATCTTGAAACTACTATTGGCTCCGTGCACGCTTTTAGCGCCACCTAGCGTGTTGCAACTTTGTTGGCTCTGACCTGACCGTTTTGACGTTTTGATATGTAATGGCGGCATTGTGACAAAATGTTAAAAAATACTACACATATTGTGTTATTAATGTAAATTTCAAAATTACTGTGATTTGGGTGGACAAAGTGTTGTGAAATCATTTTTGGTCATTTAAATTAAATATGGCAAGTAAGATCTATTCAAAAAGAGTGTTTTATTTTGGTTATATCAGGGTTTGTTTACTTCTTTTTTAGTTGCAGATTTTGTAAAACAAGAGGATAAAGCTACTTTAATAATTTTACTAAGTGATAATAAACATATATAATTATTCCTGTATCGCTAATAATAAATTAAATATCGTTTTCAAACAGATTACAGAGCCTTCATTATTTCTACTTTTTGCCACCATGAGCGCTGCGATCGATTATTATACCTTCGCACCCTCCCAATATTTGATGCAAAAAAAGTTGGCAAGCCTAAAACGCCATCTCGCGAAAGCGCAATAGACAGTTAGCTCTTTAGCTATTTTTCTTTAGTTTCTCAGGATTTTAGCTTTCTAAAATCCTGAGAAACCACGCTATGATTAACTCAGCGCCATCTATTTGGCTTATAGTTTCGGGTCCAGTGCTGCTGTTTAACCTTAAGTTATTTAAATTACAATTATTTGAATCAAATTAGCTTTGCTTGACATTTGATATCTTATTCAACACATGTATAACGTTAACAAACAAGTAGGTAACTCAAATTGGTATGTTCTACATGTTGACAAAATAGTCTTACTTAACAATCACAGTCTTTTTCGCAAATGCCATATATCACAAAATATGATTTAATAAAGAAAAATCGCCTTTTGCATAACAAAATAAATTGTATACCTTGAAGGTATATAGCAACCCCCTAGCATGACCACCGAAATGCGATAATGATATGTATAGCAATTATCATGTATAACTGTCAAAAGAGTATGGATTTTGACAGTTGAGTGTCGATAAAACGATATATCGTGTTTTATCGGTCATGCTATGGGCAGATATAGATAAGTAATTAATTAATATTATAGTAATATGATATTATATTATAGATATACAGGGTAATTTTTGGACCCCTTTTCAAATTTTGTAAGGTCATTTTACAAGATTATTTGTAAAACACCAACAACCTTGCAGGAGTTAATTACTAACATCATAAACAACAACATTTGTTCTACGACTTTTCGGAAAACAGTAAAAAAAATCTACTTGAAATACAAATGTCCGAACAGCTGATCGAATTTTGTATGAAAGGTCGTTTTTTTTGTCTGTTTTTGGATAAGATGTAGAACGAATGTAGTTGTTTATGATGTTAATAATCTACTCCTGCGAGGTTGTTGGTGTTTTACAAATAATTCTGTATAACAGCAGTAAAATCAATTTTTTAAATAAAAATATTTTTTTTCTAATTTTTTACCCCACACTTTCCTCTACACAAATTGAAATAGTTGTCACTGCCTGTTCTCCCGCCACCCTCCTTCCCCGCTCGCTATTCCGTGCGCGAGAGTGAGCGTGCGCGCCTAGATTTTTAGGATATAAAAAGTGACTGAAACTGTGAATCTAAAAAGAAATAATTCATAATTATCTCACCTATTTATTTTATTACTTCCTTGAACTTATATTTGATTTTGTAAAGGGGTCGTAAAATTAGCCTTTATAATATAATATGATAAGTAATAATAATAATATGATAGTAATTAACTAGATAAGTAAGTAATTAGTCAAAACTTAAACAAATAATCACCACGTTTACTTAAAATTAAGTCAAGTTTATCGGTGGATAGCACTTTTTTGCAAAATCAGCATACATACGAATTAAACATTTATTTTAATAACAAAATTACTATTAGAAAATATGAAAACGATAAGTGACTTTGTCGAAATCAACGTAAGAGGCGCTTGTACACTCACTCGTATTCGATTTGAAATAACTTTAATAATAAATGTAAGAACGCGCATACACAAGCGCCTTAATAAAAAATGAATATATCTATATGACACCTATATATCTATATCTCCTTCTTGTGTCCGAACTTCACTTCTTCAAATCCACCCTCGCCAACATGTTGGCGAGATGGCGCCCTGAACGGAGAAACGTAAAATCAATAAAACTAGGCCAATGATTTGAGGACTGCAACTAGCATACCGGCTAGTTGATTACGTAAGGCTAACAATTCTCGATTGAAATCGATTGGAAGCGCAGTTACATTGCTGCTTTAAGTAAGATAGTTGTCACAATGGTTCTTACTAAAGCAGCAATGTTAGTGCGATTTCTGTCAGTGTTGATTGCAACAAAGTTACGTAATTAGGGGGCTGGTTTAACAAGACCCTCAACGAAGACGAGGTCTACGTATTCTGCCCATCATCAGGACCATTTCTGTTCAAAATTATTGCTGGGAAACGATTTTAATTTTTGGTGTTTACAAAGCATTGCATACTTTACCACGCAATGTATGTAACGCGTACAACAGACCGCGCCTGCGAGTGTATGCTACACAGCTGCGTGCGGCCGAGTTGAAAGGCGGCGTTTATGTGCGTGCTCATGAGATACATTGAGTGGTGATGTTTTGAAGCCATTGTTTATTACGAAATACATAAAATTTTGATAATGATTCTTTAGACAAAAATTAGGAATTAACTAATAATATAAGATTTCATTAAAATTTGAAAAAAAAATTGACTTTGACCTTCAATAACTTCGTAGCTACTGGTTTCCCAGGTATAGTCTAAAAGACAAAAATGATACTGATGATGGGCGGAACGCGTGGACTTCGGCTTCGTTGAAGGTATTGTTACACACGTTATAATCATTTTGTTCAAATCATTGATGTCATCTTTTTAAGAAATGCGACGCATTAATGGCATCGCATAAATATGTGCGACATGTTTCGCACATATTTATCGAAAATAATCTTGATTAATCGGCAAACTTACAAAAATAGTAAGATACGTGCGTAGATTCATTATTTTCATTATTTACGTAGGTAAACAAGATAGTGTCTTTTGATTACGCGCGTGTAATTCTATGAATGAGCTCTAAATCCAGGAATCAGTAAAATTTTGGGAGATGAACAAACCTCATTATTTTGACCAATTATTATTATTAAAACTTTTAACTGTACATACTAGATTAGAATAGGGAAGAGATACAATCATTTTATTTTTAGATATACTTAAAAATTAACCGTGTATTTTTATCGTTTCTTTACCGTTGGATAGGTTGGATAGACAGGATAAAGGGTTGGGAACCCATGATTGAAGAAGCGTTTGAGTATTCAGCCTTTCGATCAAGAATACACTAGATGTCCGGTCAGTCTCAAAAATGGCACCTCAAATAGCGTCCCACTTATGAACAGGGCGCTTATTTTACACAAAGTAAGTGATAAAAGATGTGATTTTGTAAAAAAATAAGTGATATGAAAGTGATCGAATTAGAAACGAAGAGATCCGCAGGAGAACTAAAGTAACCGAAATCGCTCGAAGGATTGCTCAGCTGAAGTGGCAATGGGCGGGACACATAGCGAGAAGAACCGATGGTCGTTGGGGCGGGGCGGTTCTGGAATGGCGACCGCGCACCGGACGACGCTCCGTGGGTAGGCCCCCGACAAGGGGGACCGACGTGAGGGTGAAGGTTGCGGGAAGCCACTGGATGCGGGCCAAGCAGGACCGATCGTCGTGGAGATCCTTAGGGGAGGCCTATACCCAGCAGTGGGTGTCGTGCGGCTGATATGATGATGAAATGATATAAAATGTGAGTTTGTAACTTATAAGAGGTGATTATGTACAAAATAAGCGCCAAGTTTGTAAGTGGGACGCTATTTGAGGTGCCATTTTTGCGTACTGATTTAGTTAGTGAAACGTTATCTAGGATATTGATTCGGCCACAAAAGGTAGAGGTACTCACCACGGCCGCGACCGAGTGCGGCCAGGAACTCGGGCGAGGTCCTGGCCGTGAGCTGCGGCGGCGGCGGGCGCGCGGCCATCGCCGACGAGCACTCCGAGTCTAACAGGCAGGGATTGAAATACCGTTAAAAAAAATAACGACACAAAAAAATAACGTTAAAATTATTGTACCGGTAAAATAACCGTTAAATATAGCGTTTAAGTTGCATTGAGGAGCTCGGTGGCGCAGTGATTTAGCGCCTGGCCCAGCGATTGCGGAGGTTAAGCAACTTTCGCAAGGGTCGGTCATGAGATGGGTGACCAAAAATTTATAATCTTGAGCTTCTCCGTGCTTCGGAAGGCACGTTAAGCCGTTGGTCCTGGCAGAATTTGCAGTCGTTAACACCCACCAATCCGCATTGGGCCCGCGTGGTGGGTTATAGCCCATTCTCCTTATCCACCCATAAGGAAGGCCTGTGCCCCAGCAGTAAGGACATTAAAATGGCTGATGGATAGCGTCAAACTTTACCGGTGCAATAGTACCAGTAAAATTAACGTTATTAATTGGAAAAACGTTAATTTTAAAATAACGGTAACAAAAAGTAAGAAAAAACGTGAAAATTAACGTTATTTACTGAAATAACGTTAATTTCAATGTAACGTTACATTTAAAAATAACGTTGTCATTCCCCGCTAATATACAACATCACTTAATATACAACTAATCTATGCTCCAGCTAGGGTTACTAACACTCCCGGAATTCCGGGTTTTCTCCTGAAATTTCGGGAGTTTGATTCCCGTAATTAATAAAAAACTCTGATCCTTACATTTCTTAGAATGCTGGTCAGGGGTGCGATTGCGTAAGTTAATCGTATTCATTTGACAGTTCATATCGTATTCCATCGATTGTAATTTGTATGGGATGACATTTACACACATCAACTTTGTCTAGGGATACAGGTGTTATTTTCATACAAACGAGGTAACTTTGAAGCCTTGGTTTCCTGCCAGGGATGTACTGTGCTGTGATCTGATGACGGCTATCCAGGGAGTGAATGGAGGAGATTTAGATCGTTCTACACACCTAATTGATCTGACCAACATTCTAAAAGATCAATGGACATGTTTTGAAAGACCGCGAAAATAGCATGAAAATGTATGGATATCCTGAAACTGAGATCTCTGACCCATTAATCTTTTAGAATGCTGATCAGATCAGTTGGGTGTGTATAGCGATCTGAATCTCCTTCATTCACTCCCTGGATGGCCATTATCAGATCACAGCTAGGTCAATCCTTGGCGGAAAACCAAAGCTTCAAAGTTACCTCGTTTCTATGAAAATCGCTAGTGGCAACACGGCCTAATAGAGATTTTAGTGACATTTTTAATAGATTTGTGATTAGAGAAAACCTCGATTTCGATAAAGTCACAGTACGTGAGAATCGACCTACAGTGGTCATGCTAGAGAGCATAAAAAATAATAAAAAAATAAAAAACAAAATAACCGACTTCAAAAAACCAACCTCTAAAAAGCAAGAAGTAGTACTTACTCAAATCACTAGATACGCATTATCATTGTAATAATAAAAACACGTCTTTTGAAGTCAGGTGGGGCTTTTAGAATAAAAAAAAGAAGTTGTTCAGCCCCACCCTACCCGACTTCAATAGACTTGTTTTTATTATTACTATGATAATGCCTATCTAGTGATTTGAATATTATTTCTCGCTTTTTAAAGGTAGGTCTTTTGAAGTCGGTTATTTTGTTTTTAATCATTTTTTTCTTTTTTTTCTTTTTAGTGTAAGTAGGTACCTTCTGTATTAGGTAGTGTAGGCATATTATTTAGGTAAAAAAATCGGCTCAGTCAAACGTGAGATAATCGCGGAGAAACATACATACATACGGGTCAAACTGAGAACCTCCTTTTTTTGAAGTCGGTTAAAATACTATAACTTTCTCCTAAATGGAACAAATACTATTCTGAAAACCGCATCAAAATCGGTTCAGCCAAACGCGAGATAATCGTGAACAAACATACATACATATTTGCGGTCAAGTCTGCTAATGTTTTCGTCAAAATCGTAGTTCAATGGTGTTTGAATGAGCTCTTTGACACAGTTCTTATTTTTTAAACCCAAAACTGAAACACCTTTTATTTCTTAAACCGAAAAAGGAAACATATTGTGTCTTGATTTTGTGTTTAAGAAACAAGAACTGTGTCAAAAAGCATTACCATTAGAACACCATTGAACTACGATTTTGACGAAAACATTAGCAGACTTGACCCTCTGGTCAAACTGAGAACCTTCTTTTTTTTGAAGTTGGTTAAAAAGCTTGATGACTCACCCGCTTCGCCCCCGCTGTCTGAAGAGAAGTCAAGGGCCGAAGAGTTTGAGTACCGGTTGATGGACCACGTGTTGACGGCGACGTAGGGCTTGCTGACTGAAGCCTCGTTAATGTCGCCGGCCAACTGACATCAAACGAACATATTATGTTATGACACTTCTATAACGGGTGTATCAAGTAGAGATGAAACGGATAGTAGTTTGGCCGGATACCGGATATTCGGCCAACCATGTAGCCGGATATCCGGCTGAACTTAGCCGATTGGTGCATCGCACACACACATACTTGCGTAGGCGGCGCGAACGATCGGGTGGACTCGGTTCGATTCGGGTCTTTTCGTTGATGAGCGAAATTAGTAATTGTTTCATTCATTATCTTATTGTGTTGATTGATGTGCAGACACGTGCGTGATCGTTACAGGTTAATAATTATGCCCTTAATGCAGTATGAGTACTAATTAATTCATTTTCTATTACATTCATTTACTATAGTGTGATTAAAAATTTTAAACTAAAACTAATTATTTTCTTAAGTGATACTAAGACTAACTCAATAAAGCAAATAATTACTTAAAAATATATTTATTTTATCCAGATTTTTTTTAATTCAGCCGGATGCCTACCCGGCCGTATAGTAGTTATCCGGTATTCGGCCGGATAGTATTAAAGCCGCCGGATAGGCCGGATACCGGATAGTTACCGGATATCCGTTTCATCTCTAGTAATAAGACCCTCAACGAAGCCGAAGTCCATACATTCCCCCCATCAGGATCATTTTTGTCTTTTTGACTATACCTGGGAAACCAATAGCTACGAAGTTATCGAAGGTCAAAGTAAAAAATCATATTTATAATATCTTATTTAATTCGTTATTTCCTAATTTTTGTCCAAAGAAACATTATAATTTTTTTAAGTATTTCGTAACAAACAAAACGTCATCACTTAATGTATCTCATGAGCACGCACATAAACGTTGCCTTTCAACTCACAACAACAAACGTATCAAAATCGGTTCAGCCAAACGCGAGATAATCGCGGACAAACATACATACATACATACATACGAGTCAAACTCAGAACCCTCTTTTTTTTGAAGTCAGTTAAAATACTAAAACCTTCTCCTAAGTGCAACAAATACTTTACTGAAAACCGCATCAATATCGGTTTAGCCAAACGCGAGATAATCGCAGACATACATACATACAGGTCAAACTGAGAACCTCCTTTTTTTTGTTTGTTTTTTGAAGTCGGTTAAAAAGGAGATTCATGCATGACAAAATCATTCAATTCCTGAGGCAATAAGAATTAAGATTATGACTCTACTAGGCGTCGAATGTTTTTTGCTATCCTTCGGGAATAATACTTTTTTTGGGATGAAAGGTACCCTATGTCTTTCTCTGTACCCCTGACAATGTATATGTAAAATTTCATGATGATCGGTTCAGTAGTTAAGACTTGAAGCGTAATAAATAAACTGACTTTCGCATCGAGTGTGCGTAGGTGGCAAGCGGGGTTATGATTAGAAACCGGATAATCGGATGCGTATTTATTTACCTAAAGTTATTTTTTGTTAACATTTATGGAAGCGACTACTTAAAAATTTTTAAAATTCTTAAAATGTGTATATTCCCATGAGGTTTAATAGACCTTGTTACAATGTTATAAGATTGTGTTTGCTCCGTCATAAATCACTGACAATAAAAGTAGAGAAAAGCAACCTATTACGTTTGTTACAGGCCAACAGGAATTTGTGCCAAATTGGGTTAATTTATTACATTTTAGGGTACTCCGGATTAATCAATTTTAGTTTATACTTACACTAAAATTTATAAATGCCGGAATCGTTAGATGTTTTCAAAATCCTTGGATTATTTCGATCACTGAGTGCCTTCTAATAGCTTTTCTACTAAAGATTTAGCGTAAGTCTTTTATTCTATTAGGAACTCGCTTGGAACCAATGCTGGCAGTGGTGGATTTACCAGCAGGCTGAGTAGGCTTGAGCCTAGGGCGGCAGATTTTTGGGGCGGCAAATTTGGGGACCAATTTACTACCGATCGACCACTCAGAATTTACCTAACATAAGAACTGTAATATGCATCCGAATATCCGATCTCTACACCCCGGACACTCCATACAACCGCCCCATTATAAACAGATGACGTCATTATGACGTTTTTGTACACGCGCAACTGTGTGTGTAAGCCTAGGGCTACCGTGCAGTTTGTACTGTACTGTATATAGGCCAATCAATAAGAAGTTATAGAGTGCGTGAGGAGGAACCTAAGCGATTTCTTCAGAAATGTATTCAGGGTGCTTAGGGAGAAAACATACTAAAAGTCCTGACGTCTAGGAGGTGAGGCGGAGGGAGGGGAGGGGGACAAAGGCCCCATTTTTAGGTTTTTCACCAATATCTCAAAAATGGCGCTTTGTAGCGAAAAATGTTCTAAAATAAAATGAAAGCTTATCAAATTTTCTATAACTTTGGTTCTATTCACTTTTTCCTATTTCCCAATAATTGTTGAGCTACACACTCCGGAAAAGTGAATTCTACAACTCCTTTTTAGACAAATATTGAGAGCCTTATAAACAAAGTCAAGTTATTTACACAACTGATAACTCAAGAACGGTTGCCCGGATTTAAATTAAATTTAGCATACATATAGTTTATAACCTAAATTAAAACATAGAATACTTCTTATTCTGATCAAAGGTTCCCTAGGGTCCACGTGGACGAAGACGCGTGCGGAAGCTAATTGACCTTTAACTCCAAAAATACTTACAACTGATACAAAGTTTGTTTGCAGTAAATATTTGTCTAGAAAAGGCCTTTCTAATGATATATCATTCGTTGGTAGAGGGTGTGTAGAACAACTCTTTTGGCCATCTTGCCTATCATCCAAATTTTCACATTTCCTGAACGAGTAGCCCAAAAACGGTTGGAAATACGAACAAAGTGTATTTAACTAAAGTTATAGAGATTTTTTTCCTACAACGCACCATTTTTGAGATATGGGTGAAAAACCTCAAATTAGGACCTTTTTCCCCCCCTCCTCCCTCCGCCTCGCCTCCTAGACGTCAGGACTTTTAGTATGTTTTCTCCCTAAGCATCCTGAATAAGTTTCTGAAGAAACCGCTGAGGTTCCCGCTCACGCACTCTATACCCTCTTTTGAGCAATTTGTTAATCGGACTAATAAGCGACGTTCAATTCATATTTATTAGAACTTTTTAGTAAATAAAGTTACGACGCATTGCTTTGAATTTCAAAATAAAGTTTATAGTTGACAAACACCACTAAACGAGCAGTCGATACGGCACGCGGGGTGGGGTGAGGTAATTGATTCTGGGGCGGGACGGGGATTGTTCTTTTTGCACGTAGTACTAAACTAATATATATTCTGTGGTTATGATACAAAAGCAATACAACAAATGGGTACTATAAGAACATTATCGCTATCATAGTTAATTCTGTGTTATGTGGTCTTATGAGAGCGAATGTCAGTCTGCTTAATAGTTAGATATAAAATAGCTTTTGGTTTTATTTACCGCGGTGCAAACGGAAGAGCCAGGACGTATTTCTCTCTCCTTGAGGTTTTTCTGAAATAAAAAGAAAAAAGCGTTTTATATCTGTTAGTAGTGGTACCAGGGCTCTGTCACTCCGCGCGCAAGTATGAAGCACTCGGAGGTCAAATTTCATACGTCATAAAAGATAAGACCTACGCGATAGAAAGAGAGGCAACTACAAGGTGAATGTTTTGGAGCGAAGGGAGCTGTGCGACCAGAATTGCATTTTATTGTGTCGGAGCAAGAGTCGCAATTTATTTAAACAATTTTGCGAAGTGCAACTTGTGTACGCTATTACTATTATCTACTAGCGGCCGCCCCCGGTTTCACCCGCGTGGTTCCCGCTCCCGTGGGAATATCGGGATAAAAAGTATTCTATGTTTTAATCCAGGCTATCTACTATCTGTGTGCCAAATTCTAACTAAATCCGTTCAGTAGCTTTTGCGTGATTCAGGAACAAACATCTAAATATCCAAACCCACAAACTTTCACATTCATAATTTTAGTAGGATTCTGTGGTGAAACTCAGAAACAAAGTTAAGGTATGATTCCGATCTCGGCAGCAGCAGCAGTGTTGCCGCAGCAGTGCACTCCAAATTGAACCCTAATATTACGTTTGAAAGGCTCACTTTGATGTGAGCGGAGAAGCGACGCGACACTGCTGCGCAACACTGCTGCGCGACACTGCTGCGCAGCAGTGCTGCGCGGCACTGCTGCCGCAACACACTGGTCCCCATACATTCTTTATAGGTTTATATGAGACTACATTCCGAGCTCGGCAGCAGTGCTGCGCAGCACTGTCGCGCAGCAGTGTCGCGCAGCAGTGCTGCTGACATCGGAATCATACCTTTACGGTTAAGGGGAATGTAGCCGTCAATTATTTTTATTACTCTTAAACCAGGTCAATATTAAAAAAAGAGGAAACAACTACCTTAATATTTATCTAATATTTATTGAATAACTCTCAAGTATAACTCGGTTTATTAAAGAAAGGGATTGAAAATGGCGGCTCTTCTATTTGCCTCTCGCTCACACAACACCTACATACTCACTTTTTATCGCTTGCTCTTTTATAAAGGTTATCACATGTCGCAATTATCAATCCCTTCTACAGGGTCATTTTGTATTCACCATCCAAATTTTGAGGATGTGTTCAGTCCATGAAACTGAACAACTTTCTTTAAGGAACACATGGACAAATATGTAAAAAAAATCGACTATCCATACAAATCAAAAAGATCACGTGATCAATTTAGTATGGGATAACCAAAATTTTGTGGCGAAATTCTACACGTTTCTTAAAGAAAGTTCTTTTGTTTTATGGACTGGACACATCCTTGAAATTTGGACGGTAAGTTCAAAATGACCCGATATAAACGACCGAGGTAAACTTTTATTAATTATTTCTTTAAAATGGTTTTAAGCCAAAAGAGGGGTGTTAGATAACTTATGGCCGTCACCGAGTCGCTTTCCTTTTCCCTTTCGCCCTCAACTTTCAATCCACTTGCGTCAAACGCATGCCAAAAAAAAATTAAAAAAGATAAGGCATGCGCTACTGCATGCCTCTAATGAAAGCTCAAAAGGAAAGGGAAAGCGCGTGGGTGATGACAGAGGCTTACTCGTTTGAGCTGCATCTCGGCGAGCGCGACGGATTTAGAGGGCCACATCATCGGCCTGCTCGCTTCCTGCTCGAGGTCGCTCGACTGGACCGATTTAGTCGCACTCGTCTAACGATATAAAAATATATATATATAAGGTCCTTCTTAAATAGTGCACATAATTTTAAAGGGTCAATGTACTCATGCATACAATCAACTTTTACTATGGGACCACAGATCACCTCCCAATAGATACCGCATACAAGCCAACAGACGCGCGCAATACATACTTGCTTTAGCTAGCATAACTTTCTGTGCAGATTTTTTTACCGGTGAAATGTTATGCCATATTTTTGATAACTTTACGTCTTAGCAGACATTCTACACTATTTCACTTCACAAAAAGCATTTAAAATATATTTTGGTTACAAAACAATTCTCGAAACTGTAATGAACTCGGACGTACTTAGGGTTTAGATTTGGTCGGGACTGAAGTCGTGATTCCATACAAATATGCCCGTTGATGCTAGCTAAAGCAAGTATGTGTTGTGCGCGTCTGTTGCCTTGATGCGGTATCTATTGGGGGGTGATCTGTGTATGGGACCAACATTGAAATCGCGAAAAAAAAATATCAGCTGTTCCATAGAAAATATAAAATCGAATAGATCAAAATGTATGGAACAGCTGATTTTTTTTTTCGCGATTTCAATGTTGGTCCCATAGTAAAAGTTGTTTGTATGCATGAGTACATTGACCCCTTAAAATTATGTGCACTATTTACGAAGGAACTTATATTTAAAAAAACACCCGACACAAAATAACCCCTAATGCCGAATACGGTAGATAGGGACCGTGAAAATGAACAACTTTTACTAAAAGACCATCTCGAAATCGCGAAAAAAAAATCTGCTGTTTCATACATTTTGATATTTGCGTTATTAATTTTTGCATCACTAGACGGCGTTTATGGAAAGAGAAGTGTCAAAATTGGCTTTTAAAAATAAACGGCCTGTACCAAAGAGGCAAGTAAGCGCTCGCTGGCTGACATCTGCCCAAAGAGAAACATTTTAGGGTTACATCTGCCTGCTAACCCGAATACTTTTCGAAGCTTAGTAAAAAAAATCACATCGACACATACATTTTTATCAACGCCATCTATCGAGCCTGCAGTTTTTTGTCATTTGAAAAGCCCTCATTGTACGTCGTTTTGTACCGCAAGCGGTATGAAGTTAGCCGCTTCAGTTGTGCATTGTCAATTTAATTGCATTGTAAATTATTTGACTTCTGTCTATCTATTAGTACCTTTCCGATACGACTGAAGCTCTTTAGATTATAGTCCGTTCGCTTAGATGGTGTCGGTACACACGCAAACACTTGTGTTCAGAGACGGGAATACCGGCAACAAACACAACCTTTCACTACGGCGACACTATCTAAGCGAACGGACCTTAATAACTTACGCGTTGGTCGTCCAGCCCGACGACACTAGCGGCGTCGCTAATTTGTGGCTCGCGCAGCAACTGTTCCCTTAAGCCTGGCGGGTACGCCGGTATTTCTATGGTCTAAGGATTTCACAAAAAAAGACAGAGATTATTATTTACAATATAACATGTTAGATTAAAATCACAGGTATTAAACGCGTTTAAACTAAAACATAGGTGTTTAAACACCTACCTTTTCCCGACGAAGACTTTTCCACCGCAGAGGTGTCACCAGTCAGCCTGTCCGCCATCGAAACGTTGGTCGGAAAAATATCGGATGTAAGAAGACCTTCAACGAAGCCGAAGTCCACGTATTTCGCCCTTCATCAGGATCATTTTTGTCTTTTAGGCTACCAATAGTTACGAAATTATTGAAGATCAAAGTAAAAAAATGTTTTTCAAATTTTTTTTAAAATCTTATTTTATTCGTTATTTCCTACTTTTTGTCTAATAAAACATTATCAAAATTTTAAGTATTTCGTAACAAACAATGGCTTCAAAACGTCGTCCCTCGATGTATCTCATGAGCACGCACATAAACGCTGCCTTTCAACTCGGCCGCACGCAGCTGTGTAGCACACACTCGCAGGCGCGGTCGTTACACGTCGTAGGTCGTACACGTTACATTGCGTGGTAAAATGCTTTTTTAACACCAAAAATCAAAATCGTTTCCTAGCAATAATTTTTACCGAAATCCTGATGATGGGCAGAATACGTAGACCTCAGCTTCGTTGAAGGTTTATTACACCCGGTAGGTAGGTGTGAAAATACCAATGTTTATTTTAAATACGTTTAATACATGTGATCTAATAAAATGCAACGCGAATGTTAGAAAGTATATAACGGCGGTGGCCAACAAGTCGATCGCGATCGACCAGTCGATCTCTGGAGACAGTGCAGTCGATCGCGAGAGACAGAACAAAAACTGCTTTGCTTGTGGTAGCAAAGCAAGTAGCAACCGAACGGGCGGGAGGACAGTGACCTCCCGCACTATATCGATAACCTTAACCTTTCACTACGGCGATTCCAAGCAAATTCCAAAACTAAAAAACAGACAGCAAGCCAATGATTGTGGCAATTTTACGTAGTACTTTATACTATATGTACTTCTGTACTTTATTTTAATTTACTGCTTCAAATCTACAAAACTAAAAATGATTTTGTTTGAAATTCGACTTTTTTCTAATTATTTAATAAACTATAGTATTTACAAAAACCATTGCAAATGAAAATATGTTGTCAAAGATATTACCTACCCTAAGACACATTATTTGTTTAAATCGGTCAAGTGGTTGTTGAGAAAATCAACCAATTTCCGATACTCGACTTCCGCATCTCTTCCCTCTACCCCTCCCCCCTCCACCAGTTTATAATGCGACAACCGCTGTATTCTTGTTCAGGAGATCATGCTGAAGACAATGATACCGGTTGTCGGTGGAGCACTCTCTTGTCCAGCGGGAATTGTAAATAGACGACTTTCGTAAATGTGGCATCCCCTCTATGTTTGCAGAGAACTGAAATCTATGGAAGTGTAATTGCAAACAAATATTGTTGGCACCACGGGACCGAAAAAGTACAACCCGCTTAGCTTTAGCCGGGCCAGCCACGCGCCTGGTGACTGACGTTAGCGTTCTTTACAATAAATTGCAGTATGTGTTGTAGAGAAAAGACAGAAAGAGATAGTTTATTAGAAATGACGTCCTGTGTAGTTAAATGGTGTAAAAGACGCAAAGAAGGCAGTAAAATATGCAGAAATAACGTATCATATTTTTTCGTTAAAGTATAGAAAATATGTATGAGTATACAAATTATGGTCGCTAAAAAGCAAATAAGCAACCAGTGCTCAGGGGCCTTACTATGAGCTCTTATAGCAGGACTTAAATTGAACTGCCTTACTTATTCGTACTATGACCTCAACGGTTAGTATGAAAGCAGGTCTTAAGCAGTCCTGTTTAAGGCCTGCTTTTGAACTGAACGGTTTCTTATTTGCTGATGGTAAGCCCCCTGATGCTCTGTGCTACATAATTAAATGCCAGCATTTTTAGTTCCATCCACTTAGTTGTACTTTTCGTGTGGGGCCATTCTTTGAGCGCAATGCTTGTTTCATGGATTTTAGTTCGCAGTTTGTTTGTATGAAAATCAACTGGTGTTTTTATATGACCGCCACTATACAGGGTGTCCCAAAACTTTGCCACTCGAAGGGAAAGTTCCTTAAATATTGAACATAGGAAATTTTACTAAAAGAAGACTTAATTTTGATTTTTAAAATAATTGGGACTGCATTCGAAGATTATCAAAAAATCGCATGCCTTAACCAGGAATCGAACCCACCAAATTAGAAATAAAAACTATATTTTATTTTTACGATACCGATCGAAAGGGTTACTCATTAGGATTGTTTTTTGTTAAGTAACACAGCTGTACATCATCTTAAACAAAAGGAAGACCATGAAATTTAACATTTCAATTTTAATCATTAGGGTGGGTACCCACTTAGGTTCGCGAACCTCCGCGCTCCGCGAACCTGCACCGAAAATATCGTTTATCCTCTGCTGAAACAGGGCGCCCAGGTGAGTACGTGAGGGAACTCGTATGAGAAGCTGGTTCGCACAGGCACACACTGTAGCCAAAGTAAAAAATATTTGTTTTTGCTATGGATCACTGTTCTAGGTTCGCGGAGCGCGGAGGTTCGCGAACCTAAGTGAGTACCCACCCTTACGTATGGTATCAATTTGTATAGGAATGAATGCGGTTTTTTTTAAACAAAACGTCAATATTTAAATGTTGCAAAGTTTTGGGACAGCCTGTATATTGTGGTATGTGTCGTACGCCGAGGTCGGGGTCGGGCGGCGCGTGCGAGCTCGGCCACATCCTGACGCCGGCCAGCGGGCAGCAGGTGTCCAGCACCGTGTACGCCCAGCACTTCACGCGCGCCTCGCTGCACGCCAGCGCCCTGTCGGCTGCTTCGTGGACCTGGGAAATGGCGCACATGGCTCGTAAGCGTATCGTAAAAACGCGACGAGTACGATACGAGCGAGTTCTACACACGAATCGTAGAGTCATCATCATCATCATCATATCAGCCGCACGACACCCACTGCCGGGTATAGGCCTCCCCCAAGGATCTCCAAGACGATCGGTCCTGCTTGGCCCGCATCCAGTGGCTTCCCGCGACCTTCACCCTCACGTCGGTCCCCCTTGTCGGGGGCCTACCCACGGAGCGTCGTCCGGTGCGCGGTCGCCATTCCAGAACCGCCCCGCCCCAACGGCCATCGGTTCTTCTCGCTATGTGTCCTGCCCATTGCCACTTCAGCTGAGCAATCCTTCGAGCGATGTCGGTTACTTTAGTTCTCCTGCGGATCTCTTCGTTTCTGATTCGATCACGCAGGGAAACGCCGAGCATGGCTCTCTCCATTGCACGCTGGGTGACCTCCTTATATATACCATAGTTAGCGACTACGAATCGTAGAGTAGGCCTACGCCTAGGAACAATATCTACATATTGTTCCAGAATATAAACTAGAGCTTCACGTCGACCGAAATTCATCACCAAACATATAGAAAGTATTTTCTACGCTTTCTTATTTACGCCAGTACTCTTACTCTACGAAATTTGACTAATAAAATTGACTCTAATAAAAATAATGAATTGCCCTATGTTTATAATAATAATATTCCTCATAATCCAAAATCAATATTTTTGACTCCGGTGATAGAAAATGACGTATATAAAATTATAAAGGGATTAAAAAATACTCCTTCGGCTGGCTATGATGGTCTCACTACTGATATAATAAACAGAAGTGCTTTTTATATTACGGTGCCTCTAACCCATGTTATAAACCTATCTATCTCGCAAGGTCAATTTCCGTCTCGACTGAAACTATCAGTAGTAAAACCGATTCATAAAAAAGGGCCGAAAAACGATTTAAGTAACTACAGACCCATAACGCTAATTACAATATTTGCGAAGATCTATGAAAGGGTTATTTTAGAAAAGTTAATTGCATTTATAGAATCATCTGCATTACTTAAAACAGAGCAATATGGTTTTAGAAAAGGAAGCTCAACCACTCTAGCCTGTTTTCATCTAATGAAGCAAATAACAGAAACACTTGATAAGGGTAACAATGTACTAGCCATCTTCTTAGACATGAGCAGGGCCTTCGACTTTGTCTCACACTCATTATTAATACATAAATTAGAACGGTATGGGGTAAGAGGAACTGCCTTAAATTTGATGAAAAGCTATCTCGGAGATCGTTTGCAGAGAGTAGAAATCACTGGATATTCAAATACGTCCAATAATCTGAGGAAAAATTTTGCTTCAGGTTACATTAATAATGGCTGTGGCGTACCTCAAGGAAGCATACTTGGCCCATTATTATTCCTACTTTATATTAATGACTTGCCAAACGTCGTCGATCAGCAGTGTATACTATTCGCTGATGACACTACTCTAATAATTAAATCTGACAATAAAGATGACATTCAAAATATTGCACAGCGTAATTTCAAAGAAGTAATAAAATGGCTCGAAATAAATAATCTGAATATTAATATAAATAAAACCAAATTCATTAATTTTAGGACTCGTAACTCTATACGTAAGCATTTAGACATAACTTATAATGATAATAATATTGAAGAGGTGACAGAATTAAAATTTTTAGGTATAAATATTGACAACAAATGTGACTGGAAATCGCATATAAATTTAATGATTAGTAAATTGGATCGATTTGTATACGTATTATATAGAGTGAAACATGTTGCATCAAAGGAAGCAGCACTTATGGCCTACCATGGCTATGTGTCCTCGGTCCTGCGATATGGCATTATATTATGGGGAAACTCGGTAGAAATGCATCGGGCTTTCAAATTACAAAAAAAATGTGTTCGTACAATTTGTGGTGCTGGCTATTTAGATAGCTGCAAACCTTTGTTCAAGGCCTTAAATATTCTGCCCTTGCCTTGCCTTTACATTTATGAGATTAGTATATTTGTAAAAAAACATGATCATTTATTCAAAAAAAATCAAGACTTCAACTACAGAGGTAGAAAAGGTACCAACTTACGAATTCCCGGTCAAAGTCTGGTATTACATTCCAAAAACTCATTTTGTATGGCAATACGTATTTACAATAAAATACCAAATAACGTCAGAGAACTACCTACAACTAAATTTAAAAGCAAATTGTTTAACATTTTAATAGAAAAGACATATTACTGTATTAATGATTTCCTAAACGATAAAATTATTGACATTGCACGCTAATTATAACTTTTGACATCTTCTATTGCTGACATTCCAATAATTTAATTTCATTTTTATTAATTTAGTGATTTGATAAATATTGACATTATGTAATAAAATTGTATTATCTAGTTAAATCTAAGTATTTGCACGTTGAAACATTCGACAGAATATGCTGGAAATATAATTATAACATCTTGTATGTACCATATTTTGCAAATAAATGAATTATGAATTATGAATTATGAATTACGCTTACGCTACGACGCCGTGTGCGGACTTCTTTGAACATGTACTATAGGCAACAGCGTCGCTTAACCAGTTTGCAACAAAATTCGTGTTCGCGCGTATCGCCCCTGCACGAACTAAACGTATGTGACAGCGGGCGCGGCGTGCAAGCGATTTTAACCTTAGCAGTGGTTAAGCGACGCTGTTGCCCATGGTACGTGCTCGTATTGCTCTCGTACGACGCGCGTATTACGATACGATTACGCTACGACGCCGTGTGCGGAGGGGCTTACACGACCGAAAGCAAAAACAGCTCTTATGAAAAAAAAAATAGTTTTTATGAATGAGTAGCTAGCTATTTTTAAGAAACAGTTGTCATTTCAATTCGCGAATTGATATGAAAGTTGGAAATTAATATGATATTAGCGGCCACCCGCGACTTCGTCTGCGTGGAAAGTTTTTTACTATCCCTCGAGAACAGTATTTTTATTTTTTACTTTTCTGTGCCGCTGACAACAAAATTTCATGATGATCGGTTGAATAGTTACGACGTGAAAGCGAAATAAACAAACAAACTTAATTTCGCATTTATAATATTAGGTTATACTAGTATATATTATATTCTGTGATATTAGTAAATATGAATTAGTAATGAAAATTCACTAAAACCCTGATTTAAGATGTCAAAATGTTGATCGAATGGCAAAACGCGACGACTGAGGAGAAAAAAATGCATGTTTTTCACATTGTGCATCGGAAAGTGGAGCCCTTTCACCTGGCAACACGAACAAAAGTCCATTATCACTCTCTTTTATTCCCTCATTGATAAATGAGAATTTATCAGCTTATTTTATTAATTTTAGTTACTTTTTACTTTACAAAAAGGTTGTATTATAATAACATTATATTAAATCATAATAATAATACATGCTGACATTTTAAATAATTTGATTCCCGCAGTGATGTGGTTCGCGGTTCCACTCATGATTACAAGCAACTTTTACTATATGGCCAACTCTGTGGGTGCGAAAAAAAATCAGCTGTTCCATACATTTAGGTCGAGTAGATATTGTGCTTTTGTATGGAAGATTTTCTTTTTCGCACCCACAGAGTTGTCCCCATAGTAAAAGTTGCTTGTACTCATGAGTGGAACCACCCCACTGCGGGAACCGAATGATTAAAATTTCACGATGTATATCATTGATTAAAAGACTTACCTCACAGGCGGTTCCTGGGGAAAACATTGACAGTTCCCTTTTGAGCTGCGCCAGCGCCACGTGCTCCCTGGGGAAGCCCTCATCGAACTCCGACTTGATAGCGTTGGCCAGTCTGTGCAGCAGGGTGTCCAGCCGGTACACGCGGTACTTGCTCACATCCACCCCTACGGACACAAAACATTTATTAGGTACTAACATTCTTAAGGATTCCCGGAGTTTTTGGCGCCATTTAGTCGAGTTCGGTTCGGTGACTATTTTAATTATTTGCAAATTAATTCATAATGGATATTGTGTCTTAAAATTGGTGCAGTTTTGTGGTACATGTGTCTACGAACAATATGTGAGATAATTGAAATAGGCGCGATCTTGGTTGTGTGAAGCTGAGACTTTTATTGTAGTGGTGGCTACCTCGGCTGAACTTACCGAGTAAACTGTCTTGATATACTTGGTGCCAAATGCTCCAAACAGCATTGTAATGCAATGCACCCGCATTCTAATGTAAACTGAAACAATCTACCACTGAACTATTCAACACTTGACACTGGTAAAAATTACTTCCAAAAGGAAAGTAGATTACCAAAACAAAAATAAGAAGAAGAAGAAGAAGACCTGTAACATTTCGTCGTAACATAACGTTACGTTACGACGAAATGTTATAGGTCAGTACAGCGAGCCGAGCCGCTCGCTGCAAGCGTCGCGTGCTCCACCCAACTGTCTGTATTTTGGCGAATCCCTTTGAGTGTTACGTTATTAATTTTAGGTCAGTGCAACCTCAAGCGTCCGTCGTCGCGAGCGCATGTAAATCGGGCATCGGAGTGTCTTTTAGTATTGAATTTTGTCATTGACGGTAGTTATATTTTAGTAATAATGAAATAATTAAGCAAAATCATAGAATCCAGAAACACGACTCCTTTATCCTACATTTCGATCCTGACTATGTTCCGAAGAGGAGTTTCCGACAATGTTCGATCAACAGATCAGTGCTTCCCAAACAGTGGTACGCGCACCTCTGGTACGCAAGGTTGCATCAAATGGTACGCGGAGCAATGAATGAAAATATACTTTTTTCAAATAAGTTCACATAATATCTGTCGTGTGTGTGATGCGGATCAGTGCAGACGCATACTAAAAACAATTAGCGAACGCGTAACGCGACCGTGTGCCGCGGTTCGTATAGAGCCATGAGCGAAAAACTTGTGGTAAATGAACTCCTGGCGTTCCTACAACAAAAGCTGGACGTCATGGATGTGGTGAGCGCACTGCAAATTTGCAAGTCCAACTTCAGCGAGGACGATGTGGTCACGGCGAAGAAACTTTTGTACGAGTCTCTCGGCAAAAGCGACCAGATGGTGTCCCGGAGACGTGACAGGAACGGGACACAGAAGAGCCTGGAGGAGATCATCACCCTGTTCAAGGAAACCGATCCCGATGACGTGCCCGAAGTTCGTGGCGAGGGACCTCAACCGAGGGACCGAGCCCGAGCGCCGCCGCCGCCACCGTCTGTCACCCCGCGGGACGGTCGCGCACGAGATTGCCGGACTATAGTACAGTAGCCCGTAGTACATTTAAATTACGAGAAAGGTTACCATTTGCCGTTGTGATATAGTTATTTATTACGAAATTATAGATACTTTAACCCAAGTTTTATTGAAGTTTACCACATGGTTTAGCTATTGTCATGTTCTACAGCTTTGTTTGATTGCCACTGATAATAGTAAGACTATGGTAAGTGACCATACACAAATTTAAGACCAGATAAAGTCCATCCATTTTCATCTGGTCTTAAATCTGTGTATGGCTACTTTTCATAGTCTTACTATTATCAGTGGCAATCATTTTTGGAGATATACAAATATAGGTTACGGCGGGTTGCAATCTGTAAAACTTGGGTTAAAGTATCTATAATTTCGTAATAAATAACTATATCACAACGGCAAACTGTAACCTTTTTCGTAATTTAAATGTACTACGGGCTACCGTACTATCTTAACGGAATTTTGCCGCCAACTCACGGCCGCAGTCGCAGCAGCCAGCTCCCGTCGATGTAATAGCTTCTTCGCCGAATGTCGTCCGACCGGGCCAAGATGAAGATGGTTTCATCGAAGTTCGGAACAGAAAGCGACAGCGGCAGCGAATAAGGCAGAATCACCATGGCACCGCACCGACAGGGCCTAACTTCCTACTGCGAGCTGCCATTCCAACCACGGCTGTGTACCTGTCCCGCCTGCACCACACCACCACCGTGCAGGACGTGATAGAGTACCTACATCAAGAAGAAAAGCAACTTTTGTTTGTGAGTTCAGCCTCTGGAGTCGCGCCATAATACCAATTTCAAGGCGTTTGTGGTGCGCATCCCGACAGCGAGGCTGGACCTCGTCATGAAGGACTTCTGGACGCAGGGCGTGGTGTACATTGCCCTGTGCCCCCTATTCGACACAGAAAATAGTGTCAAATTAATTATTTACTAACATCACTATTAAGTTATTCACTAACATCATTGTTTTATATTTTCGTATAATATGTTTAATTTGTAAGGTATATATCTATGGGCCATTGTTGCCTGAATATAAATTTTAATAAATAAATAAAAAAATAAGCATTTTTAAATCGTCAATTCTTTTACCCTACACCTCATTATGACGTCTTTTAACTGACAAGAAAAATGTTACAATTCACATAAATTAATAAATAAATAACATTATTTAATTAGATCATTACTTAATGAATCAATTTACAGGTTTCTAACTAAATTCAAAATCATTCAGTCGAGGCTAGGGTTACCATATCTCAGGATTTGTCCTGAGATCTCAGGATTTTTGGACTCTTCTCAGGATTGCGGGCGGATTTTGCATATCTCAGGAAATCTCAGGATTTTTAGAATTTTCAATAAAATACAGTGCATTTTAAAGATTTTTTGAACAAAAAGTAAAACTAAAAATAATATTTTAACTTTGGTAATAAATTGCACAAAAATAATAAAGGTACGAATAGAAAGGATAAATAAGTCGCCGTCGCCCCCCCCCCCCCCCATTCACAAACTGCTAGAAATCTCAGGATTTTTAAAGGGAGTGGGGCCTTTTCTCCGGACTTAAATGCAATATGTTACAGCTAATACCCGAAGTGCGGCTAAACCTAGTTTTAGCCGGCTAAAACTAAGTGTAGCCGATAGCTGTTGGCTAAAACTAGGTGAAACCGATCTGCCTTACTTCTGTAGGTCCCGAATATAGGTTAGAAATTTAAGGCGAGCGCGAAGCGCAGCGTAGCGTGAGCCTTAAATTTCAAGGTTATTTTTTTTAACAGACAACAGAAAAAACTTTCTTTATACCCCATGCTGGACCAAGTTTTAGCCGGCTACACCTAGTATTAGCCGCTAGCAAATCGGCTACACCTGGTTTTAGCCAACAGCTAGCGGCTAGACCTAGTTTTAGCCGGCTAAAACTAGGATTAGCCGCACTTCGGGTATTAGTCGTAACATATTAGGTCTTTACCTATGAAATTGCCGATATTTTGTCACATACAGAGAAAATAATAACTTCTATAATTTAAAATTTTAACAAAATCGTGAATATTACATCGAATTATGATCATGATAGTTAACTATCAGTAAAAATAAAGTCCATATTTTAGCTTTCGTGACATTAAAAAAAAGATCTTGAAAGTGACTCTTTTTTTGTGAGCAAAAAAAGGGTGACCGAAGGGGTTGTAACTTAACCAAAACTTATTTTTTCGCTTATCTTAAATGGAAATAAGTTAGCATAGTGTTCAAACATTAGTACATAAAAGTTTTGTTACATGAGTGTTCATGGTTGTTAAATGAACAAAGAAAATGCTATTATGAAAAATGCAACTTCTTGAAAAATCTCCATACAAATCGGCAATTTCATAGGTAAAGACCTATTATTATTTCTGCAACATGCGTGTTAGAGGTTTTTCTTGGAGGGGTTCGTAGAAAAATCTAATTGGGAACCACTGCTCTAGACAACACCTCACAAACTAAACCCTTAACCACACCCCGAGCACTCCTTACAAGCGCAGCGTTTCAACTACCTATTACACAGACGCTACACAGTGATGTTTTTGCACACGCACAACTGTGTGCATGAAGTCTAGGGCTATTGAATGAGCACACGGATCGGCACACGAACTTGCGCGATGGGGTGAGGTAATCGATCGTGGGGCGGGGCGGAGAGTTTCCTTTCTGTACAGTAGTACTTATATCTATTCTGTGCCTTAACTTTAATTATCTCAATAGATTTACCTGCTCTAAAACACATCTGTTGAATGAAGCTCCGTACTGCAAGAAGCTTGTCAGGCATAGTAAATAACGGCGGGATGGTCGCCAATTTGGAGTTATTCTGTTTCAGGAATTTTGTCAATTTGATCAATAGCTGACGGTAGTCAGACCCTGGAACCCTTTCATCTGGCATATCAAGACCTATTTCTTTAGCGCCGTGCTTCACATCCGATTGATATCCGATTGGGATCTCACCTGTATCAAATGTAATCTTAATTGAGTATTACAGAAAATGTACAAATTCAATGAGCAGAATAAGGTTTCTTTTCTTTTCTGATTTATCTTTTGGTATTCAGTAATTTGTCTGGTTTCAGAGCTATGCCAATGGTCATACAGTTTAAGGTCTCAGTATATGTGACGGGATTTTTTTCTTGACCGGATGGAACGGGGCGATTTCTTGACATCATTGCATATAAAATTATAGTAACGAGAACACGGACGGGACAGGGAAAAATGTATGGTGCACACCAAATCTCAGTCCAGTCCGAGCTACTTTCCCGTCACATATACATTGATCGAGATTATACTATTCTTGTTTTATGTGGGCATACGATGACAGCATATGCTGGACATTTTATATGCTATTATAGTATTATGACTTATCTGTGACTACTGCAAAGAAATTGTGTGACCTAACCACCCATAAAGGTAGGGGTTCTTTGACGCGTATAAACGCACTATACATGCGCGTAAGTTGATTCATATCGAAATAGCAAGCTGGGTTGTTAGTTGCGAACAAACGCTCCGGGCTGCATATAAGCAAAATCTAACTCTCGAGTTTTGATGGTGATCTCTGATTGGTCAAGAAACTCAGTAGTTAGGTTTTGCGCGCAAACTCTAACTCCCCAGTTTCGCGCTAGTTCGATAGTGATCTCTGATTGGTCAAAAAACTCAGTAGTTAGGTTTTGCCCGCAAACTCTACCTACTGAGTTCCCATCCACCAATGAGCGGGCTTCAAAATTCAGTTGTCAACTGTCTGAACACGACTGTGGTAGCGTATTTTTTCTTCTACTCTTCCAAGTGTTTACGAATATAATCCAGTAAACCCAGATCTGTACGCAAAAGTTCATTTTTCTGCTAAACTAAATAGTTCGGAGGACTGTGGTGTGTAGATACAAACTTATAGATATTCATCTCTAATTGGACAGACAAAAAAAATATTTTATACAAAACTTGATCAGGTGCTTGCAGTGTTCGCACATTTGTATGACAAAACTTTTTTTTCTGTTTTCGGAAAAGTTGTAAAACAAAATGTTGTTATTTATGATGTTAGTTATCTAATCTTTCGAGGTTGTCGTCAACAATTTTTTATTTAACAGGTCGGCGAACAATAAACTTCCTTTACAAACATAATACCAAAATTATTTGCAATTTTAACATAATTAACTCTTGTGATGTTATTCGAATTATGACAGTAGGTCTTTGTAGAGGGTACTATTTAATAAAAAATCCAATACCTTTACAAACCAAATAAAAATTAACGCGATTTACAGTTTTGTCTGAAGAAAATGTAGTTGGCATTTATTTTGAATTGAGTAGGTAAGTATTTTGGATTTAAAGTTCATAAATTACGGAGTTCTACGGCTAAGTTCTACGGTAACAGATATAATAAAAATACGTTTTTACCTACCCACAAGCCACAATTAAGAATCTTTATTTGATATTACTCCACTTTTATGGCTTTCTGCTTTCCAACGGACAAATATTCTTAACCGTTTTCAAAAAGGGAGAGGTTTTCATTTTGGTTGTATGTTTGTTACCGGAAGTAGAACTGGGTCATTTTTATGAACCGATTTGGAAAACTTTTTTGCATTGGATTCGGAATAGTTGTCGTGTCGTGTGGTTTTATAGATATTAATTTCATACTTTTTGACGTTTATTTGTTATAATAAAATAAATAAATAAATATAAAACTGGATTATATTCGCAAAATCTTGTAAGATAGAAGTCATTTTAAAAAATAAAACATTCTACAATAAAACACCACAGCCGTGTTCAAAGACGATTGACAACTGAATTTTGAAGCGCGCTCATTGGTAGATGCGCACTCAGTAGTTAGAGTTTGCGGGCAAAACCTAACTACTGAGTTTTTTTAACAATCAGAGATCACTATCGAACTAGCGCGAAACTGGGGAGTTAGAGTTAGCGCGCAAAACCTAACTACTGAGTTTCTTGACCAATCAGAGATCACCATCAAAACTTGAGAGTTAGATTTTGCTTATATGCCTCCGGGCTTCATTTACACTTTGCGTTTGACGTACGCATCAGTTTAGAACTCATTCACTTTGTTGTAGTTCTTTGTCATTTATTTCTCTTCGATAAAGTAATAGCTTGAGTGACAAATTTCAAAACTGTACACATATTTAAAGACGTGACTGTAAGTCAAGCACGCGCTGCGGTTATACGCTTCGTATAAACGCGTCAAGGAACTTCTACCTTAAGGGGCGGGCTATATTTTTATATTGAAAACGTAAAGTTGTAGCCACAAAAAAAACATACGACAAGCTAAAGAGATTATCTAGTAGCTACAAGTATTAAATTGCGTATAAACCTCACAGATGATTGTAAAAAAAAACAGAATATCATCAAAAACGCTTGCCGTGGGTTTTCTTTTTACACGACTGCCCAAAAAAGAGTGTATATGTGTTCAGGTTTCATGTATGTTTGTGGGTATGTGAGTTTCTTTATTCCACCATAACTTCTAAATGGCTCAACGGATTTGGAAGGGTATCGTTAGAATCCTTACATTATTCCGAGTGACACTGGCTATAATTTTTTTGAAAAAAGTTAATATGGCGACTGTACGACGCCATTTTCAAATGTGAAAAATTATTAATATGGTCCATCAAATGAAAGGCCCTAATGAGCACATTTCAAAACTATATAATTTGTCACTAAAAGGTGTGAAATAAAAATAAATAAATTTAAAAAATATTAAAAACACGACTGCCCTGCCAAAAACGAACTAAAAAGTTAAATAACAAGTGTCATTGCAGTCGGGGGACCTCTTTGATTAAAAATTGTTCCACAAAACGGTCCCTCGACTGCAATGACACTTGTTATTTAACTTTTTAGTTCATTTTTGGCAGGGCAGTCGTGTTTTTAATATTTTTTAAATTTTGGCGTAAATAATAGCGGAAACGTATTGAATTCGACATCAAAATACACTTTAACGTACTGTGCAGTTGCTCCAATAACTGTTTATCAAGAAAGATAATTGTGATAAAGATTATGATGAAAAAACAACGAAAAACATCGAGAAAGTGCAGAATTGAGGTTATTTTCTATACTCTTTACACGTAAAGAAAAAGACAGAGACAAATGATTCGCCTTAAAGGATGTGCGCCAGCAGTGGGGAAATTAAAATGATGATGTAAAGTGACTGCCAAGTCTGTGTTCATCAGCATGCAGGTTGACCAATAAGTTATATCTATTCCTAGTTAACCCTAAAACCTATTTAATACATACTACTTACCAGGGTGTATAATCTCGTGGTACTTATTTTTAAGACCATCCTTTAAAGATAATTGTAATATGGTACTTTCACCTATAATATAATCATTTGATATATGTTTGCAGAAGTAGTTAACATCTATCAAAAAAAAGTCTTCCTCAGTTATCTCTGAAAAAATATTATTATTATTATTGTGGATACTTGAATACTCTAAGCACATGGATTAAATTATAAGCTTAAGGCGATTCCCAGACAGAGAGTGGCACCATCAGAGCTTTTTATTTAATAAGTTGTTAATAGAAAAGGATTTAAATGAAACTTTTCGTGGAATTTTTAGGGCTCATAGTCTAGTATTTTAGAAGGTATCAGTAGTTTTCATAGTATCACATATCCCAGGATTGTTCCTCAGCAGGGTCACATAAGAAAACAAACTTTGCTATTCAAGCTCCTCCATGCTTTGGAAGGCACTTTAAGCCGTTGGTTCCAGCTGCTTCGCAGTTGCAACCCACCAATCATCATTGGGCCCGAGTGGTGGGTTATGTATGGCCCATTCTTCTTCTACCCATAAGGAAGGCCTGTACCCCAGCAGTGGGGACATTAAAAATGGCTGATGGTCAATTAAATTAGAAATAACTACCTCCATTACAAGTCATTTGTTGCACTAAGTTTTTAACGTCACTGCGATCAGCAATTTCTGCATCTATTTGTTGCTTTTCTTGTCTTTGAAGTTCAGCGAGGGAAACTCCAATTGAAGTGTAAATTAATTCTGGATCTTTTTTCCTTTTCTTGTCCCTGTTGGCCTTTTCTTGATACTCACGTCTTTGCTCTGGAGTAGCATCCTGCAGGCAATGCATATAGCTTCGATTTGTTGTTTTTTATACACTCGACGTCAGAATAATCGCACCTCTTCAAAGATAAGTTTAGACTTGGCCACCTGCTATTGCTAGCTAACGCTTTATTATGTAAATTGATTTCTATTAAAAGTACATTTAATGAGCTTACAATTAATAATTGTTTGATTTGATTAACATAACAGTTACTGTCATTAAACTCTTAAAGCGTTATTGCTTGCACCGCCATAAAAGGGAAATAAAAAGGGCTCAATTCAGGAAATGCGGGTAGTTTCGCTATTAAGATAATGGAGAAAATATACACTTCAACAGTTCAATAAAAAAAGGAATACCCAAGATGGATACTATTGCCCATGAAGTTGCTCAAATATTGCATAAAAATGAGGCAATGTAATGTTGCTCGGAAACTAAATCTCAGTTATTGATTCCGATCGAAGAGGGTTTCTAGAGACTGTTGGCTATGTCCGAAGGGGAAGAAGTATATAACAACACTTACCATTAAATTCAATAGGATGAAATTAACTTTGAAGAAATTTTTTAAAATGTGTGAATTTTCTGACACATACTGTATATTTACAATTATAAAAATAAAAAAGTTATATTCAGAATACTTTATTAGGACAGTTTGGTCAGGGCCAACCTACATTAGTTCAAATTTCCCAAAATTTTCTTATATGTTATAAAAACTATATTTAATAAATTGATTAAAAGTCAGTATGGCTACAATCCGATATGGATAAATCCAAAACAAAAGGTATGTTTATACACTGATCGAACATCAGCACGTATATTAGAGCCTTAACTGGACACTGCAAACTAAACAGACACCTATTTCATATGAAATTGAAATACATGAGGAGAAGATCAATGCAATGAGCAGGAAACGCCTAAGCACCTCTTATGTGATTGTGGGTAGTGATGGGCCGAGTCAGGTATTTTTGGTATTCGAGTATTTTAGCACTCGTTAAAATATTGGTCGCCATTGCCTCGTCTGTTGTCTAGTAGGGGTAGGGTTACCATCCGTCCGGATTAGTCCGGACATGTCCGGACTTTTAGACTATTGTCCGGACTTTGTCCGGCTTAGTAATTTGTCCGGCTTTTTAAGATTGGGGGGTATACTAGTAAAAAATCATACATAGCAGTAGTGTTCGAAAGAGAAGTCCCAAAATGTATGGAATCTGGATATGTCTGTGAAAATGTCCGGACTTTTATTAAAATGTCCGGCTTTTTGTCAGGACTTTACAAATTTTGCAATGGTAACCCTAAGTCAGGCGCGGTCCGAAGGGGGGGGTCACGGGGGACATGACCCCCCCCAAAATCATACACGTCAAATAGAAAAATCTTCTATATGCAAGCGGTGCGACTGCACTGGGCGCCCTCGTGTATGGGGCGCCGAAAACGCCCGACCACCGGTCGACTATCAATCGTATTGTAAAAATCGTGCTGCGCGGTAGTCTTTTTCTGTAATAAGCAAAATTAGAAGATTAGCAGATGAAACTGACTAAAAACTGCGCTGCGCTGCCATTTCTTAATATAAACAAGCAAGGTTACAAGATTAATAGTTGAAACTGACTAAAAATCGCGCTGCGCAGCCGTTTTTCTTTACTATAAACAAGCAAGATTACAAGGAAGATTAGCAGATAAAACTGACTAAAAACTGTGCTGCGCAGCATTTTTTTTGCTCTAAACAAGCAAGTTTATAAGATAAGTGGTAGAAACTGACTAAAAACTGTTTTTTGACTAACAGGCAAAATTGAAAATCATGGAATCGCATAAGTAGGGGCGCCCCGTAGAAATATCACCCAGGGCGCTGGTAGTGCTTAAACCAGCACTGCTTCTATAAATTTACAAAATAAAAAAAGCAATTGTGTTATTGTGTGTATATTGACATCCTCCAAAATTTCAGGCTGCAACCGCGCCTGCCCTAAGTAGGAGGTACCACAACGGTCTCTGGGCCACCAGCTATTGTAAAAGTACCACTAGCATGAGCAGGTGTGATTGACAATTGGGTCGGATAAGATGTTATGTCCGTTCATTCCTTACTCGTATTTTATATACTATGGAATTAGTACAATAAAGAGTTGGGTGAAGATCGTTTAAAAAATAGGCAAAGAGATAATAAAATAGTATTGTTGTTATATGGTCTGTGTAAAGTAGGACAAATTAAAGTTTTTATAGATCTTAGCAAAAACAAATTACTTTGTTGATTTTAGTGCTGTGAGTGAGATTTCATTAAGTGCTATTTTAGGTTTAAATATAGAAATAAAAAGTTATTATACCTTCCACAATGGACCACAAATTACAGCAACCTCAGCCATATTTGCATACCGAATACCCTTCCTCTTTTGATCCTCTCGAAAATCTTGCATGAAATAATAAAATGCATTTTTTGTTTTAGACATTTTAGTACAAATGTCAGTTTACAGCAATTAAAAAACTAGCGATTGACAATCTTGAGCGCGGAATTGTATCACACCACACTTAATAATGCCGTGTGGTTTTTGTTTGACTTGTTTGTTTAATTTAACTTTCACCCTCTAAGACTTTCACAGACGTAATGTGCGCTTTTATAATTCTCGACGGCCCGGCACGGCACGGCACGGCTCGGCACCGCAGCGGCGACGCCGAAAGACGCTTTTATAATTTCTGCCGTTGCCGGCCGTTGGATGTTCAACACAGAACACTCATAGCGAAGAAGTTACTATTTCGTCGGCGAAGAGTGAAAACCTCGTAAGGCCGGCCACACACAGACGTAATCACGTAACGGAATCTCGCAACGGAATCACGCAACGTGATTCGGTACGTACCACCACACAGACGTTTTTTTTCGTTCGGAATCACGGCTCAGTCAGGCGCCAGACTTTGATGAGTAAACATTGAGCGAAGATGAATAGGGAATTACACCATTTTTTGAAAACTGTTTCAAATTAATCCTGAGGTCTAAATAAGCCAGCAGAATTTTTAATGTAATTTTATAAAATCATTAAATGCCCTAAAACACGTTTTTAATTTGTGATTTTGAATTTTCGCGCGGAAACACTAGCCGCCATGCTGTTTAGGCTCGTGACGTCACTCCGTTAGTAAACAAACAATAGTGCGAAAGACCAAGTATAAAGTAGTCAAGAATTAATGAGTTATAAAATGTAAATCTTTGGTGTCTTGTGTCTGAATCCAATAATACAAGTGTAAAAACGCCACAAAATTGTGGATTCAAGTGCCAAGTGATAATAAAATGAGAAACACTAAACTGGCAAGAGAGATAATAGTATCCAAAATCATTGTCCCCAAAAACTAGACTAGAATGTATTTCTGTGAAGACCACTTTGATGTAAGTACCTAAGCGCTAGAAATGGTAAATTAACTATGGAATAAACAAAATAAAACTTCATGTTAGTATTACAAAACAATCGTCATATTTTGTGACCTATGTATTTATAGGTTATGTTTTGCTATATTGTGATTTGAAAATTTCATAAATACTTATTAGTTTCTATATTTTAGCTAAAAAAATGATGTGAAGAATTATACACAGTATAAAGTAGTGGGTTCTGCTTACAGTTGCTGGCGGGAAACATTCCGAATAATTCCCTTGGAATACTTCGGAAATATTCGGAATTATTCGGAATATTTCGATTATCAAAAAACAGGAGTAACAATAAAAAAAGCAAGATTGGTAAAAAAAAACCGGCCAAGTGCGAGTCGGACTCGCGCACGAAGGGTTCCCTACCAAAAAACGGCAAAAAAATCAGGTTTGTTGTATGGGAGCCCCCCTTAAATATTTATTTTATACTGTTTTTAGTATTTGTTAATATAGCGGCAACAGAAATACATCATTGCGAAAATTTTAACGGTCTACCTGTTATCGTTAATAATATCGAGCAAAAAACGGCAAAAAAATTACGTTTGTTGTATGGAAGCCCCCCTTAGATATTTATTTTATTCTGTTTTTAGTATTTGCTATTAAAGCGGCAACAGAAGTACATCATCTGTAAAAATTTCAACTGTCTAGCTATCACGGTTCATGAGATACAGCCTGGTGACAGACAGACAGACAGACCGACAGACAGACGGACAGCGGAGTCTTAGTAATAGGGTCCCTTTTTTACTCTTTGGGTACGGAACCCTAAAAAGCAGCAGAAATTAGTTGACACATTTTTAAATACCTACCTAGCCTTCCTAGCAAGAAAAAACTCAATCATTCTCTGATCATAGTAAAAGTAGTAAAGTACCTAGGTATGGATAGATATTGTAATATCTAGCTCTTAAATACAATTTCTGAGTAATTAAGTAGGTACCTACCTATGAAGTACCTACTAAACTAAGTATTTTAGCGAATTTTTAATGTTCTTGAATTGCTTGAAAGTCTTGGAACGGATGTCAACATAAGTAGGTAAGTATTTTTTTAATCTATGATAATTTTAAAAACCGGCCAAGTATGAGTCGGTCTCGCGCACGAAGAGTACCAATAATGGCAAAAAAAAACACGTTTGCTGTATGGAAGGCGCCCCTAAATACGTATTTTATTCTGTTTTTAGCATTTGTTGTTATAGCGGCAACAGAAATACATCATCTGTGAAATTTTCAACTGTTAGCTATCACCACGGTTCATGATATACAGCCTGGTGACAGGCAGACGGACAGACAGACGGATAGCGGAGTCTTAGTAATGGGGTTCTGTTTTTACCCTTTGGGTACGGAACTCTAAAAATGTACTTTTAGATACAGCTATCATAGTTTTTAATGTTTTTTTTATAAACTAAAGTGTAGGTAGGTACCTACTTTATTTTATTTATAATGTACCTATTAAGGTAGAAGGACTAGGTAACTACTCTTCAGTCTATTATTTTTAAATCATTACTAACAAATTGAGTACCTACCTAGAAAAACCTCGAAAAATAGAAAATTGGTTATAATTTTGCTTTACATAGGTAATAAAATAAACATTTAAACTTTACTTACCCTTAATAAAAAACAATTCACCATCACCATCAATGATTCACTGAGAACATACTTAATTACTTTTTAAAATCAACCAGATTGAAATATTCCCTCCGAGCGCGAATTATTCCGAAATATTCTGAAAACTTCTCTGCGGGGCGCGGTGAGCGGGCGAATACTTCCCCGGGGGGAGCCGCGCCGCCCGCCACTCCCCGCTCGCCGCGCTCCGCTGCTGCCGCCACTTGCCACTAGATGGCGCCACGCACCGCGCACGAGTTGTTCGTTCGTACCGTGTTCGTCCGTTAGTCGTCGCCTCGGTCGGTCGGCGGGTATATTTTCTAGCAAGATTGACCTATGAATCCTATGATCGAAGACTAAAATTGATCTGAGCCTATAAATAAAAAAAAAATTCTTTATATTGAAAAGTTCTGATTGAAAGAAACTTTCCGAGAAGTATTCCAGAATTATTCGGAATCTTTCAGAAGTTTTGCAACTGTAGTTCTGCTTAACTCAGATGAAACCAAACTGCATACCATCCAGATTTGATTGCCCAGCCTTTATTGAAAGGCAAAGAATGTCTACAATACAATTAAGGAGATTGAAGAGACCATAAAAAATGAAAATTATGGTAAATCAAAGTACCATCTTGTAATCAAGGTAATTTATTTTTAGTATTTTATGCAGTTGTAATAAATTATTAACATTATCACTAGGCTAGGACAGATATTATACTAATCATATTGTACTATTTTTTCTAGATTTTTTTGACACCTGAAATTAAGAAGTGTGATGATAGAGCGGTCCAAGTAGTACAAAGCTGAAGTGCGGCAGGCGGCAGACGAAACAAATAGCCAGTTTTGTTGTAGAGGGTCATTCGAATATTGAGAGAGTTTGCCATGTTTCAAAGATGCGTTCAGTGATCTGGTGACTTATTTATAGTAGAAATTGTGTTTCTTTTTGTTGATATTTTTAAATATGTGTGTGTGTGTACGCTTGCAAAGTTAGAAACTAGACCAGCTATCTACACACACATTATAGTGAAAATATCAAAACATTGATTTTATAAAATATAGTTATTATTAATATAGCGGTCAAATAAATATATCAAATATTATGTACAGTTTTTTTTTATTTCCATTGCGCACTGTATAAAAGATGATGTTGGTGAACACATAGCCGAGTTGATTTAAAGAATGTAATAGATGTGTATTTATCTCATGTGCATGAGTGCAAAATATGTGAAAAAGTACCTACATAATATGCACTATCTATACTAGACATAAGGTAGGGTACGGTAGGATACTCAGAAGCAAAACTCATTTCTTTGATCTGTGGTAGGATAGGAGTAGAGTAGGTAGGCCTAAATTATAAAAAAAACTGTTATTTTTATAACATGAAAAGTGTATTTTCAGTAGTTTACAAACTTTAAAGTTGGAAAAATAGTCCTGTGCTTTTTTTTCACTAGACGGACACTTAATTTCAAAAGTAGGGTTGTTATTAATTTGTAAATGTTAATGCCTCAGAAATAATATATAGACTGCATTTTTCTATCTTCATTCCATTTTCTTTTCCACTGTTTTCCTGACTTCCTCCAGTTTCTTACCTCTTCATATTGCTGAAGTTCCTGGAATTTTTGCACAAAAATCATAGCGACTCTCTGGTCGCATCTGGTACCATCCACTGTTTTGCACTGGCTCACTAGCATTTCGAGGCTGTGATTCTGCCATAATTTTAGTTAATGCCACAAACAAAAGCCACTTTTATTGTTGATCTCTAGTTTTAATTTCTAGGAATGATATGGTTTTTTGATTGAAAAGATGGAAGATCTTACTTATAAAACATTAGTCTTCATCATTATTTTAGTTATTAGGTGATACAGCGCTAAAGTTGACTTTCTCCGTGCTCCCAGGACCTGATAACAAAAAAAAATTGGTTATGTTAGATTATTATAGATAACACAGGGTATCATCGTGTTGTATTGTTATTGTGATTATTGTGAGACAAAACTTGATATATGCTAAGTACTTACATTGCTGTTTTAACATTTCTCAACTCTGCAGAACAGAAATCGGGATTGGATTGGACGCAAAAAATTTCGCCACCATGAATGAATGTATTTATCCTTGGTAGATTTGTACTTTCTGCTTTAACAAAACTGTATTTCATGATGCTATTTAATAAAATAAAGGATAATAGTCCACAGATGTAGTAATCACTTATAAGATTTCAAAATAAATCGATGAAAATCTAATTTGTTTAATATCACAATCACAGAGAGAAGAGAGCTGTCATGTTTGTTTACTATCGGAGTGACGTCACATCGTAATCCAATATGGCGAAGGGCGTTGTTAACATTTGATGAATAGATTAAAAAAGACGATTTTTAAAATTGAATTATAAAATTTATATTGCATTTTTATGAATAAATATCGACGTTTCTCGTTTACTATTTATGAAATCTATCTTAAATATGCATATTTATACTTTATCTTACATGGTGTAAAATAGCCTATTATTTTGACTTTTAATGAATAATTGAATATGAATAATTATAGACTATTTATTATTTATATCACGCTTAGGTCAATTCAATTGTTTTCCGTTTTTTTTTTTGGTAAAATAGAACCTTAGAGTAAGACGCGCTTCTGTCCCAGAAAGAGAAGCCATACGAAGCTTTCCCCTCTGCCGAAGTACAAGCCCAAATGGGCATATGCGGTTGATAAAACCAGTTGCGCCCGGATTTCTTTCTAGACCGAGTCCAGTCGCGCATGTGAACGCTGCAGTGTTTAAAATGCCGAATTGATGAGATTTTGCTGTTAAAAGAGGTCTGGAACATCAAAGTTTACAAAAAGTCGGTGTTACATTTCACATGAAAGTAATTTTCTGTCGTATTATTGCTATTTGTTTACATTTAAACATTAAATTCGTATATTTTATTCTTGACTAGTTGTCAAATTTATTCAGTGACATCGGGTCTGCTCGTCCATGGCTCCTCCGTACAAATTTCAGATCTATTGCTAGATAAATCCGAGTTCTCGCCGATGAGCAACTTAGTGATGTTACCGTATCACAATGTTTGTCGATAAAGGACATGGCCTGGTCCTGCTCCAGGCATTCTCATAAATGTGATATACCTAAAAATTCTTAAATATTTATAAATTATTTTTAACTCCTGACAGACTCAATTTGTTCTTTGCAGTTTTGCACTGTTACATTCTGCGTCAAAGAGTAAAATAATATCACAGCATAAATTAATTGGTTCTCTCACAGAATAAATAATCTTTTTGATACATCTTATATTATTATATAAAAATGAATGGAATAAGATCATTTATAATAGAAAAACGTCATAAAATGCTCTTAATACGTATATGAGACTTGACAATAAGACTGAGTGTTCTTGAGTCCGTATTAACTTTTTTAAGTCTAATTTAAGAACGATGACATGTCACAAAATTATAAGAGCCCTGTAAGCCTACCACTCTAATAATGTACACATTCTGAGACTTTTTTGCTCCTTCCGGACCATCTGACCACCAAATCCTACCACCAGTGGTTGTTTGGAACTCCAATTTCTCAACTGACTACCCGTTATTAAATAACACCATCTAACTCCCATTTCACCACTGGTGTGGTGACCAAACCAAAAATATTATATTTATAAAATATTCAAATCTGACTGCGATATGTTTCACAACTTCTGCTGACAAGGAGTTTCAGTTTTTTTATATATTTTTAATTACTTACGTTTCCAAAGTACCAGGATCATATAAATACGGAGATGGTTAACTTCTATAATTTTCTGACATTTTTATTTTATAATTAACTAGCAACGTGTCCTCGCTTCGCTTTGGTTCAAAATGAAATTTTTCTATCACTTGCATCTCCAAATTACCAGGATCACATAAATATGGAAAAGGTTAACTTATGGTGGTTAAATTATGATTTAATGAAATAGGCTTACATAGTTTTCAAAAGGTCATCCGTAGTCAGTTGAAACAAAAAAACCCCCCACTTCATCAGTTTCATCATTGGTGATGAATTAGGGATAAATTGCTCCCAATTCACCTCCAGTGGTCAGATGAGAAATTCATTTCTCAACTGACCACTGGTGATGAGATTTAGTGGTCAGTTGGTCCAGAAGGTTTTTGTTTGTTGGGCTCTTTGTTGTTATTCACCCCATGTAAAATGTTTGAGTTTGTTACCTTTATTCCTTTTTCCGTATCGATCGATATTGCTGCAACGACAATTGAGCCCAGCCCTTTATGTCAAAAACGTGTCATATTTTGATGTGTGACTCATCCGTACACAAATTTTTGCTGTTTTGTTTTATTTTTTATGTGTTGGTGTCGTCTTTACAGTGTTGTTTTTGTATGTGAGTATGCGGAACTGCACTTGTGTGCACTTTCCCCCCCCGCAAAAAATGCCAGAAAAAATTGAATAGAGTAATAATCGCTAAGGCTGCTCCCTTCGCGGAAGCCGCGAAAGCCGCGATGCTCTAAGAATAGAACTTATAACTTAAGCCGGGTCCATAGCTCGTGTTTTGCTCTATTTATTTATTAGGCACAGAAACAAAATACAATCAACTCTAATAAAGTTGATTACTACTAAATACGAAAATACACTCTACACAATCAACAAAAAGATCTACACAAAACATTGTTTCGCGAAACATTTTCGTGTAGAGAAACAATGTTTCTGCTTTCCATGCCCGGTGGAAAACACGTACACAAAACATTTTGCGCGGGTCAAGGGGCAGGGTATTGTCATAGGCCAGCCGCACACACGCAATAATATTGGCAACAATAATATTGAACAATATGATTTAACACTGAGGCTAACCGCACACACGCAGTATTATTGGCAATAATTTGCATATTGACAATAATGTTGTGTGTTTGTGGGCGGTATTGACGATTATGTCAGAATTAAATCATATTGTTCAATATTATTATTGTCAATATTATTGCGTGTGTGCGGCTGGCCTGACATAATACTCAATATCGCAAACACACAATATTATTGTCGATATGCAAATTATTGCCAATAATATTGCATGTGTGTGGCTGGCCTAAGGCCAGCCGCATACCCGCAATAATATTGGCAATAATAATATTGAACAATACGATTTAATACTGACATAATTGTCATACCGCCCGCAAACACACAATATTATTGTCAATATGCAAATTATTGCCAATAATATGGCGTGTGTACGGTTAGCCTCAGTCTGTGGTCACAATATGGGCGCATTCTGCCAGACAAGCCGCTAGGTCATCGATCCGACCTGACCGAATATTTTAATGACAGGTTTTCTGACAGCAGAGAATTTTAGTATAATTTTATGTCGATAGATAGCGCTACTTCAAGTAGGTAGATTTTTAAAATATAATTTCCCATTAATGGTCACATTGGTCATAGAAAAGTTCATCGTAACACGCCAACAGACAGCCAACGCACAACGCAATAAACCACATACTCAACAAACGTATAATAAAAAAGTAATTACATCTCATATTTTTCATAAAAGCTACCTACTTAGTTCAACGACATCTAGTTCTTTTTTATGTACTACTTTTTTTTAAACTGCCTTTTGAAAACCGCTCATTGATGCATTATGTGGAATACGTTTTTTGGGGTGTTTTTTAAAGCCGGTGGCGTACATTGCCAGTTTTGTAACAAATATGTCAAAGAGGACCTTTCCAAAAACATCAACGAACTATAACGTTTGGAGGCGGTATTACAGTTCGATTATTAATCTCAATGGAAACAAAAAAATGACACTCTCAAACTGACCTTGATAGTTACATTTTCAGATATACCTAAAACTTTGGTCACTTTTAAAATTTCATACATTTTCGAGTCATGATAAGTAATAGGCTAACATAAAATGCTAAATTGGCAACACTGAAGTTTTGTCTACTCAAGCCACGCAATCGCTGTGGACGGCGTGTGTAGAGAAACATGTTTCGCGAAACAATGTTTTGTGTAGATGTTTTTGTTGATTGTGTAGAGCAAAACATGCGCTATGGACCCGCTCTTAGCAAAATGATTAAAAAGTAGGCCAAAAGTCTGGTATCCAGAGCTGTAATAAAAAAGTTAGCATTCCGTACGTACGGAATAACGGTTGTGTGTGGCGACCAATACAAAATCTATGGGAGGCTTGCGTTCGGAATGACTTTTTTCCGTGCGTGATTCCGAATGCACGAGCCCTCATGTGGAATTCCGCACGGAAAAAAATAACGTACGGAACGTTGACGTCTGTGTGTGGCAGACATCGATTTTGTATGCAATTGCTGCGTTCGGAATTCCGAATCGAGATTCCGTTGCGAGATTCCGTTACGTGATTACGTCTGTGTGTGGCCGGCCTAATCTCATTTTTGTCTAGAATATTTTTTGCAGTTTTTGACAGAATACCTCTTATCTCACGACTCTGTTTCACTCATATTCCATTCAAACGCGTACAACGCCATCTATTGCATTTTATGAAAACCTCGTCAATGACAGAAGCTGTGGGGCTACCGCCCAAGTAGCGTCGACTTCGCCGTCGGCTTCATTTGACAGATGATTGTAATACATTGCTTTTTGTCTTTGCTAAGTTTTTATTTGTACCAAAAAGAAGTAGCAATGTATCTCATCCATCTGTCAATTGAAGCCGACGGCGAAGTCGACGACACTTGGGCGGTAGGGCCCCTGGTCATGAGTGACAAAAAACTCGGCAAAAGTGGTTTAGAGAAGAAAGAGGATTTACGAGGTTTTCACTCTTCGCCGACGATTTGTACATTGTACAGTAGTGTCGTGGTACCTACTTTTTACTTTAGAATAATATAAAGAATAAAAGTTGACCTTCTCTCTCTAGATATTTGTTATCTTTATAATTATTTCATAAAATAATAGTTTACCAATTATATAACGTGTAACAGAAAAGAGGTATCAACTCGAAAGGAAGTCAATGTACTCGTGAATCTGAACACTTCCAACAGAAAAAGATTTCAAATCGAAAATACAATTTTGGACTCTCCATAGAAAATTTGAATTTGCCGCCAACATTTTATATAGGGAGGGACATTCAAAAAATGTTTTTTTCTGTTGGAAGTTTCACGAGTACATTGACCTCCTTTTGGGTTGATACCCCCTTTTTATTACACGTTGTTTAATGATTATATTACAATGTAGGTAGGTAGTAGGTACTTACTTAAATGATAAATAAATCTTTTAAAAATCAAAGAATATATTATATGTAGCTGGTTTTCATTACGTACCTACTTACCAAGATAGGTAGGCATCTACACAACACATTATTTAATTAAGTAGGTAACTACCTACTTAAGTAATATCTAGGTAATTATTTGTTGAGATAGGTAACAATATTTAACTTTGGTAAGTCCCCTATTAACGGTGTTTCCACCGCTGTAAGTACCTAGATATCTTTCCGATCAGTATCGAAATAACTGTTTGTCGGAATATTACCTATTTGTTGATTTTGATGTTGTTTGTTTCCACAATCATACATAGGTACATGGCATACCAACAACAACACATTAACGATATTACGCTAATATACTGGTTGTGCCCTTTATACACGCTGTATATTCTTTGCTCTGGACTCACACTCACACATATGAATCCTTGTAGCTACGCACTACATCGTAAAAGTTCGACGGCAGCGTAGGATTTGGCCGGCACGGCACGATTTGCCGGTGCCGTTGAGGAAATATAAAAGCGTCTCCATATGATTCCATACATTTCACTTCCCTGTTGTGCCGTTGGACGGCTGCCGGGCGGTGCCGTGCCGGGCCGTTGAGAATTATAAAAGCGCACAATAGTGTTAACTTTCCGAGAGTGAGAAATATGCAGCCCAGTGTTGCCAGATCTTTAAACCAGTTTTCCCGTAATTTTCATTGCCAAATTCCGTATGGGAATATTTCAACAAAATCCGTATGAAATCCGTACAAACGTAACTTTGATTGATATAATTTAGAGCACTTTTATGAAAAATTTTAAGGATGATTTGACACGAAAAGAAAAAAATTTTTAAAAAAAAGACTGAAGCGCCAGAAACCATGTTTTTGTACGTTTTTTACACACATTGTCGGCTGCGCATCCGGTATTTTATAGAAGACCTAGATAAAGTATAAAATTAGTAATATTTAATACATTACCTGAACGTTTCAGGTATTTTATACAATATCGGATTTCACTAATAGTAAATATCACTATTAGGTTTCTCTTTCTTCCATTATCGAGCAACCAATTTATCTCAAGGGGATTTCCCAAAGCCATAAACTGTACTATACTAGTGTTGCCGCCTCAGTTTTGCTAAATTCACTGCAGTATGAAATAATATGCAGGATCAAATAATATGTAACGTTCCGTTTTATTTAAAATCATTTTCTTAATAAATAATAATTTTCTTAATGCATATTAAGTAACTACTCTTTGCATTTTCTTGACAATTCCGTATAAAAATCCGTATGCTCCAATTATCCCGTTTGAATGTTAAAATTCCGTATGGATGGACAAATCCGTATATATGGCAACACTGATGCAGCCAGTTAAAATTAGTTAGGTCACAGATTAGATTACTAATTTGTAACTAACTAGGAGGTTAATACAGGGAGTGAGTGTTCTACAAAAATTTTCACTATTCGTTTTAAAGAAATTCAACTTTATAATATATGTAATAGAGTTGAAATTCTATCGACGATATTGACTGAAGGCACTACTGTGTGAATGAAACAACACCGAGGTTGGTGTCTCGTTCACACAATTGCCATTACTAAATACCACGATAGTAAGACAAAAAAAATGTACGTTACCAATCAAGCAGTGTATCAAAATTAAGGATTCGGAATGGGATGTTGAATATTATACTTATGGGCCATACGTATTGTCATCGACGCAGCCCGTCAGCACTGAGGCTATTATGTATTCTGTGCCACCGTGTACTAATTAATTTATCAAAAATTGTATATAAAGTAAATCGTTTTCGAAAATAAATGTGTTAACTTATCATTGCGCATTTTGAATTTGAGACCACAACAGCTGGTGACCCCGACGTGATCAACGAAGACGCCGCAATAACGGATACTGATACTATGTACAACAGCCAGTTTGATTTGCTATCAAAACAAATAGAAAAAATGTCACTAGAGATCGCCGACTTAAGGTAGAAATATATTTGTGTTGTGTTGTGTTGTGTCGTGGCGGTGGGTGTGCACACTATTCTGTCGCGCGCGACAGAGAGCGATCTGTCGTTTTTTCTCCACAGTATCAATCAAAGCTTTGCAGCGCTTGCACGTTCATAACGCTTTCATCAGGTTCTGAGAGTAATTTAAAAGAGGACATTAAATTTTAATATAATTGATGACACTTCTTCAGAAAAAGAAAACACTGAATTGCACCTAACATTAAGAAATAAAAAATACTTACGTAATCTAAATAAGTAGGTATTTACTTTACGTGATATATTACGTATCCCCGCAAATTGCTAATGAACCTGGCGCCCATGTTTTTAAACTCAAAAACGAAAAACAATAATTGTAATATTTTTATATGCCTAGACCCTATCTAACCTATCTTATTGAAAATAATAATTCAATAATTAATACATTAAATTTCCTATAAGAACTTTATTGCTCATGTCATTTTTAGTTGCGGAGGACGTCAACGTGTATGTTATGTGACAAGGTTCTATCGTATTACAAATTTGCGGGGATAGTATTAATTTACTTACCATCTAATATTCCGGCAATCTTTTTAATTTTTGCATTTGGTATCATGACAGTAGTTTATGAAACTGATGCATAATGAGTGTTTTAATAACTAGTTATGTGCAGTTTCATACACTACTTTATCTACTCATACAAATTGGGACTGAACCTACTTGATAAAAGATCAACGTTAGAAAAGAGTGAGAGACTTTGCTTGTATTTAGTTATCTTGATTATGAGTCATTTCCGTCGCTGAATCTAAAAAATCGGGCGGAGTCATTCTTTAATACATTCACTGCTATCAGACATTTTAAATCAAGAATAAAAAAACTTATGAAGTTCAGTACGATAATAATACCTACAACGAATAAAATCAGCTGTTTCATACAAAAAATAAAAACAAAAATATCGAAATGTATGAAACAGCAGTTTTTTTTCCGCAATTTCAGAGTTGGTCCCATAGTAAAAGTTGTTCAGTTTGATGGTCCCTAGGTATCTACTATATACGGCATTAGGGGTTATTTTGTAACACGTTGTATATCTATTTGTTTACTTATAAAAAAAACCTACAATCTATTCCCAAGCAGCAGCTCTGATAAACTGATGTTTATAATTTTTGCATTTGGTATCATACAACGCTTTACGTTGACGCACAAGTTCTATTAAATCTTCATATTTTGAGTTAAATCAAAATTACAATGCGCGTATTGCGAGCGTCCGCCGCCAGCGACAGATGCCAATACAATGCTAGAAACACATTATTGTGTTGTGTTGTGTCGCGACAGATAGATGTTGCAATCGCAGCCGAGCGGTCCGCGCCACGACACAACACAACACAATAGTGTGTCTCTAGGCATACTAAATGTATGAAACCGGTAGCGACAGATTGCGACACGACACAACACAACACAATAGTGTGCTCTAGCGTTACGACGCAGCCAACATAGATCGCCTAGATATCGCCGTCCCTTTCGCACACACTCAAGATCACGTTCTCGTTCAAAATCAAGAAGTGGAATACCTAAGAAACCTGGAGACGCTGACTGGGAATGTCGTTATCACTACAAGTTTGGTGATAAAGCAAGACGCTGTGAGTCACCGTGCGCTAGAAAAAGAAATAACCCGGAAAACTAATAGCAACACCGTCAGTGGCGGGCGTCGGTGTACCTGCCTCTAATAACCGCCTATGCATTTACGACCTAGATACAAGAGAACGCTTTCTGGTGGACACTGGCGCTGAGATATCAGTTTTGGCAGCGACAAACAAGCGGAAACTTACTCCAAATACCTATAAACTTTACGCAGCAAACAATACACCTATCCAAACCTACGGCGAACGAACCATACGACTGAATTTGGGGCTACGACGCAGTTTTCCATGGACATTTATTGTAGCAGATGTGAAGACTTCCATTTTGGGCGCAGATTTCCTACGTAACTACAACCTTTTGGTGGATCTACGGCATAAGAAGTTGAGAGACGGAATCACTAACCTATCTATAGATTCTGTGGATTTTGACTGCAAAACGGAAACCGTCAACATTATCAGCAGTGACCACACCTACTATGATATTTTGAAGAAATTCCCAGAAGTATTTCGCCCAATGTCATTGAAGAATCCTGCAAAGCATGACGTTACGCACCATATTGAAACAAGCGGCCCCCCTCTCTTCGCCCGGCCCCGCCCACTACCTCCGGATAAATATCGAGCGGCTAAAGAAGAGTTCGAACGAATGATGCAATTAGGAATTTGTCAACCTTCGAAAAGCCCATGGGCGAGCCCTCTTCACGTGGTCAAGAAAAAAGATGAAGGTTTACGTGTATGTGGAGACTACCGCAGATTGAACGCTGTAACGCAACCAGATAGATATCCTATACCGCGAATTCAACATTTCACCTATCAACTTAGAATGAAGATTTTCTCTAAATTAGACTTGAAAATGGCGTACTACTGGATACCAATTTCAGAAGAAGATGAAAAAAAGACAGCGATAATAACACCGTTTGGCCTATTTGAGTTCAAATGCATGACCTTTGGCCTACGTAACGCCAGCCAAACGTTCCAGCGTTTCATGCACGAAGTATTAAGGGGCATTGAAGGCTGCTACTGTTTCGTCGATAACATTCTGCTTTATACGAGTGATGAAAAGCAACACCAAGCTCTGCTACATGAAGTCCTGAAACGTCTCGAAAAATACGGAGTCACACTAAACATCGAAAAATGCGAATTCGGAAAAACAAAAATCAACTTTCTCGGATATGAAGTATCGTGCTGTTAGGGCGAGTCTCGCGGTTTGGGTTTTAAAAAAAAGGATTTAGAAATTAAACGAAGATTTGGTATTTTTCCCGAAATGGCAGCCGTCACGGAGGTTGGAATGAGACTGAAGCGCTCGGGAATCGAGCGCGGCCAACTGGTCTACCAGACGCTGGATCAGCAATATTATCCAGGGTTGTCAGCAACTAACTATACATCTAAGGGATGTAACACCTCCCCCCATGAAAAAATAAACTTCAGGATTGGTATTCGGAAGTTTATGTAAAAGTAATTCGAAGTTAAAATAATTACAAATATTTATTTATTTATTATTTGTATTTAACTTTATTTATAATATTTATTTATTTATTTATAATATTTATTTATGTATTTATAATATATATATATTTATTTATTTATATAATTATATGTATTTATGTTTATATCTGTCTACGCGTTTTTGGGGAAGGCGGAACTTCTATATGTTTGGATTCTATTTCTATATCTGCTAATTCTATAACTTCGTGTTCTGACTGTTTATCATCTTTTTTCGTAATTTTCTTTTTAAACGTTACTTTTGGAATTTCCATTTGTCTGTGAAGGCTGCCAGGTTTATTTATTTTCTTAAACAATTTAAATACACAGAATAAAATTACAATTATAATTACAAATATAATAAGTGTAGAATAGTGTGCCCCGTATTGAACGAAATGAGGTTTATTTATAATTTCATTTAAATCTTTTATCATATTTTTATCTAAATTTTGCGTAAGGGGTATATTTTCCAAATCTATGTTGTTTAACTTTAACAAAGGAACACTATTCGCGACTTCTTTAAATTTCTTAAAACTACAGCAAGAATCATTAATCAAATTAAAATCTAAGGTTATCGAAGGTATGGTTACATTCAAAACATTGTAATCGGGTAAAAGTCTAGTACTCTTGCAATATGCTTTACAATGGATAGGTATGTATACAATTCCGGTGCCTAATAGTTTTATATCAATCGGTTTTGAGTGAAGACAATCTATGGTTAATTTACTAGATTTCGATTGTACAAATATCCATCTATTATTGCGGATTGGTTTCCAAATATCTAATTCACCATTAACAAATTCTGTTTTACAATATTCCGGAAGGGATGAAACTACTTTTGATAACAATTCACTTTCACAATTGGGATTGGCAGATGTCGGAAATATATTCATTATTTTACATAGGTAATTTTGATGGTCGATAATTTGACAAGTATCTATATCATTTACATTACAATAGTGGGTCTTATCTTTAGTAATAGCTATATATTTGCTACTGGGAATTATAACACTGAATGAATTTGGATTTGTTACATTATGAGGTATCGGTAAAGGAATACTATTATATAAATAAAATTCAAATGGGTTTGTGAGAGGAATTGTTAGTATAAACATTATTTTCTTATTTAAGTAATAACAAATTAATTTTGACATGTTCAAGATTTTATGGATAAGTTTCAATTCCAAAGGTATAACAAATTCTAATTCGTTAGGTAAGTATTTATAATGATCTGACAATTCTTTGTACAATTCTTGTGGGGTTATTACAGATGGGTGAATGATATTTACTCTACTAAGTAAAATAGCATTTGTAATATCTTCAATTTGGAAGGACAAGGTAAGGATGGATGCTTCTAAGTTATTATAAACTGTGTTTAATCCGGACATTACTAACAAATGATCTGTTTTATTGGATAAATCTTTAAGTTTTACAGAAAGTTTATCGATAGCTAGGTTCAGGTTATCTTCATTAGATTTCAATCTTTTGATGGTTTCATTGAATCTAGTTAATGTAGTTCTAGTTACTAAAATGTGTTCTTTTACTAATGAAGCTATCCTTTTCTGATCGCCTTGTACATAATTTATAGCGCTATCGTATTTTTCGGCATCATCCTCATCTAGGGTGCCAAATATGTGTTTGAAAGCGGTACCTATTCCGCCAAACCAAGCTCTGCGTTTCAATCTGTCATCAATCAAATGGGTTATAGATGAATATTCTTTAACCATATTTTTAAAATGGCTTATTAGCGGTTCTATTATATTTTCGCATTCTGATACGTCAAATTCTTTTGTTTTATTGCAAAAGTACGTAACTGTTTCTAATACAGAATTTATATTCTCAATGTGTAATTGTATGTGGGAAATATCTATCGGGATGACTAAATTCAAATTACCATTTTTTATTTTAACCTTTCCCACATAATCGAAATATAAGCCTGGACTCGATGAAATTTGTTCTACAAAACTTGTCGCTACTGAGGTTGGCACACTGAAAATAAAATTAAGTTATATAACGACTGTTATTAAAACCTAATGCTATATTAATAAAACTATGAATATAGCTAATAATGAAAATAAAAAACGATATAGTAATAAGTAAAATAGTAGAATTACTATAGACTAAAATATGCTATTCCTAATCTTAGGGACTACTGGGAAAGACGCCTGCTAATTTAATTTCATCAAAGTGGTGCTTCACATGGCGCCTATTTATTAGTAAAGTTACAGTGTTGTTTCCGTGAACGGCAAGGATTTTGTAAGGACCCTTCCAAATCGGAGAGAGCGCCTTACGAAGTCGTAAATGGTTTTTCAAGTAGACGTAATCACCTACTTTGTATCGAATGGATCGAGTTCTTGCATCGTAATAGGATTTTGATTTTTCTTTCGAATTTTGTATATTTTGATACGCTTTTTCCCAGGATAATTTAAGGCGATGTTGAAGCATTCTGACGTAGTCAGGATATGTGGTGAGGTCTTGGCTATACAGGGAATCAGGAATGAAAGCTTTATGCCCGAACAATAGTTCGTATGGCGAAAAGTTAGTAGTGCTGTGGGTAGCGGTGTTATAGGCTAAGATCGCTGTATAAACGTATCGTGGCCAGTCGTCTTGACTTTCATTCACATAGGATTTAAGATACTCTTTAAGAGTAGAATGGCTCCTCTCGAGAGCTCCTTGAGTCTGGGGATGGTATGGAGTAGACCACAACTGTTTGATTTTCAGGAAGCTGCAAGTCTTTTTAAAGAGATCGGCAGTAAAATTGGTACCTTGGTCTGTGAGGATAGTCTGAGGAATTCCAAACAGAGAAATAAAGTGCACAAGGCAATCAGTGGTCTCTTCTGAGGAGACACTGCGAAGAGGATAAGCTACGGAGAATTTCGTGAGGTCATCTTGAAGAGTCATTATGTATTTCAATTTGGCAGGGCCGGATTCAGGTAAGGGACCGACGATATCCAGGGCTATTCTTTGAAATGGGCTGGTAGAGGTAGTAGTGATCTGCATCGGAGCACGATTGAGTTGTCGAAGGGCTTTATTTTCTTGGCATGAAGGGCAGGCTTTGACATAGTTTTCTACGTCGCCTTTCATACCTTTCCAGTAGAATTTCTCTTTGATACGGTTAAGCATCCTGTTGCAGCCTAAATGTCCTGCAACGGGAAGATCATGGTTTTCTTTTAGAATCTTTTTAATTTCACTGAGAGTTGGATAAATTATACTATCGTGATAAATATTTATTAGTATATCAGTATTGTGGAAGATGTACACTATCATGTTATATAATTTTGCAAAAGATAAACTTTGAAATGGATTTCTAAAGTCAGAAATAGCAATTTCAGAAATGTTGTCTTCGTTTGAGGTTAAATGAGTTTTAATGTTTTTAAGTGTTCGGTAGATCTCTGGATAAGTGCATTCATCGAAATGGTGCACTTTAGGGAAAATAAGGTAAGTAATTTTGTTATCGTTGGTTTGAACTTTTTCGAAAGTGTACAATTGTTTTTCTTTGTAGCGTGTTTCGTCTGTCACTTTTTCTAAGATTTCAGGTAAGTACGGATTGGATTCATCTAAATCTATAGATGTAGGAATTAGGATGATTTTACAGTGGGTTTTCGTGAGGGACTGGTTATGTTCAATAATTTTAGTGTTAAATTGATTGTTTTTATTGTTAATTTCTTTCAGGAATTTGGAATATTCGTCATTAGTGTAATTATCATCGGAAGCTGGAGGAGAGTCAGGAGCTTGCGAAGGTGAGTTTTCAGGATTCGGTGGAGCTTGTTCAGGTTCTTGGATTTCGGGGTTCGGAGTAGCAGATATAGTAGGATCTTGGGCTGAAGTGGAAGGTGTCAAGTCGGGTAAGTATTCTTGAGTTTCAGGATTTGAAATAGCAGGTATGGCAGGATTTTGCATTGGAGTCGAAGGAGTTGGATCAGGTAAGTTCTCTTGACTAGTTGATGTTTGAGCGTTATCAGATTTTGGAGATTTTATTTTACTGGATTTAGTAGGATCAGTGGGGCTATAGTTGAATGGGAAATCGTCATCGTCGTCTAACAAGTCTATTTGAGGTAAGCTGCTGCTGTCATAGTCAGGAGTAGCAGGGAGATTGACGCCAAGATCGTCAAGAGTCAGCGGACTGAATGGAGGTTGTATGTTGTCGTTGTCGGCGTCGGCAGAGTCAGGGTTAGTATTTTCTTTTTCAGGTTGATTTGGAATGACGGGATTTACGGGATAACGGGAGAGAGCATCTGCGGCTGAGTTAAGTCTACCTTTCCTGTAAATGATCTCGTATTCATATTCTTCGAGCATCAGACGCCAGCGCTGCATCTTGCTGTTAGGGTTTTTGTGATTGAAAAGCCACTTAAGTGGTCTGTGGTCTGTAATGATCTGGAACTTTTGACCATATAGATATGGTCGGAATGTATTGCATCCGAAGACGATTGCGAGGAGTTCTTTCTCCATAGTGAAATAGTTTACTTCGTTTTTATTTAGAGTTCGGGATGCATACGCAATAGGATGATCTTTGCCGATGGGACCTTGGGACAAAACAGCGCCGATGGCGTGGTTAGAGGCATCACAGGTAAGTACGAATGGTTTTGTAAAGTCGGGATAGCAAAGGACAGGTGCAGTGGTCAATTTTTGTTTCAGAGTGTCAAAAGCGACTTGTTGTTGGTTTTCCCAGTTGAATTTAGTATCTTTCCTCAGAAGTTGAGTGAGGGGTTTGGCAATTTTGGAAAAGTCCGGAATAAAACGACGATAATAAGAAACAAGGCCTAAGAACGACTTTATGTCTTTAGGGGACTCTGGCGTAGGAAATGCGATTACGGCCTTGATTTTTTCGGGATTCGGTTTGACGCCTTGTTCAGTGATTATGTGCCCCAGGTAGCAGACTTCGCGTCTTAGGAATTCGCATTTGTCTGGCTGTAATTTGAGATTGAATTTACGGATTCTTTGGAAGATTTCTGTTAAATTACTGATGCTGGATTTTAGGTCGTGTCCATAGCAGACTACGTCGTCGAGGTATACGAAGCATCTAATGCCTTGGAGACCAGACAAGACTGTATTCATTAACCTTTGAAAGGTTGAAGGAGCGTTTTTGAGGCCGAATGGCATCCTGGAGAATTGGTAATGCCCTTCAGGGACTGTGAAAGCTGTTTTAGGTTTGTCGGCTTCATTTAATTGAATCTGATGAAATCCAGAGGCAAGGTCTAGGGTAGAGAAATATTTACTATTACCGAGTTGATCCAATATCTCGGTAATTTGTGGAAGGGGATATGTGTCACCAATTGTGACATCATTGAGTTTGCGGTAGTCAATTACTACGCGCCATTTCTGTGTATTGGAAGCGTCAAGTTTCTTGGGTACCACCCAGATAGGTGATGACCAAGGGGAATCAGAGGGTTCTATTATGTTTTGTTCTAGCATTTTGTCAATCTGTTTTCGTACTTCAGCTTTATGGACTTCGGGGAACCTATAGGTCTTAGTATGTATTGGGACGTCTGTTGTTGTCTTAATTTCATGTTTGAGAGCATTTGTATGGGTAAGATTTTCCCCAGGGAGGTGGAAAATATCGGAATAGTCAGAGCATAGTTGTAAGAGAGCGTCTTTTTCCTCTTTATTGAGGTGTGATGTACGTAGTTGATTAAGTACTTCTTTTGTGCGTTTAAAACTGTTATACGAAGCGTTGACATGATTGATTTCTATAGGCGGGTCTACGAATTCTGAAGAGTCGAGAGAGTCGAGAGGGTCGAGTTTAAGTTTGAGATTGGATTTTATAGTAACAGGTTCTTCAGAGGTATTGACAACGGATATGTTTACTCTATTATTTTTCTTGACATGTACTAAGCAATTAGCAATTAAAAGTTTTTCTGATAAATTTTGGTCAAGTATCAACCCTTCTTTCATCTCAGGGTTTGAGACTGAGCATTCGATAACGGTTTCGGTTCTAGCAGGAATTGTATAATTTGGTTCTGAGAAGTAAATATGGATGTAAGAATTCTTCAAAGTTAAAATACCGAAGGTGAAGTCGATGTTTCCTTGAGATTCGGTCAGAAGATCGTTACCGATAATGCCATCATAAGGGAAATCTAGATCGCTTACTACATGAAATTTGTGCGTGAGACGGTATTTGGGATTTTTGTCACTAAATGATAATTGTAAATTGAGCGAGCCTAGGGTTGGAATGACATCGTCTTGCGATGTTGTTGTAGTAAGACCCTTTAGTTTGAGAATCTCTTTCTGGAGAGGAAGATTAGGTTTGAGAGTGGAATCTTTGACTAGGCTGATAGAAGAACCGGTATCTATAAGGAGGGTCAGTGGAAGTACTGTCGCTTCGCAGTTAACAATTACATAAGGCAATGATTTTTTTGAAGGGTCGAGCGCGATTTCGTAGATCACTTCAGATTTCGTAGTTATGGATTTGGTGGGTTTGGTAGGATTCCTAGATTCAGTGGAACTGGTACGTGCTTCAGAGGATTTGGTAGGATTGGTCTTTGATTCAGTGGATTTAGTGGAACTGGGATTTGATTTAGTAGATTTGGGAATGGATTCAGCGGATACAGTGGATTCAGTGGATACAGCGGATTCAGTGGATACAGCGGATACAGTGGATTTATTTTTTGTAGATTCAGTGGATACAGTGGGTTTGTTTTTTATAGATTCAGTGGATACAGTGGAATTATTGGATACAGCGGATTCAGTGGATACAGCGGATTTCATTTTTGTAGATTCAGTGGATACAGCGGATACAGTGGATTTCTTTTTTGTAGATTCAGTGAATGCAGTGGATTCAGTGGATACAGCGGATACAGTGGGTTTCTTTTTTTTAGATTCAGTGGATACAGTGGGTTTGTTTTTTATAGATTCAGTGGATACAGTGGAATTATTGGATACAGCGGATTCAGTGGATACAGCGGATTTCCTTTTTGTAGATTCAGTGGATACAGCGGATTCAGTGGATACAGTGGGTTTCTTTTTTTTTGATTCAGCGGATTCAGTGGATACAGTGGATACAGCGGATTTATTTGGAATAGTGGTGTCTTTACTAAGATGGCGTCTCGGGCGACACCTAAACGAGACGGGTTCTAGTTTAAACCTTGTGACTGGTCATAGTGGTCATCAACTTCATCGTAACCTTGAGGTTCAGTTTCGTTGAAGTTGACACGGCGGAATGGGACAGAACCAGAGGGTGGTTGCGAGGACCGGAATCTGTTATTATACTCTCGCTTTCGGCATTGCTCAATAGAGTGACCGGGAGCTTTACAGTACCGGCACGTGATTGTATTGGAACTGGTAGGGAAATTAGGAGCGGAGTTGGGATTGCGATTTTGCGGAGCGGCTGAGAATGGCCTTTGTGGCTGGAAGGGTCTAGTAGGGTTGTTCGTTTTTACTGGGCGATTATCGCGTCTAGCTTCGGGAATGCTCCTTTTATATAAGGTTTGTTGGATTCGTTCCTCTGAAATTGCAAAGTTAGTAGCTTCGTTTAAGGATCTCGGTGATTTACACCGGACTATATTGGAAATTCTTGGATGTAAACCCATGAGGAAGTGATGGAGAGCGAGTTCCTCCATGGCCGCGGTACGACCTGGGAGTTCTTTAAGTTTACAGTTACTAAGTGAGATTTCAGTGAGTAGTTGTGATAACAGTGTTTCGATTCTGAGAGCGAATTGACTTACATTTTCGGCCGGAAGTTGTTTGCTCTCTTGTAATTCCATAAGGAGGTGTGAAGAATGTTTGCGATCACTGAATTGGGTTTTTAAAAATTCCTTGAGTTGTTCCCAAGTTTGAAATTCTTTTATTGAGCAGGCAACTTCCGCCTTTCCTTGGAGTTGACATAAGATATATTTGAAGAGGATGGGTTTCTGCTGATTTGACGCTAATTCATACGCATTGTTGCAATTAATAATAAAAGAATTCAACGTTTCCCTACTGCCATCGTATGGTTTTATGAATTTTAAAATGATATTTAAATCTAAAATTTCGAGTTGAGGAGTGGAAGCTTTTTTTCCCTCTCCTCTGTTTTTCGACTGGGCTAGGTGCCCTTTCGTCATCAGTTTCAGCGGGTAAATCGACATCGACGGGTATCTGCAGAGTTGGGTTTGACTTGGTTTCGGGCATTTTAACACAGTTATAGTATTATTTAAATTAACAAAGGAAACGAAATAGTAAATTTAGCACACAGATTTAAGTTCTTCGCTGACGACAAGATGAACAAAGTCACTGCATGTAATAGTCAATAAGCAAAAATACGACTCACAGTTCGTAGAACACGACAACGGCTATAGCTGCGATAAGGTTCATTACGATCGGCCGGATGAACTAAGGTTTCGTAGAAGTGCTGCAACAATGTTGTAGATGATGCAATCGACGGACGGCTGCGACGAAGGTACTGATTACAGGGGTCAGACGATTTTCACCGAGGAATTGCACTGCTTATGGAGGTAAGTTCTCTCTGGACACGGAGATCACTGGATGCAAGGACGAGATTTGTACAGTTTACGTTGAACGCAGGTAACACTGGTAAGTATAAAGTTTTCTTTCACTGGACACAGAGGTAATTTTGCGCTGGATATAAAGGTAAGTTCACACTGGATACCTCCGTATCTTATTATTAGGGATAGAGACGAGACTCGTGTGATTTACGCTGGTTATAGGTTTTTCTTTCACTAGACACAGAGGTAAGTTTATGCAGGATATAGAAGTAGATTTACACTGGACACAGAGTTTTCATTGGACACAGACACAGAGATAAATAGATTTTGTATTTATACGCGTAAATTCACGCACTTTTACAATTTTAGGACTTTGGAACGGAGACGGACCGAGGACCTTTTTAAGATCCTTTTAGCTGCCACCAGAATGTTAGGGCGAGTCTCGCGGTTTGGGTTTTAAAAAAAAGGATTTAGAAATTAAACGAAGATTTGGTATTTTTCCCGAAATGGCAGCCGTCACGGAGGTTGGAATGAGACTGAAGCGCTCGGGAATCGAGCGCGGCCAACTGGTCTACCAGACGCTGGATCAGCAATATTATCCAGGGTTGTCAGCAACTAACTATACATCTAAGGGATGTAACAGTGCGATGGAATTTCGCCCACTAGAGAAAGAACTGAAATTATTTCAAACTACCCAAAACCGAAAACTGTGAAGGAACTACGAAGATTTCTCGGAATATTAAACTTCTATCGTGACTGCCTACCACACCAAGCAAAACTGCAAGCGGAATTGAACACCTACCTACATAACTCAAGAAAAAATGACAAAACGCCTATCAAGTGGACGAGCGAAGCAGATCAAGCTTTTGAAAAATGCAGAAAAAGCATATTAGAAGCGACAACGCTAACGCATCCCGTTCCTGGCACAAAACTTTGCATCATGAGCGATGCGTCAGACCACAGCGTTGGAGCAGCTCTTCATCAGCAAGTAGATGGCACCTGGCAACCGCTATCATTCTTCTCCAAGTCGCTGAGTCCTACGCAACGCCGCTACAGCGTGTATGATCGCGAGCTTTTAGCGATATACATGGCTGTAAAGCATTTTCGTCGTTTGATTGAAGGCAATGACGTCACCGTTTTTACTGACCACAAACCGCTAGTAAACGCACTTGGAAGATCACCTAGCAGCAGCGATACACCACGGCGAGAGCGACAGCTACATTTCATAAGCCAGTTCTGCACTTCAATCGAATACATACAAGGGGAAGAGGATTCAGTAGCCGACGCTTTATCTGGCGTAGAGGAGATCGGATGTCCAACATACATCGACTACAGCGACCTTGCTATTGAACAAGAAAAAGACGACGAGTTACGAAAACTAAGACAGCAATCACACTTGAAATTCAGCAGCGTCACACTGCCAGGCCTCGCCAATCCAATAAGCTGCGAGATGACCACCGGCACGCCTCGACCGTACCTACCACTGAAATATCGTTTTGAAGCATTCAAAGCACAACACGATATGTGTCACCCAGGCGTGCGAACCACAAGATCACAAGTTGCGAGTAAATACTTCTGGCCTGAAATGAATAAGCAAGTAGCCGAATGGACTAAGGCGTGCAAGGGCTGTCAACGAGCAAAAGTACACCGGCACGTTGTGACGACGGTGGGCGAGATACCTATGTCTCAAAGATTCGATCATATAAATATCGATTTAATTGGCCCTTTACAAATATCAAACGAATACCGATACTGCGTTACCATCATCGACCGGACCAAATGGCCCGAAGCTGTACCTGTAAGAAATATAACTGCCGAGACGGTGGCCAAAGCGCTGTACGAAAACTGGATTTCAAGATTCGGTTGCCCTCTGCGAATAACTACTGACCAAGGGAAACAATTTGAATCGTCACTATTCAACTCGCTGCTGAAACGATTCGGAATAACAAGAATAAGAACCACCGCATTTCACCCGCAATCTAACGGCCAGATCGAAAGATGGCACCGCACTCTAAAAGCTGCAATAATGGCGAGAGGGGGAGCGACGACGTGGAGCGACGAGCTGCCAACAGTATTACTTGGATTACGCACTACCCTACGTCACAATAAACGTCATGCTTTGCAGGATTCTTCAATGACATTGGGCGAAATACTTCTGGGAATTTCTTCAAAATATCATAGTAGGTGTGGTCACTGCTGATAATGTTGACGGTTTCCGTTTTGCAGTCAAAATCCACAGAATCTATAGATAGGTTAGTGATTCCGTCTCTCAACTTCTTATGCCGTAGATCCACCAAAAGGTTGTAGTTACGTAGGAAATCTGCGCCCAAAATGGAAGTCTTCACATCTGCTACAATAAATGTCCATGGAAAACTGCGTCGTAGCCCCAAATTCAGTCGTATGGTTCGTTCGCCGTAGGTTTGGATAGGTGTATTGTTTGCTGCGTAAAGTTTATAGGTATTTGGAGTAAGTTTCCGCTTGTTTGTCGCTGCCAAAACTGATATCTCAGCGCCAGTGTCCACCAGAAAGCGTTCTCTTGTATCTAGGTCGTAAATGCATAGGCGGTTATTAGAGGCAGGTACATCGACGCCCGCCACTGACGGTGTTGCTATTAGTTTTCCGGGTTATTTCTTTTTCTAGCGCACGGTGACTCACAGCGTCTTGCTTTATCACCAAACTTGTAGTGATAACGACATTCCCAGTCAGCGTCTCCAGGTTTCTTAGGTATTCCACTTCTTGATTTTGAACGAGAACGTGATCTTGAGTGTGTGCGAAAGGGACGGCGATATCTAGGCGATCTATGTTGGCTGCGTCGTAACGCTAGAGCACACTATTGTGTTGTGTTGTGTCGTGTCGCAATCTGTCGCTACCGGTTTCATACATTTAGTATGCCTAGAGACACACTATTGTGTTGTGTTGTGTCGTGGCGCGGACCGCTCGGCTGCGATTGCAACATCTATCTGTCGCGACACAACACAACACAATAATGTGTTTCTAGCATTGTATTGGCATCTGTCGCTGGCGGCGGACGCTCGCAATACGCGCATTGTAATTTTGATTTAACTCAAAATATGAAGATTTAATAGAACTTGTGCGTCAACGTAAAGCGTTGTATGATACCAAATGCAAAAATTATAAACATCAGTTTATCAGAGCTGCTGCTTGGGAATAGATTGTAGGTTTTTTTTATAAGTAAACAAATAGATATACAACGTGTTACAAAATAACCCCTAATGCCGTATATAGTAGATACCTAGGGACCATCAAACTGAACAACTTTTACTATGGGACCAACTCTGAAATTGCGGAAAAAAAACTGCTGTTTCATACATTTCGATATTTTTGTTTTTATTTTTTGTATGAAACAGCTGATTTTATTCGTTGTAGGTATTATTATCGTACTGAACTTCATAAGTTTTTTTATTCTTGATTTAAAATGTCTGATAGCAGTGAATGTATTAAAGAATGACTCCGCCCGATTTTTTAGATTCAGCGACGGAAATGACTCATAATCAAGATAACTAAATACAAGCAAAGTCTCTCACTCTTTTCTAACGTTGATCTTTTATCAAGTAGGTTCAGTCCCAATTTGTATGAGTAGATAAAGTAGTGTATGAAACTGCACATAACTAGTTATTAAAACACTCATTATGCATCAGTTTCATAAACTACTGTCATGATACCAAATGCAAAAATTAAAAAGATTGCCGGAATATTAGATGGTAAGTAAATTAATACTATCCCCGCAAATTTGTAATACGATAGAACCTTGTCACATAACATACACGTTGACGTCCTCCGCAACTAAAAATGACATGAGCAATAAAGTTCTTATAGGAAATTTAATGTATTAATTATTGAATTATTATTTTCAATAAGATAGGTTAGATAGGGTCTAGGCATATAAAAATATTACAATTATTGTTTTTCGTTTTTGAGTTTAAAAACATGGGCGCCAGGTTCATTAGCAATTTGCGGGGATACGTAATATATCACGTAAAGTAAATACCTACTTATTTAGATTACGTAAGTATTTTTTATTTCTTAATGTTAGGTGCAATTCAGTGTTTTCTTTTTCTGAAGAAGTGTCATCAATTATATTAAAATTTAATGTCCTCTTTTAAATTACTCTCAGAACCTGATGAAAGCGTTATGAACGTGCAAGCGCTGCAAAGCTTTGATTGATACTGTGGAGAAAAAACGACAGATCGCTCTCTGTCGCGCGCGACAGAATAGTGTGCACACCTTCCGCCACGACACAACACAACACAACACAAATATATTTCTACCTTAAGTCGGCGATCTCTAGTGACATTTTTTCTATTTGACTGATTTTGAAAACAATATGCAACGATAAAGAAACAATATATAACGGGAGAGTTACGATATGCAACAAGTAAAAACCAATATGCAACGAGTGAGTGACAATATGCACCGAGTAAGAAACAGTATGCAACGATCGAGTTTCAATGTGCAACGAGTAAAAAACAATATGCACCGAGTAAGAAACAATATGCAACGAGTGAGTAACAATGCGCAACGAGTAAGTAACAATATGCACCGAAAAAGAAACAATTAGCAACGAGTAAGAAACAATATGCAACGAGCGAGTATCGATATGCAATGAGTAAGAAACAATATGCAACGAGTGAATAACAATATGCAAAGAGTAAGAAACTATTCTGGTTTAAATGAAATAAGTGAATTGTTTAGAGAAAGAAATTATATTTTACATTATTCTGATTATCACTCAACACGGTAAAAAAGGTGACAGCATTCAAAATGTCAGTTTGACATACCGGGTGCGTTCAGAAATATAACAGTTTCCTCCCTCACTAGAAAAAATAATTCAAATATTCTTAACAGTCTACTTAAATAAGAATATGATAATAACGTGGATATAATCTTATAAGTTACAACAGAGTGTTGATTAAAAATCAAAACTAAATCGAGCATAGAAACGCTGAAATGATATGAATAAATCTAAATTACAAATTAAGTCGCACAACTGGTTTCGGTATTCTCTTACTTCTACGTAGTATAGGTGTATGGGAATCATTGTTAGGTACATGTGAAGCAGAAGGTTCAGATACAAGTGGTGTTACAATGTTTTTAGGTATTGATGATACATCATTGTTTAGTGAACTTCCTCCTGTCTCATCCAGTGGCATAGCTGAACAACTTGGAGGAGAAGGGGGTATCATTGATGTAGATGAACCACTTGGAGGAGAGGAAGGTATCATTGACATTAAATCAGGGCTTAGATTTTGCAGCTCATTGTCCAAGTCATAGTTTAAATCGTGGTTTAAAACAGGAGTATTATTTCCAACACTACGCAGTTGATCGATGTGTCGGCGCCACAGCAAGCCATTATCCAATCTTATTAAATAATGCAATGTGCCAAGTACTCTTTCAACCTTACCTAACTTCCATTTTTCCTCCCCAGAATAATTTCAAGCAACCACTCTTTCGCCAGGCAGTAATTTCCGCACGCGTGTCACCCCCACAGACCCCCGCGGCAGTACAGCGTCATCATTTGAATGGTTTTGTTCTTTACCTTTGCTAGGACACAGTATAGAGAATCGCGATTTTGGTTGGTAGGTAAAAACCATTTCCGCAGGAGATTGACCAGTAGCAGGATGAGGAGTGATACGATATTGAAATAGTATCTCATTTAATTTTGTCTGTAAATTAGATTTGTTTGTTTGTAAGCAAAGTAACATATTTTTGAAGGTTTGGACATATCTCTCTACCTGTCCATTTGTAGCAGGATTGTATGGGGCTGAACGAGTGTGTGTGATGCCATTTCTTTTTAAATATTCTGCAAATTTAGGGTTAACAAATTGTGCTCCATTATCACTATTCAGAATTTGTGGATAGCCAAACGTAGTGAACACTTTGTCTAAAACTGCAATAGTAGAATCAGTGTCAATTCTGTTTAAAATGTGAATTTCAGGCCACTTTGTAAATGCATCAATTAAGAGCAGGAAATACACATTTTGAAATTTCCCTGCAAAATCTATGTGAACCCTTTCAAAAGGTTTGGATGGGTATTCCCATGTATGTTTTTGAGCTACTGATGGTGGCGAGTTAAGATGTAGAGCACATTCTAAACAATTTTTTGCTAAATCTTTTATATCTTTATCAATTCCTGGCCACCAACAGTAGCTTCGTGCTAAAGCAAGCATTCGGTTCATACCAAAATGGCAAGAGTGTAAATCTTTTAAAATGGTACTTCTCAGACAAGTAGGTACAACGACCCGTGATCCTCTCATTAGACAATTTTCAAGAATTGAAAATTCCGTCTGGTCTATTCCAAATCTGTCATTGTGAGGAACTTTCTTTCCATTTAATATTCCTGTAATTAATGGCTTTAATGACTCATCATCTTCTGTTGCAGCAGCAATATCTTTTACAGTGACTGGCAGGACCCCAATCATTGCAATTAAAAATACATCTGACTCTTCTACTGAAGATGATTCTTCTGCAATCGGTAAACGTGAGAATGCATCTGCATTGGCATTGTCTTTGGAGGTTTTGTATTTGATGTCATACTGAAAACCCTGTAGAAAAATTGCGTAATGTTGCATGCGTGCAGCTGACAGATGTGGCAAGGCTTTTGAAGGAGAAAAAATTTGCACCAAAGGTTTATGGTCAGTGTAAAGAATAAACTTCCTGCCATACAGGTACTGAAAGAACCGTTTTACTCCAAAAACAATGGCAAAAGCTTCTTTGTCAATTTGTGCCCATTTACGTTGGGATGCATTCAATGTCTGTGAAGCATAATGTATGGGGCGTTCAGTCCCATCAGGCATAACGTGTGACAGCACAGCACCTACCCCGGTTGGAGAAGCATCAACAGCTAAGATGACAGGTTAATCAGGTGAGTAATGAGCCAAAACCGTATCAGACAGCATTTGTTCTTTTATTGTTTGTAAAGCTTTATCGCATTTTGCAGACCAGTTCCACGTAGTTCCCTTTCGCAGTTGCGCATGCAAAGGCTCCAAAGTATCACTGAGATTAGGCAGGAACCTTCCATAGTAGTTAACAAGCCCGAGTAGCGCTTGTAACTCAGACACATTAGTAGGATTAAGAGCCTCTACAACCGCTTTTACTTTACTATCAACTTTATGTATGCCCTCTCTACTTATTTTGTACCCACAGTCCTCAATCTGGTCTTTCATGAATTCAGATTTTTGTAAATAAATTTTTAAGCCATATTCAGACAGCCTAGCAAAAACCTGATCTTATCTGTTAATATGTTCAGCATCATTCGGAGCAGTAACCCGGATATCATCAATAAAGCAATGTACACCTGGTATTCCTCTTAGTATGCTTTCAATTTTTCTCTGCCACTTAGCAGGAGCGCAGTTAAGTCCAAACATTAAACGTGTACATTTATATAGTCCTTTATGTGTATTCAGAGTTAACAAATTCTTATCCTCATCTCTTACTTTCCAATTTAGGTAGGCATTACGCAAGTCAATTTTTGAATATTTGTCACCGCCTGCTAAGCCATTGAACAACTCTTCTGAAGTAGGCAAGGGGTGTTCATCAACCATTAAGTTTTGATTCAATGATATTTTGTAGTCACCACAAATCCTTATTTTTCCACAATGCTTTACCACGGGTACAATGGGAGTTGCCCATTCACTATAGTCAACTTTAACTAAAACTCCTTCTCGTACTAAATTGTCAATCTCCTGTTCTACTCGTTCTTTAAGTGCAAAAGGTACTGGTCTAGCACGAAAAAATACTGGTTTGGCATCAGGTTTAACATGCAAAGCTACGGGTTCCCCTTTTACTTCCCCAACATTTTTGCCATCAAACAAGGCGCTGTACCTCGCGAAAAGTGTATGTAAGTGAGATGCATGCGGAACATTACCTGAAGACACCTGGTTTACATGTGTTAAAGTATCCCTGAAGTTCTTAAAACAGTCAAACTTGTTAATCCACTCCCTCCCCAGGAGGGGATGCTGATGCCCAATTGCCCAAGTATTACATATAACTTTACTCTCTGGGTTTCCTGACCAATGGTTGCTGTGACGTCGGCGACACCTAAAACATTTAAGAATTGATTAGAATAAGTACATAATTTCACTTTAGTTGGCACTATTAAGTTTTTGTCTGTAGTGATTTTTTTAAAATCTTTTTCATTAACAATTGACACTGCCGAGCCACTATCAAATTCCATTTGTACCTCTGCATCATTGATATTTGTCTTGATCCAAAATTTCTCTGTAGAACCTATGCCGCAGTTGTTTACATAGACTATCTGTTCATTGTTCTCGTCTGAAACCTCCCCTGTTTCCACAGTATTCACTTTCTTCATTCTTAGGCACATACGTTTGATATGACCTGTTTTTTGGCAAAAATTACATGTGACGTTCCTCATCCCGCACTTGTTGGCATAGTGATCTCCGCCACACCGATAGCATTCAATCGGCCTCTGTCCTGGGTTAGATGACTTCACTGGTACACTAGTTTTCTTCTTAAAAGTAGTTAGTATGGCTTGTATTTCTTTAGTGTGAACGCCTATGTAATGTAAGAAATAAGCATTCTTCGTAGCGGCGTTAGTCACTCCGTAAATCGAAAGAGCACTTTCAAATCTTTGAACCCAACGCTTAAATTTGTTCTTTGCGTCATAAAACTCAATGAAGCTAGCCGGCAAGCTTGTCGGTGCTGTGAGGCCGCCGCCAGTGGCTCCTTTGTTGTTTTCGTCGTTTGGCATTTTCCTGCGTAGATTCGATCGTCGCCAATATTCTGGTTTAAATGAAATAAGTGAATTGTTTAGAGAAAGAAATTATATTTTACATTATTCTGATTATCACTCAACACGGTAAAAAAGATGACAGCATTCAAAATGTCAGTTTGACATACCGGGTGCGTTCAGAAATATAACAAACTATATGCAACGAGTGAGAAACAATATGCAAAGAGTAAGAAACAATGTGCAACGAGTAAAAATAATATGCAACGAGTAAGAAACAATATGCAACGAGTAAGAAACAATATGCACCGAATGCACAATACGGATTTCGGAGAGGTAAATAAATTAATGATGCAGTTCACAACCTCGTGCAGTTCATTGTCTCTGCTCTGGATGAAATGAAGAAATGTGCGGTGCTTTTCCTCGATCTAGCGAAGGCTTTCGTCACGGTCTCTATCCCCCGCCTATTGAATAAACTGGAGAGATGTGGCATACTTAGCCTTCCCCTTCAGCTACTTAAAGATTACCTGACTAACAGGACTCATAGAGTTAAAATTGAGGAGTTTTAATGTGAACACGGATCATAGGTGCGCTCAGTAGATACACCAGTGTAACTGAACAGTGTAGTCACGGGTCTGAACTGAAGGGCTTTTTCGGCGTAATTAACTTACATATTCATGCTAAATTACAGCTTTCTAGTAATTAGGGCCTCTGAGCCGAGCCGCGGACGGACGGACATGGCGAAACTATAAGAGTTCCTTGTTGACTTGATTACGAAACCCTAAAAAGGCCTTGACACACTGTCAGACAGTTGATCAGTTGACATTATCTTATTTTATTTAATATTTGCTGTAATTATAGTAACTAACGAATAACATTATTTGATATTATTAATACAGGCCATTTCGACAGGCCATGCTGTGCTTAAAATAATTGTCTAAAATCTGTATTCACCATGTCTTCGCAAATAAAAGAATGATTGATTGATTATACAGCGTTGGAGAGGGTCATGAGCGCCCCTGGCAACGTTGAATTTAGGGGGCCTAGGCATCATTATTATTTCTAGGATAATGAGCGCCCCTGGCAATTTTTGAATTTTGGGGGCCTAGACATGATTATTTCTAGGATAATGAGCGCCCCTGGCAATATTTGAATTTTGGGGGCCTAGACATAATTATTATTTCTAGGATAATGAGCGCCCCTGGCAATATTTGAATTTTGGGGGCCTAGACATAATGATTATTTCTAGGATAATGAGCGCCCCTGGCAATATTTGAATTTTGGGGGTCTAGACATAATGATTATTTCTAGGATAATGAGCGCCCCTGGCAATATTTGAATTTTGGGGGCCTAGACATAATTATTATTTCTAGGATAATGAACGCCCCTGTAGGATATGAATTTTAGGGGCCTAGGCATAGACTTATTATATTACTAGCGTAAGGACCCGGTCAACGTCACTACGAAATGAAGCCAGTTGGTTGGCCCTAATAATACAGTTTTAGGGCCAACGCGTTTTAGTCATCCGCCTAAGACTATGGTAGACAGATGGTGATTGACGTGACATAAAAATGCCGAAATGTGCATTTGTAGATTGCAAAAAATATGATGCAAAGATTAAAAAGTTTTATATAATATCGTATCATCGGTTAGTAGCTTTACATTATTTTTATTAAGTGTCTAACAATTTTAATAAAATATAAAAGATTTTACTACTACTAGTTATTGTTCGAGGCACTAGAGATGGGTCATCATGACTCAAATGAAATAGTTCACTTGAGTTCATATTAAATCTTTAGTTCATTTAGTTCTATAGTTACTTACCTAATTAACTCAAAGAACGAAAGTAAAGAGAAACGATAGATTACGAATACTGCATACAGAAATGTCTCCTATGAAACATATTAGCTGCAAAAATAATTATCTACATTACATTTCAATTCAAATAATTACAGATTTCCTAATGATCCAGTGCGTGAAGAAATATGGAATCGCATAATTCTAAAACAACGAAAAGAGCTCTATTTCATGCTCTGCTCATTTTTATGATATAGATTTTGATATTTCAAAAGCTGGACTACGGAGGAAATGTTGATAAAATGGTAGACTGAGGTAGCTTCAAAAAATTTAGTCATGATATGGAAATATTAAACCAACTATATTTATATAATCAACTAGCGACCATGATATATGAAATGTCATCATCTTCCGATCAATAATGGGGAATGTCCGAAAAAAATCAAATTGGATGAATATTTTTTTATAGATAAGAATAAGTTCCTTTAGTAATAGAAAAAACCGGCCAAGTGCGAGTCGGATTCGCGCACGAAGGGTTCCGTACCAAAAAACGGCAAAAAAATAGAGATTCCTACGAAAATTAAATTAACTTTATCCACAGTATCATTTTTTTTCTATAAAAGTATGGGGAATGTCAGACAAAAATTTCATATTATTATATAAATTTTTATAGATAAGAATAAGCTCCCTTAGTAATAGAAAAAAGTTTCGGAATTATCGTTTGCGTAAAAAAAATAAAAAAAAAATAAGTGCTTTCGACTTCACAAATGTATGAAAGTAACAGCAGAATGGAGATTATGCCTTTGCCACCACCTGCCACAACCACAACATAGATTTAAAAAAAATACATTTTGTGTTTGAAACATTATTTTAATACCATGTCGTGGTTGTAGCAGGTGGTGGCAAAGGTATAATCTCCATTCTGCCGTTACTTTCATACATTTGTGAAGTCGAAAGGACTTTATTTTTTTAAATATTTTTACTTTTTAGGGTTCCGTACCCAAAGGGTAAAAACGGGACCCTATTACTAAGACTCCGCTGTCCGTCTGTCTGTCTGTCTGTCACCAGCCTGTATCTCATTAACCGTGATAGCTAGACAGTTGAAATTTTCACAGATGATGTATTTCTATTGCCGCTATAACAACAAATAAAATTAGAATAAAATTAATATTTAAGGGGGGCTCCCATACAACAAACGTAAAATACGTTGCAGCTTAAAATCAATACCTCATCCTTTTGTCCTCCCACTACCAATTTCCGAATGTACCTCTGACGTCGGCTGTCACGTCACGTGGCTATCATGTGAAGTTTTGTGAGTCGCTAGCAAAAACCGGCAGGTTGATTATCTAATTAGATACCACCTAGCGACCGGTTTCAGTTCACAGATGAATATGATACATTGCTACTTTTCTTTGGTATGTTTTTTATACCAAATGCATGTGCAATGCATGCAATGCATGTGCATGTATGCAATGTCAAAAGCATTCATCTGTCAAACGAGACCGGTCGCTAGGCGGTTTCTAGTTAGATAATCAGCCTGCCGAGCTGTTAAGTGCGCCCACGCCGCTGTGTGTTTATCAAAAAAATCTAAATTAAGTGAAAATCAACAGGCAGCTTTGCCAGTGAGTACCTATCCTGTGGTTTTCAAAGTTGTATCATCGACCTGAAAAAGCGACGTAAGGTGGGCGATACTTGATAAATCTAAACATCCCCTCATACCATCGTGGTTTCGCGTTCAAAGTAATTGCATTGCAACCTCTAATGTTGCAAATAGATATTTAGTGTCTTGTTATCGTGCATAATACCTTTTGAAAATAATTTAAAAATTAGGTGAAATTTTCTGAATTTTCATTTTATGACAGAATGAAATAAAATACAAACACAAAACACGTATAAATTACTCATTCGTTACTTACATCAAGGTGAATTTGCTCTTCTGAGATACATGGTATAACATTTAAACAGTAGAAACCTCTTTCCACATTTTAAGTGCACCTTTGTATGAATAATTTTCTTAATCTTTGACAGCAATTCGGTAGTACTGCTTGCTCTATAATATTTTTAGTTAAGAGTAAAAGAAATGTCAATATTAAGATGGCAGTTGTCAGTTACGCCATAATGTGTCATTTATAAATATTGTTTTGTCGGAAATCATGAAATAATAGAGTTGATTACCTAAAATAACATAAAAAGACGTAGAAAAAAAATCGCAGGTAAATAATATCAATGTTTTATTGTTCACACTAATCGATTTAAGTGTTAGTTTGCCGACTACAACCTTCGCGGCCATCAACTGTTCTTCACTGTGGCTCGCAATAGACTAAATGAGTTGTTGATCATGCACCGTAACTCTATGAGCAATTTTTCGGTGCTGACCAGCATATCTAGTGTAGTATACACATAGAAATCTTTGCATTTGACTTATCAATAGAAATAAATAAAACTGTATATGTTTCTATAACATACAATGTGGGTTTTTATTGGGTTTAAGCCGGGTCCTTTGCCCATCTCTAGTTGCGCCCCTGGCAGCTGCCCCTCTTGCCAGCCCCTAGACTACGACGCTGATCCTACAAGAGCTTGTTTTCCAGAGGTGCTCACAGAAAAATAAAAACAATGTTATCTCGTTAACAAAGTTATACTTATTTTCTATTCATACAAGTCAAAATACACAAACTCATATAAGTTTACAACAATATATTAATAATATTCTAGGTGTTTAACAGTCTGTGACACTATAATTATAGTATATATTTATAGTGTTTTGTTTATAGTATAATAATATTATAAACTATGTTTTTGCAATAAGCTGCTTCTTTATTTGATTATAGTCATCTCTCACTTTCTTACATTCACCTTGTAGATCTTCAAATTGATTCTGAAAAACAAAGAATTTTCAAATAAAAATATAATATAAGATCAAACGAACTTCTAGAAGTGAAGTTCGATCGATATTATATGAGTCGCTTCATACTAAGATATAAATAAATATATAATTATTTATGGTTTACTTGTAGTACATCCCAGGTACTCGGCAGATTCGCACTATTTTAAAGAGTATGAAAACTACTTGTTTTAGAAAAGTGTCTCACCACTTCCGGTAATTACGTCACCAACACCCCACCCCAGCTTACTTGGTTACCGGTCTTGTGATCGTACTTCATTCTTTTATGCCGGCGTTACATATTCGCCGAGCATCAGCACAATTCATCGTACGTTGCCGGTTTTGAAAGAACCTCTTTGAAGCATTTGTTACAAAACCAGCAACGTACGATGAATCGTGCCGATGCTCGGCGAATATGTAATGCCGGCATTAGAGATCATACGAATAAATTAGCAAAACTGACTAAAGGGTACAAAAGGTGGGTGGGAAGCTTATATCTTTCGTATGAAGCGACTCATATAATATCGATCGAACTTCACTTCTAGAAGTTCGTTTGATCTTATATTATATTTCGTCGCTTCATACTCAGATATAAATTAAATAAATATATAATTATTTATGGTTTACTTGTAGATGTTTAGAGATATAAGAAAAGTTTTGCTAAACAAAAGATTTTTACAATGTAATGTACTAAATCAATTCAAATCGTTATTATTCGTTCATAGTGTAGATAATTATTAATTATCTCAAAATCACAATAATGTGATTTGTTATATGGAAAAGTAATAGTGAATTGATTATTATTTTTATTAGAAATAAAAACTATTATTTCTCAAAATTTGTCAATTATAAAATCGAGCAAATACATAAGACCTGTCCGTCCAGTCCGCTGTTCCTCCGATGGTGTCTCTCTATCTGTAGAGAACCGCAGAAGCGAGATGTCAGACGTGGCTGCTTGTCGCCGGCCATAAGCACTGAAAACTAGTTAAAAAAATTGAGAACTGGTGTGTCAGTCCCACTCTCATCGGACAACCTTTGCTTGATCTACCGATCAAATTGATTGCGACCGACGTGGCGGGCGCTTCTGTAAGTTCTATGATTACTCATATAATATAAGAGATAATATTATGTTAAATAATATACTACTCAGGAATGAGATTATTCATGTTATTCAGCCTTGTGTCCCTGGTCACTGACAAATAGCTAGCATTATAGCCGGACATATATTTTGATGGTCATCAAAAAAAGGGAAATAGGTAAGAGAGTATATAGCAATGATATAGTTCACGACCTGGGGCCGTACCGGCTAACGAATCGATTATCGAAAAGTCTGCTGGGTTTCAACTTAAAACAGAAAAATCAAAGTAAGGAATTTCGTCTTGTACTTTCTGTTGACGTAATTTGGAAAATAACGATGTTCGTGTGACATCATGAATTGGGGTTCGCCATTTTCGCCCAATTGGGGCTCGATTTAACTGTTTTAATTTGAAACCCAGCAGACTTTTCGAAAATCGATTCGTTAGCCGATACGGCCCCTGGAGCTGAGGTTTTGATAATATCTAAAATGGCAGTGTACTGAATGCAGCCAGCATGTACCTTAAGGTATGATTCCGATGTCGGCAGCACTGCTGCGCAGCAGTGCTGTGTGCTCCAAATTGAACCCTAATGTTACGTTTGAAAGGCTCAATTTGATGTGAGCGGAGAAGCGTCGCGACACTGCTGCGCGGCACTGCTGCCGCAACACCACTGGTCCCCATACATTCTCTATAGGTTTATATGAGACTACATTCCGAGCTCGGCAGCAGTGCTGCGCAGCACTGTTGCGCAGCAGTGTCGCGCAGCAGTGCTGCAGACATCGAAATCATACCTTTATTTAGGATGATGTGTCGTCCAAGGGGCACCCTTGGATGCACTCTATCGATGCGATGGCGGAGGCTGTAGAGTTGCTCGAGGAAGCCTCTGGCTGCTGCTCCGGTTGTTGCTACGCCTCTTCACCCCCCCCCCCTTTTTTTCGACGAGCGAGAATCAGCCAGTGACTGGCCCAGTTGACCTGGTTGCTATTTATGGCACGGCCTAAAGTGAGTCGACGCGTTCACATTTTTGTGGCTTTGGATTGTAACTAGGGCTTGCAATTCGAATATTCGAATTATTCGAATATTCGCCTTATTTTGCTATTCGAATACTCAAGTCGGTGATATTCGAATATTCGAATATTTTCCACTTTTTTGGATTTATGTAAAAGTCATTCATTAAATACCCGAATAGCTTTTGTGAGCATAGAATGAAGTCATTAACGTTCACTTTCTCGTTTATTTATGTGTTTACCTATGTTGTTTGTTTTTCCACTAATTGTAAACGATTTTAATCTAGCTTCCCAATGAATCAAAGACTTGAAACTTAAAACATAGGTCAGAACAGGAAACAATGACATCTTATAGTGTCATTGAGCTGATCTGATGATGGAAACAAAGGGCCTCAGGAAATCTGTAATAAAACCATACAAACCCATCGAGTTTGTGCTCGTTTGATTCGTCTTGACAAGTACAAATGTGTGTTTGTCTCAAATACCTACCTTTATATTTCTTTTCTTTTGGCTTTAGTGATCAGCGTGTCTTGCGACACGTGGGCCTTTTTCAGCTGTTTCCATTCTGTTCTATCTCTTGCTTTTCGCGATCAAAGTGTTCCTCCAGTTTTCATAATATCATCTGCCCATCTTTTGGTTTGTCTTCCTCTTTTCCTTTTTCTGTCCCATGGTTGCCACTCTGTAATTATTTTGGTACATTTTCCCTTGCTTTCTCTTGCCATTTAACCCGTCTATTGCCATTTTAACAGTCATATTTTCCTTATTATGTTTTCTACTTTCGTTTTTTCCTTCTTATTTCCTCTGATTTTTGACGGTCTTTCAGCGTAACACCTATAAAGCTTCTTTCATTTTCTTTGGCATATTCTTAGCTTCAAATAATGCTTTTGAGTCAGGGCCAACGTTTGACACTCTGTACTAAAACCATAAAAATTCATCGAGTTTTGGCTCGTTTGATTCGTCTTGACTAGTACTTTGTTGGGAAATATTGTCTAGGGTCTGATGATGGAGCCGGAAGATAACTACAGGAACTCTGTAATGAAACCATAGAAATCAATCGAGTTTGGGCTCGTTTGATTCGTCTTGGCAATAACTCTGTTTAAAAATAGTGTCCATGAAATAATGATGGAGCCGGAAGAAAACCACGGGAACTCTATAATAAAACAATAGCAATCCATCGAATTTGGGCTCGTTTGATTTGTCTCGACAAGTACTCTGTTGTAAAAATAAATAGTGCCCAGGGTCTGATTATGAAGCCGGAAGAAAACCACAAAACTATGTAATAAAACCATGCAACTCCATTTAATTTGAGCTCGTTTGATTCGTCTTGACTAGTACTCTGTTGGGAAATAGTGTCCAGAGTCAGATGAGGGAGCCGGATGAAAACCACAGGAACTCTGTAATAAAATCATACAACTCCATAGAGTTTGGGCTCGTTTGATTTGTCTTGACAAGTATCTGTTGGGAAATAGTGTCCACGATCTGGTGATGGAGCCGAAAGAAGGGTACAGGATCTCTATAATAACACCATACAACTCCATCAAGTTTGGGCGATAGTACTTATAGCACATGAGAGATAGTACTAAACCCTGGTCTAATAATGAAGCTGGAAAAAAGCCCGAGAAAAACACAGATAAGACTGAAAAACAAAAAATAAACATTTACTGACAATCAAACCAAAAAACAAACGTTTTAAAAATGAACTAAAAAGTATCAAAATCGAAATCAAAATATGCCTTTAAAATTAACTAGAAAAACGGACTAATAAATATAAAATAATTTCCCCTTAAAATATTTATAACTCTAAAACGTGGGGCAAAGGTAAAAAAATCAATTGAGGATAATTTTTACACAATGCGACATTAAACAAAGCATTTAACTTTGGTTTAGCTTGTAAAAATAAGCAATATTTAATAATTACGACCATCTGTTTTATTTTACAGAATTATTCGAATAATATTCGAATATATTCGAATACCTCCTTAAAAAATGTCGAATATTCGATTATTGGATTTCATCGAATATTTGCAAGCCCTAATTGTAACCCCGTCTTTTGCTGGCTTTGGCTTTGAAAAGTTGACTTTTCTAATAATCTTGGATAACTTACGAAACTGCTCAAGAAGCGACACTTAAAGGCAGTTACTTTGCTCGCTTTTTATTAAGGCGGTCATCGCCTGACTTAACTCGGGAATATCAATGCCCAGTTGTTGTTGGCTAGGTCAGAGCCTGGCATAACAACAGAAATCTTAATTATGATTTGAAGATTAGCGAGATTAGCTACGAACTACGATCCCTCTACAAATGCAGGTGCGACATTAATGGCTCTTTGCAGCTATGGATCTAGCTTTATCTACCTGAGGAAATGAAGCCTTTTGAGAAAGTTGTTCGAGTGTCGGGGTTGAAGTTACAGCTAAAATGTTTTTAAAACTGGTTTGTTAGAAATGTAATAAGATAAGCTTCTCTTAATCGGAGTACTCAAAATAGCCGCTTGTCGTACATGAAGGCACAAGTGCCTAATCAAAATCTGTCAAACATATCAGTGTTTAAACGCCACGTGTTGACTCGCAGTCAACCCCAGTGCCGGTTTTAGCACTACCAGCGCCCGTGGGCGACATTTCTACGGGGCGCCCCATGCTATCTATCTGCAATTCCATGATTTTCAGTTTTGCCTATTAGTTAAAAAAACGGCCGCGCAGCGTGATTTTTAGTCAGTTTCACCTACTAACCTTATAATGTTGCTTGTTTAAAGTAAAAAAACGGCCGCGCAGCGCGATTTTTAGTCAGTTTCATCTACTAATCTTATAATATTGCATATTACAGTAAAAACAACGGCCGCGCAGCGCGATTTTAAGTCAGTTTCATCTACTAATTTTGTAACCTTGCTTGTTTATAGTAAAAAAACAGCCGCGCAGTGCGATTTTTAGTCAGTTTCATCTAAACATTTTGTCACCTTGCTTGTTTATAGTAAAAAAACAGCCGCGCAGCGCGATTTTTAGTCAGTTTCATCTAATAATCTTGTAAACTTGCTTATTTATAGTAAACAAACGGCCTCGCACCGCGATTTTTAGTCAGTTTCATCTACTAATCTTCTAAATTTGCTTATGACAGAAAAAAATACGGCTGTCCAGCGCAATTTTTAGGCAGTTTTACCTACCTACTAATCCTGTAATGGCCTTTCTAAAAAATGGCCGCGCAGTGCGACTTTTGGTCAGTTTCATTCAATACGATTGATAGTCGACCGGTGATCGGGCGTTTTTAACGCCCCACACACGGCGGCGGCCCAGTGCAGTCGCACCGCTTGCACCGCCCTAGGGCCGCTCCTGGATTTTACAATGGCCAAATCTTACTTAAACGGCACATGGTAGCCAGCGATGAAATTTCGGCGAGATATTGCCAAGTTATTCTGATTATGTGTTGCCACCATAACGATTTTGTCGCTAAAAGGGAATTTACGATAGTAATTGTAGGACTCGCTCAATGAGCGAGTGTGTATAAAGGGACGCCTGCGGCGCCCCTTTATATCCGGCGCCCCGCACCCTGATTATCTAAAAAGAAACTATTTAGCGACCGGTTTCATTCCATATACATTGCTACTCTTCTTTGGTATGGTTTTTTTTTATTTAAAAAGAAGTAGCAATGGATCACTATCATCTATGAACTGCAACCAGTCGCTAGGTGGTTTCTAATTAGATAATCAGCCCGCCGGGCGGTCACCCGTGCTCGCCCCCCCCTAACGCCGGTACTGGTCAACCCATAGGCGATATTTTAGCCATTGTGTTAGCTCGCGGCTAACCCCTAGGCAAAATTTGCTACTTGTGTTAACTCGCGGTTAAGCCCAAGCATGGATACTCATAAAGCAAAACGGACCCCAAAACGGACCCTGCCGCGGATGTGTCGCGGTGTATAAGCTCACCGTTAACCTTTAGGCAAAATTATGCTATTTGTGTTAACTCACGGTTAACCCCTAGCATAGACACTCATTATTAAGTAAAGTTTCACTTACCTTGTAAATTCTCATATTACAGAACTTTCTTCATTTCTTTTCGTTGTATTTAAATTCATAAAAAATACTTTCTTGAAATTTAGTAGCCTGTAGATATACAACACTTTGGCGTGGTGAGTGAGACGTGCGAAAACTGCCGCGCACCAAAAAAGAATGAGGTACGATCACAAGACCGGTAACCAAGTAAGCTGGGGTGGGGTGTTGGTGACGTAATCACCGGAAGTGGTGAGACTAGGGTTGGGTAAATTTCACGAAAAAATTTTTATGTACCTGAGGTACATGTATACCAAAATGTAGGGAAAAATTCGAGGATTCCGAAAATAATGTTATTTTAGTACAATATTTACTTAACACTTAGAAATAAATCATTTAAGTGTAAACTACCTACTTGTAACACAATTAAATTATATGGCAATACTGAATATTCACTTTCAGTTTAATAACGCAAATGTATATTTATATTAGTTAAACATGTCAAAAAAATCATTCCACATCGGAATTAATTAACACAAAGGCAAAAAACATTAATTTCTCAAATCAACTCGGTCAACTGTTTAAACAGTGTTTGTTAATGCCTGTAAGTAACAAAACGTCAAAAGAACTGTCAAACTAAACGTCATGAGAGAAACGTCATTCCGACTTCCGAGTTTAATAAAAACAACTTCAACTGACAATGACAACTGTCAACTTGACAGTTTTTTCTAGAATCAAAGAGCTGAATGATAGCATTATATAGGTATAATCTGTGTAATAGGTTCTTATATTGAGTGCATTTTTCAATATTTTTTTCTCGTTTTTAAATAATGAGAAAAAATAATATTATTGGTATATTACTCAGGGTATTATAGGGTATTGTTTTCCGCAGAGTGTACCTCGGTACATTATTTGGGCCATTTTTGGTGACATCCTTTCATTTTGGTTTGAAATATTTTAGTTTAGAGTGAAATTTATTTTTAAGTTTCATCTGACCTAAATAAAACAAAATTACATACATTTTGTCAATATATCAACATAATTATAGAACAAAACAATAAACAAATAAGTTGGCTTAAATTACGAATAGCTTTGGCTATTTTACAATTTTTAATAACAAAATATTCAATGTCTGTTTTGATTGTCGGCCACGATGGCGTAGAAGAAAAACGACTTCTTCAACATTACGAAGGAATATGTAGAAAACTAACAATAAAAGTCGCAAAGTAGGACCATTATTCAGAAAATTGTAAGTTTAACCGTGGCCGCGCAGTCGAAACGTGGAGAACCGAGCGGCCACACAGTTCTCTTAAATGGAGCTTAGTAGGGGTCCTATTCTTTTTGCTATAATTAAATCGCTGATACGATTTCGTAGAAAAATATAGAAAGTATAAAAAACCCTAATGTTTGGATTTCACGACCTACATAGCTTAAATGCTATGGTCGCGCCATAGCATAGTCCGCGCGGTCACGCAATTCTCTTAAACGGAGCTTAGTAGGGGTCCTATTATTTTTGCTAATCGCTGATACGATTAGGTAGAAAATATAGACAGTATAAATAAAGCCCTAATGTTTGGACTTCACGACCTGCTACAGAAATTAAATGCTATGGCCGCGCGGTCAAACGTGGAGAACCGCGCGGCCACGCAGTTCTATCCCTGATAAGATTAGGTAAAAATAGTAGACAGTATAAATAAAGCCCTAAGGTTTGGATTTCACGACCTACAGAAAAACGTGGTCGTAAAGTCCAAACATTAGGGCTTTACTAATACTGTCTTAATTATCTACGAAATCGTATCTGCGATTAGCAAAAATAATGGAACCTCTACTAAGCTCCGTTTGAGAGAACTGCGTGGCCGCGAGGTCCTCCACGTTTCGACCGCGCGGTCATGGTTAAACTTTCTGAATATTGAACCTACAAATTTGCGACTTTCATTTTTAGTTTTCTACATATTCCTTCGTAATGCTGACATAGTCGTTTTTCTTCTAAGACACCGTGGCCGAGCAATCGAAACCCCTTTTTCCTCACTGCTCACGAGGTCTTTCAAAGCACATAGTAGGTTAGATATATCTACAGCTGTTTGGTATATTATTTGGTAGCCATGCGCAGCTAGATTCGCGCTTCTAATTTTGAATACTTATTTTTGGAAATGGGTGATATTTTTGATAAATTTCAACTAGCTCGACTTAAAAAATCTATAATATTATTGAACTGCTTGCAAAATTTCACGAGAATCGGTTGAGAAATGGGACCTGTAGAGGAGAACAGACAGCTAGAAAGTCAAACTAAAATATGTTTATGTACATATCTCCGCCATTTTGAAGAATTAAAAAAAAACTGGCTCGACAGTAAAATTCTATATAATTTTCGAACCTATCCACAAAATTTGACTAGAATCAGTTGAGAAATGCGACCTGTACATGAGAACAACAGCCCCGGAAAGCCGGACTGAAATATGTTCTTTTACACATCTCCGCCATTTTGAAAAAATTTGAAAAACTGGCTCGACCATAAAATTCTGTATAATTTTCGATCCTGCTTACAAAAATTCACGAGAATCGGTTGAGAAATGCGACCTGTAACCTATAGAGGAGAACAAACGGACAGCAGGAAGGACATACGAAAGAATTGTCGCCCAAGCTGAAGCAGAGACACTTCGCTTGCGCTTCGCGCTCGCTCGGTCAATTACCTAAGCCTTTAAATTTCATTTAATACGTTAAAATAGTAAACTAATTCAGAAAATAAGGGATTTCTAGTACTGGAAATAAATTTCACTCAAAAGTGAAATATTTCAACCCGTTTTGAAAGATTTCATAAATTTAATATAAATTTAATTTTCATTTCATTGAAATTTTCACTGGACCCATCCCTAGGTGAGACACTTTTCTAAAACAAGTAGTTATTATACTCTTTAAAATAGTGCGAATCTGCCGAGTACCTGGGAGGTACTACAAGTAAACCATAAATAATTATATATGTTACCGGCAATGTGTATAATCCGGCATTGTA